>JAOQMP010000002.1:40297122-40307140 GCA_027563575.1 Erythroxylum pedicellare
TATTAGGTAAATAGGTTATTAGTAATGACATAATTTAAAGAAATAATGTGTTTATCAATCTATCTTAACATGACAAATGTGAGTTATGAAAGGTGGGTTGAATGAGTAAATAAGTGAAGTTAAGTATTAAGTATGCATGAACTTAACACTATATGCTATTTCTAAGTGATGTCCAGGAATTGAGAGGTGCGGGTGAGATATGTATATCGGGAGGGTAATCGTTGTGTGGATTGGTTAGCCAATTATAGCTATAGATTACAATTAGGAGTTCATTGATTTTGCAATATTGTTGAGGGTCTGTCTCCTTTATTGTTTGCAGACTCAGTTGGAGTATTCCTGTCTCGTGTCACTCATCTGTAGTTTTTTTAATTGGGCTTAGGCCCTGTTATTTACAAAAAGAAAGACAATTAAGTATTTTTATCATTCAAATTAATAACATCATTTTTTAATTTAAAAAAACTTAAATTGGGCTTGCCATGTTTACCTAGCCTTCGGCCCATCGGATCATAGGTCACCGAGCCCTCGGTCTGGCCGGGCAGTCTGCCAGCCCGACCCAGCCACTGCCATCCATAAACTTAATTGCCCTTTTGGGAAAATTCGCGAGTACCTTAGGAGCACACCACCGTCCCTCCTCTAAGCAGCTAACTTAGCCTGAGAGAGTATAAGTGACTGAAGAAAGGTCCAATCTTTAATTCAATCATGGTGTGTTCTTGTTATCTTTACCTTCAAGTTCTTTTTATTGTCCTTTTGTCTTCTTTAATTTTGCTTCTCAGCAAACTGAAAACTTGTTAGGGTTGCAATTACTTTTTTTTAAAAAAAATTGTTCTTGTATTCCGTTATGAGATTGGTTTTTGCTTGATTCTTTAACGGTGACCTGATTTAGAAGGTTCAAAGCTGTTTGGTCCAATTATGTGAACCCTTTGTATCGGAGATTCTCTACTTTTTGCTTCAGAGATTTTCTTTTTCTTGTGGCTTTTGCTTTTTAGTTTTTGATTAAACGGATTTCACTTATAAATATCTGTTGTTGCATCATTAAAAGGATGTTCATTTTTTTGGGAAGATTATCTGTTTTGAAGTTAGAGCAATTAAGAGTTTTGGTTAAAGGGGTAGTTAAAGGGTAACTGATCGACCCTATAATCTGGCTTTTATGGATCAGGCTTTTGGGATGCTGTTGAATCTTTTTGAGTGCATGCTGCGATTGTATACAATAGTTGCAGGAAATCTGTGATCGACTATGTTAATTATTTAATTCTTGTGTCTGAGTAGGAAGCCATTTTCTGAAGCAAGTTTTCCATGTTTTAAGAGCTTGTTAGCATCACTTACAAGGACCTTTGATTGCTAGAACCTTGCCAAAGGTTCTGGGAAGTTGTCTTTTGTAGGGATCAAACTCGTACTGTACTTCTGTTTTGGCTTGATAGAACTTTTTTTTTTTCTTGTTGTTTACATGCTTATAGAGTGTCTTAGGCTTGTTCCACATAAGTCTCACCTTATAACTGCAACTAGAGCAATTCTTGTCATTTGGAATTGCCTTATTGTTAATTTGTTCATATCATACTACTTTTGTTCCTGTTCTTTTTCTTCTAGTCATGTGTTCTATAAATGTCATTTGGGTTCGTGGATTTTTGGAAGCTCTAAAATTTGATTCCTCTGTTTACTGTCTAGGATGATCCCGAGTTGGAAGCAATCAGACAAAGAAGAATGCAGGAACTCATGGCTCAGCGTGGCATGGTAATTTCACTTGGATAGTTTTATGTGTTTAGAGGTTGCTATAAACTAAGTGCCGCAAAGTGTGATTAACTCAGATTTTCTACCTCAAACCTTATAATTAACAGGGAAATCAGCAAAACTCTGAACAACAAAAGGCTCAGGAAGATGCAAAGAGGTTAGCTTAGTTTAATGGTATCTAATCACTCATTTTTACTACTATTGGTCCTAGTTTGCGTTTGTTTTCAATGTGCTGTAAATAATTTTATAAAAAATTGAAAATAATAAAATCAAACTTACAATTTTTTTACTTTTCATTTAATTGTTTTAATTGTGTGCTCTTCATGAAATTATTACTTTCATGTTTTCAAAATGCTTAATAAACAATGAGTGACAGAGTTAATTTCATTTACATGTTCCTGTTTTCAAAGCAGAAAACTTCTTTTGGACATCGTTACCAAATTGTCTTTGATATTGTTTTGGAGTTGGCATCTAAACCATGGATCATGTGATTTAGGGAGGCTGAAGAGCAAAGACAGATGATGCTTAGTCAGATTCTATCCTCTGAAGCTCGAGAAAGACGTTGGTTCAAACTAATCTTGAAATTACGAGTTTCTTCATGCTGGTTTGCACTTGGTTTGATGTTTTCAGCTTGCATGATTTTCATATTATTGGTCTCCTAGCTGTCACTCTCTAATGTCCATCTTGAAAACATCATACTCTTGGCACACATATTTTCTGTTAATTGGTCTCTGATGGTATAAGTTGTGAACTTCATATGGCACTCTTTGTTCATGATGTTAAATATTTAAAATTGGATTTTTCTGTGAAATACTTATCTTCGAGATGGTTTAATAATCATTAAATCATGTGTATGAGGTTGTTCATATGTGCATGTCCACATATTCAGTGGAGTAAGATATGCATCTGATTTGGTTCATTTTTAGGATGTGGAGGTGATTGATTACAACTTTGATCTCCTATATTTTCAACAACTGACAATATTTCTTTTATTGCAGTGTGGAGAATCAGATTTTTTACTATATTTCACTTGTCATTTCTCCTGAAAGTCACATATATTAACCTGCTGCGATGAAATCTATGCAGTTGCTCGAATTGCTTTAGTGAAACCTGAGAAGGCAAGAGGAGTTGAAGATGTAATACTGAGGGCTGCTCAAATGGGCCAGATAGTTGAAAAGGTATGCTGGTTTTTGTTGTTTCCTTCCTTTTCTGTGTTTATAGCCAATTGAGAATTTGAATCCGTGGAAAGTAATCACTGTTATTGCTTTTTTTTTCCTCAATCTTTTACCTTTGTAGGTTTCTGAGGAGAGGCTTATATCACTTCTAGAACAATTCAACAACCAGACAACTAAACAGACTAAAGTCACAGTAAGTCATGAAACTTCCATATCTGCTACAATATTGAGAAAATTCGGATAGAATTCTGATATTTCCCATAATTACCTCTGGTTCTCCAGATCCAAAGGCGAAGGAATGTCCTAGAGGATGATGATTAACTTGACGTATATCATGCAGTACAATGAGCGACAGACGATGTCTTTGGAAACTCTTATTTTGTACACTTAAAAATTTGCCTCTTATCAGTTGTTCTTGTCATATGTCTCTGTTGGAGAGAGAAATTTGGATGACATTAACAAAAACGGGAGCATAAAGTCAATCTGATTATGAACTTGGCAGGGAATACAATGTCTAATAGTACCCGATTATAGGCCAATCTTGAATGCTCTGAATCTTATCTGGATCAACTTCAACACGTTTGATAGACAACATATAACCTAAAAAGTATGTTTGGGTCTAACCGAATAAACACTTGGAGATTTTAACAAAAAATTAGTCCTAGAAAAGCTAGAGTGCAATTTTGCAGATGCGTTAAGTGTTGCTCAACCGATGGGTTGTAAATCATGATACTATCAAAGAGCATCAAAACAAATCTTCTTAGGTATGACTTGAAAAGATGGTTTATTGCATCTCAAAAAGTTGGTGAGGCCAAATGGTATGATTATGAACTTGTAATGCGAATCTGAAAAACTGCTTGAGTCAAATTCAAAGTTAAGGGTTTGCAAGGCCTAACGTTGGAAGGTTTGGAATTTGGAATGAGAAGCATGGAATGTGTGTGTGTGTTTGTAATGGTGGTAGAGAACTAGGTTCCTGAGAAACGTGTTTAGACGTGTGGACTAAAGCTTGAATTTTGGATACTGGATCTGATATTTGATCGTTAACTATCAAGTGTATATAGATCCTATGCTCGGAGTTTAGATAGAACTGCATCTCTTGCTCTGGGTGTTCGTATTTGGGACATGACATGACCACCGCACCAGTGTCCATCCTGTTACGTGGAGAAGGTGAAACCAATTCATAATATGAAATTATCAATAAGGCGGCAGATAATGGATATAGTGGATATCCTCTTTTAGCTCTTCCAACACCCAAATTAGCACCGAATCAAGCGAAGCGAGTACATTTCTCTGAAGTTTACGTGTGCTCTGTGTCGGTCTCTGCCGATATTTCGGATTGTTCTCCTTTTCCAACCTTTTCATAGCTAAATCCTTTTTTTTTTTTGGTTTTCTGATCCTTGTATGTGCTTACATGCTTATTGTCAGAAACCAAAGGTAAAATCCTTCGTTTTAGCGGCTGTTCGGTCTTCCGCTCGTACCCAGATGGAAAAAGAGCCTCTATTGCCGTATCTGAGTCCGAGAAGGAAATCGTTTTTACCACCTCCGGTGCTCTGTCCACTTCCTGAGCATAATGAAGTTTCTCTGCCGGTTCCGATTACTCCATCGGAGCTTAAAGACCGTCTTATTTTTGGATCGTCTTCACCGTCTCAGAGCGACGCTTCACCTCTGTTTGAGGCCTTAACGCTCTCGTTCACATCACCAAAACCATCCTCTTCAAATCAAGAATTTGGTGACGTTCTTCACGAGTCACCCCGTCATCAACAACAGTTGATGCAGCAACAGTCTTGGTTGATTGATCCCAATTACAAACGGACCAAGACAAATCTTCACAGGTCCAAAACAGCACCTGCTATGGCTGTGATTAATGACCTCAAGCAATCTGTAGTCCAAAAGCCACAATTTGGCACTCAGTCTATTGTGCGTCAAGCTGTTATTCTCTTGCTGTTATATTTGGCCTTTGGTGTGCTCATATATTCTATTTATAAAGATAGTTTTGCTGCAACTGAAACGCACCCGGTTGTTGATGCGTTGTACTTTTGTATTGTTACAATGTGCACCATTGGGTATGGCGATATTACCCCGAATAGCACAGCAACTAAGTTGTTTTCAATTTTGTTTGTGTTGGTGGGTTTTGGGTTCGTTGACATTTTGCTTTCTGGGATGGTGAGTTATGTGCTTGATTTGCAAGAGGAGTACTTGTTGAGGAACGTCACGAGAGGTGGTGAAAAAGATAAAGCGGGTTCTTATATTATTGATGTAAAGAAAGGGAGGATGAGGATAAGAATGAAGGTGACTTTGGCATTAGGTGTAGTGATTCTTTGTATTGGAATTGGTGGTGGCGTTATGCATTTTGTGGAGAAACTTGGATGGTTGGATTCGTTTTATCTCTCTGTTATGTCAGTTACCACTGTAGGATATGGTGATAGGGCCTTTAAGTCCATGGCTGGTCGTATTTTTGCCTCCATTTGGTTGCTTGTTTCTACACTGGCTGTAGCTCGAGCATTCCTATACTTGGCTGAGGCTAGGGTCGATAAACGCCATAGGACGATGGCTAAATGGGTGCTTGGGCACCATATGACTGTCTCTGAGTTTCTTGCTGCAGACATTGACCAGAATGGTTTTGTGAGGTATGACTCTGCTTCTGATTAAATTCTGTTGCATACTGCAAGTTTGCAATTGTTTGTTAAGTTGGTATTGGTTTATTGCCAAGGTACTTTCATTCTCCTTCTAATTAAACTGAATGAACAATGGTTAGTATAGTTCTGAGTATGCACTTGCATTTCGTGCTACTGAGTTAATGGATTCCACATTTGTGTATTATCTTGCTTAGAAAGGCTCATGTAAACCACATCCAATTTCTATGTTACTGAAATCTAAATTAGCAAAATGCATCTCAATTCTGTATGACGTTTGATATGTTAATATCTTTTACAAGACAATGTAAAGAATAAGATCTTAGTTTACAGGAATTGATAGTTCGCAATAGATTCAGTAAGTGTAGGGTAAATGTTTTGCTTTTATTGAGCGTAGACTTCTCTAGTATTTGAAGTAGAGTTATCAGTGATATCAGGTGTAGTCTTCTGAGTAGATATCTAATCATATGTTTCCTATGGTCTGGTGACTCAGATTATGGTGATTGAAGTTTGAAATTTAGATGCCAGTTTACTTGTTTCAGTTTCTAAAGTTTGCGAAGTTTGAAAATTGCATGGAACACGAAAGTTTGTCCAGTTATTTTTGGTTGGCTTTTGCAAGATCTCTGGTAGGAGGTTACCTTTATTTTCTTTAAATCTGTTATATTATCTTGTTAATCTAACCAAAAGATTTTTGACGTTCTGGATTAACTTTCTTTTGCATCCTCTGCATATAAGAAGAAAGTCGGCGTCTGATAACATGTATTATATAAAAAATGTCCTGCTCCATTTTGTGCCGAAGAAACAAGAGTAAGTATTCTTTCTGCCATGGATCGCCGGAAAAATAGTGCTCCATCTAATCGCTTTATACCATATTTTCTTCCCCATGATATGAACCTTCATTGTGTTTTCTGCTCTCTTCCACTTCAATATGTGAAATCTTTGATGGGATTTCTTCTATGCAAGAAGCAGATTTGGTTTCTTTACTGCCAAGTTGTTGGTCCCCACTCAAAAAGCAGATTTGGGTCGTTAGTAAATCTGACCTCATGTAGCAGAAGCAATTTCTTTATTCACAAGGCACTTCATTGGATGTTTTCCATGTACTATATCTGTATTCCTTGCTCAACTCTTTGTATAACCAACATGCTATACTTCCAACAACTTCCACTCTAAGATCTGCAGTTAATTAATGAGAACCGAAGCTCTAGAGCAAAGTGCCAAACATTTGTCTCTTTTGGCCTTAGAAATGGATCCTACTGTTTCAGTTGGGTAAGTTTTTGAGGATCATTTTAGTATGAAACAATGGTTGGATGGTTAAACTGCATTGGCTGTGCATAGGCTTTATCCATACTTGACCTCTAGCTAACTCTAACTTCGAGTACATACTTGCCTGGTGAAAGTATATACTACAAATGATTTTTGTTCATTATTGACCCCATTCACAACAGATTTTTAAACTTTGAATAATAGCTGCTGCTTAACTTTCGTGATATTAATAGTTGGTGATTAACGTCTTATGCTAATTACAAAATATTTTCAAAACTAATTTCTTGGTATTTGCTTACGTGTAAGTGGTGTCACACTATGGGCTACTGGTAGGCGCCCTTGAAATTGGAAAATAATTCTTATTCTGGGAGCATATAGAGTTGTAATGTTAAGATTTGATTAGTTTAGGAGGACAAAACTTGTGTTATGAATTGCAACCTACCTGTAACTAGATTTCTAATTCCCATTTCCCCTGGTGAACTTATCTGAGTGCTATATCAGTATCAATACCATAAACAAATTCAGTTTATCATGAGAATGTTGCATTATTTTGCATTTGCAATATTACTTTCATTATGCCCATAAAGGAGGAGATGAGAATAAAGATGATCTGAATTGAATGATGACCATACCTGCAGAAGCTTTAGAAATTTTTATGAAGCTATGTAAGTAGCAACATTATATACTCTAATATAGGAGACTATTATTCCTGTGATAGTCCTTTCTTGTTCCATTTATCTGAACTCCTTTCCGTTATTGTTGGTTTTTTGTCCTTTCCATCATAAATTTGTTGTTTATGTTGAACTCAACTTGTGCCAAACTGATCATATTGCCTTTTCTGATTACTACCATTGCATTTGTTTCTACAGTAAATCTGAGTATGTCATATATAAACTCAAAGAGATGGGAAAAGTGTCAGAAAAAGATGTCATGCAGATATGTCAGAAGTTTGATAGACTTGACAGTGGAAATTGTGGAAAAATAACTCTTGCTGATCTTTTGGAGAATCAAAATTCATAAAGAAGCACCTTCTAGCAAGTCTTTGGATGGAACTACCAAGTCATGAGACGATTTCAGTGGATTTTGAGCGAAATGGTTAGTTTCTCTTCTGATTAGATGCCAAGTTGCAATGTGTTTCTGCCAACTTGGTTGCCAAGATCAGTTGATCCTCTTTCACATCTATCCTAGTTGATTAGTCTCCATTCCTAAAGCACTTAGTTGTAATTCTGTTGACATTTTCAGCTTAGCACATGCCGTGGTTTGTTCAATAGAATGGCCCGGGTGAATGGGAGAACAGCTATGCTGATAGATTCATGTAAAGATGGATAAAGAATCTGATCAGCACAAGGGGATCCTAGATAATATCAATTTTGCAGATGCCAAGAAGTAGGATCGGCAGTTCTATACTAGTTTAGTCCTTACACAATGTAAATTCCAAGATGAAGATATGTATTTTACTATCTTTGTGATCTTACTAGCACAATTTGTTTCATTTTAGTTGATAGTCATCAATATAAGCAATGATTGATGAACTTTGATGGTTTCACAGTATTTTCCTTTAGGTTTGATTGACTTACTTTATATGAATATGTGTCCACTTACCCCAAAAGTTGTGTTTTGATTAATATAACAACGTTAACAACATCAACAATCTAGTAAAAATTTCGCTGAAACGTGAAGTTTAGAGAGATCTAATAATACGTAACTTTATCCCTTACCAATAGAGAAGCTGCTTCTCTGAATGCAAATGAAAGCAGAAACATCCATTACTTCCTTGGAAAGGTAATACCTTTACTTTGTTATGAATTCTCAGTCGTCTTATTTTGATGTGATTAGAGCAGAATTCTCGGTCAATCTGTTTACCTTTAATTCTGGGTAGAATCATTTCAGCTAGTCAAGGACTGTGCTTAGACATTTGTCAATCAAGTGGGTTGAGAAACATCATCATCTCATGGAATTTCAACTTGGTCTTGTGGTATGAATATTCAACAACGCCTGTATCTGATTTTTATTCGTTTCTTTAAAAGCATAGCCACAATGCAACTTCGCATCCTTACTCTTAATTCTCAAACTGCACTGCTGCAAGAACGGTTCAACACTTGCGAGCTATGGGTTGGCGGTTATCCCAAAAAGCTTTCTTTGCCCGCAATCACATGGTCATCCATCTAGTTCTAGTCTACTGAACTTTGATTCCGGGCGTAAAGTGGGGCGAAACTTTATGGTCAAGCTCAGAGCAATTTACATGATGAACCCAAGAGTTGGAGGAAATTAGCGCACACCGACCCAGTCACCGTCTCTACATGTTCTTCAACTTTAACACGCACTTTTAACTTCTAGTGAGCTAGGCCCATAGCAACTCTGTGGCAGCTGATGACTTCACTTTGTCCTGCTCCAGCGACGGTAAAATTTTGGTGCTGAGGCACGTTGTTAGACTGCAGGATTTACTTGGAATTGGTCAGAACTTGTGGGTATTATTAGGGACCATGAAAAAAGCTTTGAATGATGACGACTGCAAAGCTTGAGATTACACTGTCCAATTTGGAATGGTGGATTTTGATTAGGTCAAGTTGACTATCGTTTTCAATCAACTCGATGCCCAACAGATTACATCAAAGCAGGAAAGAATGTGGATTGATCACACTTTTCGTTTCGGATTGTGTAAAATTTCAATCCTGAGAGTTATAATTTAATACGGTAGCCTTGGAATTTTTCCACAATCTGGTAGTATATGTGTATTGAATCTCGAAATGATAGTGATGTTCAGGTCGAGAGGACCGTAACCATAAATTATAAGAAGACGATGGTAACCAGGACCAATTATGATCTGGTTTGATAACCTACCAGCATTAGTAAGCCAACCCACTCATTTGCTCCTGTCTTGTTACTCTACCTATGTCTTCGTTTCTAATCATTTCCTCTTTGAGGCTTAGGAGAGGGCTCCATTGGATTCATGTGCCCATTTTTCAATACATACACCAATTATCATCGTTTTGGTCGAAAGTTAAACCGGGAAGATACGGGGATTAAGGGTTAAAAGGTTTTGAAAGTTAAACCGGAAAGATACGGGGATTAAAAGTTTAAAAGTTTCACATATATACTAATTATCAATGTTTAGGTCGAAAATTAAACCGGAAAGATACGAGGATTAAATGTTAAAAAGTTTCAACAGTATTAGATCTCCATAAAATTAATTAAATATTGAATAAAATTGAAATTTTTTAT
>JAOQMP010000002.1:40315668-40326052 GCA_027563575.1 Erythroxylum pedicellare
GTAACATAAATTAATTAGATAGAAATTATAATAAAACAAATATAAAGTTATACTCCTTTAATTTTTTATGCCAAAAAATTCATTGTCGTGTTTATATAATACAATCAATTTCTCTAGAATATCTATCAACAAACATCTATGATATAAGTACTTCAAAAAATTTATAAAAATATTCAATTTAAATGTATCGTATAATTGGTGTCAATCTAACAAAATAAGACCTTTTACATGTTTATGATAAGTGGTGACTAATTTGTCCCGATCAACAAAATGATATTTTTCCATTTTAACATTGATTAATTCACTTCAACTAATTGAATGTAATTTGTAAGGGTATCATTGGGTCTGACTAAGCTCGGGCCTCCTTGGCTTAAGCTCGATTATTTTTTGTGTGTAAAAACTTGGATGTTTTTTAGAGGCTTGAACAAGCCTAAGACTCGCAGTCCAAGCCTGAACTGACTAAACTCAAGCCAAGTCCAATCATGGATTAATTCCTTCATTGTAAGATTGAACAAATAATTATATTCCTAAGAAAATAATTGGGACCCTTGAGAGCTACTCTTCCTGAATCCCTCCTTATTCACTAACAAGAGTTATGAAGCAATGCATTTTATTGATTAGTTCCTACCAAATAGCATAATGCATCTATCACTTATATGGGAATATATTGAGGAGGATCATATGACTCAGCTTTCATAAAGTGTGATTGTAATAACAAAGCTAATAACCTTAGTTTCTTGTACGATAGACAATATAAAGCAGTATCATCATTACACCAAATTAATAAAACCAAACAACAAGGAGAAACTTTCATCTTTCAGTATAGATGAAATATGAATAATAACTTATATGTCTACTTAATGAAATTTGACTAATAGCATAGGCATTTCTATACTATTTTAGCATCATCCACTCATAAAGATTGCTTTGACTAATTTACTCAATAATTTATGTAAAAAAAATGTTGAAAACTAAAAATTATTTTTGGTTCTTCAATTAATTCTTAATGTATTCACTTACGATTCTTAACTTGCTAACTTATTTATATTGATGGCATATATGGAGTTTGAAAACAATGTAATTTTCTAGCTATCCTATTCCAGTTATGCTATTGTCCAATTATATTATTCACCAAAGTGTGATATTTCAGTTATGCTAAAAAATTTTACGTTTTGTTTTGTATTTAAATGGAGATAGATGGTTACGATGGAAAATTAATTATACTTTATGGTGGAATGTATGCCTACAAAGAAGATGTTCAATATGTGGGTGAAAATGTTGAAAGTTAGGGCATTGAAATTGATAGGTTTTGATTTTTGGACCTTGAGAGGATGCTTACGCATCATGGTAAAGGTCTAACAACAAATAACTTTACATAAAAGGTTCTAGGAACTAGTCTAAAAAATAGGTTGATAGAGGTGGATAAGAGTGACACTTATATGATGGAGATATGTAAGTTAATTGTAGAATATAAGGAGATAAAGATCAATATTGATTATGGACCCAATTTGTCACATAAAGAGTAATATTTTGATGATGAAGTTAGTGGAGATTATTAACAGGATTACAGATGATGTCCCATCAATGTCACTCGTCCATTATCATGCAATCCACAAATGAAGATGTAGCTCAACAAGAAGATGTGGGTATAAGTGGGAGAGAAGTTTATCCAGATGAATAAGAAGATAATTATTTATTGATGTAAGGATTAGAGAAGAGTTTGATTTAGATTTGGAAGATGAATTGTCTAGGGATTTAACTGATTCATTTAAAAGGGGACAGTTAAAGAAAACAATTGAGAGCAATATTTGCAACTTATAACAAAAAAAAGCTACAGAAGAAAAAGTAGTAGACGATGATGGACATGATAGTAATAAGAATAATATAAAAGATGAAATTATAAGATATCACTTCAAATCAAATGACAATTGTAGCTTTGAAGAAGGTGCTTACGATGTGGAAGAGGAATTAAGACATAAATCAAAATTTTGTAGATTTAACCCTCATAAGATTGAGATTGAGCTTGGTATATTGTTTGACAATTCTAACCAATTCAAGGAAGTACTTCACAAGCTACATGTTGATGAAAGTAGGGAGTTTATTTTACAAGGAATATTAAATAATTTAAAAGAGCCAAATGTGTGAGTAAATACTGCAAATGATATATTTTGATGGTCTTGGTGACAGATTTACAAAGTTTTCAAGTAACTATTCTCAATTTTTTTGGTAAATTTAAATTTAGGCTTCATTAATGTTATGGACTGACTTTTTACGCATATGTATATAGGTAAGAGTTTACAAATAGAAGCACATATGCAATATGTCTTTTCATAATAAAAGTGTGGGTTTAAAGTGGCTTGCTAACAATTATTTCAAATACTTCTTAAGACTCACTGTACTGAAGCTAATAGACTTAAGAAAGTTTCTGAAATAATAGGAACTTGGAATTGGATTTTAAAGTTATTGAAGAATTGCTTAGATCTAAAAGAGGGGGGTGGATGGGCAGTGATTTCTGATACAAAAGGCATACTTCAAACTTTATATTCTTTAATGTTATATCCTTACTCTTATTACTTATTTACTAAATTTTTTCAATTAAATTTATATAAGGTCTCGTGGAAGCACTAGGTAGGCAGCCCTTAAAGGCTAAAGTAAGGTTTTGTGCAAGATGCATTAGAGAAAGAGGAATCATAAGAGACTCAAATTAGAAAGACTATTTTGGCAATGTTGTTATTCTTTTAATGAACTTAACTAATTTTTTCATTTAAAGGAGTTAGAAGAGGAGTAAAAAATGCTCACGAGGATTTACTGAGAATTACAAAGGAAAAAATGATAAAGAACATATTTCAACACTTTATTCTAGTGTGAAATGGTGGGTAATAATCTTTATAAAGCATTTAATAGAAGTATAATTTAAGCTCAAAGTAAAAACATTATCACTATACTTAAGGAAATTACAGTGCTTGTGAAGAAGTGATTGGTTAAGAACAGGAATACAGTAAGTAAATATAGAGATTATATTGGTCCAAGAATAAAGAACAAATTGAGTAATAATAAGGAGTTAAGCATTGATTATAAACTTGAGAACAATGGTACTGGCATATTTAAAGCAATATATGAAAATTTTAAGTATGTTGTGAACTTTAGGAATAAGACATGTAGTTGTAGAAGCTGGGATATGTTAGGAATCCCATGTTCATATACCACTATTACCATTAATTACAATAATAAAGAGCCTTACAAAATATATATTTCAATGGTTTATAAAGGAAAAGTATCAACAAGCTTATCAATATATGATAGAGCTGGTTCAAGGAGATAAATAATGACTTAAAATCAAATTTGAACCACCATTACTACCTCCATTTTGAAAAATGCCAAGCATGCCAAAGAAGAATAGAAGAAAAAAGGATTAGGAGAACACTCCTAAAGGCAACAAAATGTCAACGAGAGGAATGAACATAGTCTGTCAAACATGCTTTCAGGAAGGACATAACTAAAAAAAAAGTTCAATGGATACATATATTACAAAAAATTTTATTAATCTTTCTCTTATATTTCTTCAACCTTAAACATTATTTTTTTAATTTTTCAAATGCAGTCTACAAATGATGTCCAAGCAAACTATTCTAATATTAACCCTTTAAGTTGACCACCTATGTCAAAGCTAAATAAAAGAAAGAGACCAATCTATAAATATGGAACATTGTGGGCTGAAGAACCTCAATCATTAGTTACAAGGCGAGTTATAACTCGACAAAGGTTACAAGTATTGAGAATCACAAAGATCTATAAGTTTTAAATCAAATTTGAAAATTGGGTTATCCTTTGGTTATGTGTTTCCATTTTTGTTATGATGAAACAAGTGAAATGGATGAAGAGGACCAAATCAAAAATTTTAGAAAGTATTATGTAAAGTCATTTAATCGAATATTTTGGTTTGTCCTATAGATATATTTGAACCATGTGGCTCGTCCTACAAGATGAGAAAAAGAAATAGTTTAGTAAAAAGAAATACTTTTGGATAATACAATGCCTATGTGGGTTCCTGTAGCTAAGCTAATATGTACTTGCACATTTGCAAAATAGTGAGTTATATGAATTTACATACGTGTTTTGGGCTATTCTTTGTAAGAATTGACAAGGCTTAAACTTTTCTAGAATATGTTTCTTTTATTTGTCATAAGCAAAAGATGATTTATTATCCCTTTGACCGTTATATAATACCAATTGACTTGTAATTATGTAAGTCAATGTTTATGCGTTGGTACATAATGGATTTGAATGATTTTACTCTTAATTAGTTATTTGTTTAGGGCATAAGATCATTCAAAACCTTAGGGCATGTGATTATTCTCAAAAGTACACCTACAACATACTAAATAGGGATGACAATGAGTTGGGCTCAGGCTTGGGCGATTTTTATGCTTGTTTGTGGTAAGCTTCAAGCCTGAGACGCCAAAACCTGAGCCCAAGCGTAATCAAGGCTGGAAAGCCCTAAGCCCAATCATAATCAGGGCTCAAAAGTCCTAAGCCCCACCCAATTGAACACAACCTAACCTAATTTTTTTTATTTTTAAATTAAAATAGAAAATGACATTGTTTTACTCAAAACAACTTCATATTGGCTATATATTTTGAGCTTTGGGTCGACCCTAATTTAGGCAAACTGAGCTTGAGCCCAACATGATGGTTGATTTTTTAGAAAAAAAGTTTGAGGCTCAACTGAGGTCTAATTTACCCAAGTCAAGTTATGCCTGGGCCAAACTGCAAAGATTAACACCAAGCTATTATACCCTTTGTATTTTCTTCACTTTTAGCTTTTTAATATCTTACCCTCAGTTGAGTTAGATAAAAATTTTCATTGGATTATTTTCCCTATTGATTATTTATATTCATTTTCAAGCATTCTAAACTTTAACTTCAAGTTTATTAGAATGACATCAAAACAAGAATGCTTGGTTTGAAACAAATTTATAGGTTCATCATTATTTTTCCTTGGTATGTATTAATAGAGAATTTACATCTATATATAGTCATACATATATACATTATTTAACGGTGAAGTTTAAAAAGTTACCAACTTCAAAGAGATTAGTTTAAAGCATTGTTTTGCTAAAATATAGTCCTTCACTTAGTGAGAAGCAATGATGAGATTAAGCTAAGTAATGGTTAACATTATTCAGGTCTCATGCAATAGAATAATGGCAACAATATTTAAAAGAAAAATTAGCTTATAATCATATACATCTTATAGAAAATTCCTTAGCACAATAAAAATGTTGTTATAGATTTTCACCTATTCCACCTCCTAGTAGAACCAACAAAAAATCCTAAAATGTTTCTAACGTCCTTCCAAGAAATTCCTTTAAACAACAATAAGCAAAGTTCTAAAGTAGGATCACTAGGATATAGAATAATATTTTGTTACAATCCTCTACTTAGTTTATAAAATAATCTTAATGCATGAATAAGAAAGCAGTTTTCACAATTATCCAAAAACATAGAAAGTTTCACTTGAACCCATGAATGATGACAAATAAAAAAAACCACTTTAAGTTTCTCATACACACTTCCTCCCTCCATCATCTCGAACTTCTATATCCACTCATAGTAACTTTTAATGGAAACCATTAATAATACAATACTTAATATTTTAGTTTTCAACTTCAATTTTTTCCTTCTTTTAGCTTATTTATCTTCTTTAATGGGCTAAATATGATATTCAAAGCTCTTTTACAAATAAGAGGAAAAATCACGCAAAAGATTGATAATTTTTATGCTTATTTTTTTAATGCACATGGAACATAATTGGTGGTTTACTTGTTAAGGTGGTGTAGAAATTCCTTCATTCAGGTAGGGTGTCGAGGGAGATGAATGCCATAGACATTTCTCCCTAAATGAATTCAGACCTATGTCTTGTTGCAACATAGATTATAAGGTGATAGCTAAATTGTTGGCAAATAGACTTAAAGTTCCTCTTATGTTTATGATTCATCAATCTTAATGTGTTTTCATTCATGGTAAATCAATTTCTGATAATATCCTACTAGTTCATGAGCTAATGAAGGATTACAACTCTAATAAATCAATCAAAGTATGTGATATCAAAATAGATTTCTCTAAGGTCTTTTACAACATCAATTAGACTTTTATCTCCAACATTCTGGAATGGTTTGGTATCCCTTCTAAATTCACTTCTTGGATTAAGGAGTGCATCTTAACACCTTCTAATAATGTGCTTTTAAATGGACCCCCTTACAAGCTCTTTAAAGGCTCTAATGGGATATGTTAGGGTGATACTTTATCACCATATCTGTTTGCAATCTCTATGGAAATTCTTAAAAAATTTATCGAATATAACACTTTAGGAAATTCAAACTTCTCATATCACCACACATGGGAGGTACTCATTCATCTTAGTTTCATTGATGATTTAATGATGTTTTGTGCTACAAATTAGAAGTCAATATTAATCTTGCACAAATCTCTCATAAAGTTTTGCAGAATCTCTGGCTTGAAAGTTAACTTCCTAAAAAGCAAGGTGTAATTTTCTTGGGATGTCTTTAATACTGATAGTTTGCAAGAGATATTTAGTTTGAATATTCAAAGTCTTCCCTTTTAATATCTGGAGGTACCTATATCCTTAAAGAAGTTGAAGTACCATGATTGCTTGATGTTATTGGAAAGATATAAAAGTAAGATTAATGCCTAGTTGAACATATTTCTTTCTCAAGTAGGAGGAGTTCAACTAATCAACTAATTACTTTAGTTCTAAACAACTTACACTACCATTGGAACTCACACCTAGTTCTTCCAAAGAAAATCATTAAAGATATTGAAAGATGCATGAAGAGTTTCCTCTGGGCTGGAAAAGTAGAAGATTCCAAGGGGAATAAGGTGAAATGGGACCATCTTTGCTAGAGGAAGCAAGAAGGAGGGATGATATTGATTCTTTTTAGATGATCCAAACCAAGATAATTGTTAAGAGAATTCAGAAGTTTCTCAATGATACAAAGGCTTTATGAAGCAAATGGATAAATGCCTACTATTTGAGACATTCTAATTTTTGGCATTTGGAAGAGAAGATGGAGCATTCTTAGCCTTTCATCAACATTTTAAGGCATAAATACAATATTTATTCCCTCATCAAAATGAAGATTGGAAATGGTGAAGATTCTTGGATTGGTTTGACAATTGAACACCTTATAGTCCATTTATTAAGAGCACTGAGTTGCTCTCTCTACTAAGTAGATGGATAATAAACACTAAGGTCCACATGTTATTGCTAATAATGAGTGGAAGATCACACGAAGAGGAGTTGAAAATTTTCAAGATTATCTCCCTAGATATATGTCTAATTCATCCATCAAGGATAAATTAATATGGTTTGCTAGCCGTAATGGAGAATTCACCATCTCTTCTTACTTAAAAGTTATAAAACCTCATTATACGAGTGTTCCTTAGTATAATAATATAGTCTGGAAAGGATCTTTGATGCTTAAGGCTTCTTTTGTAACCTGGATGGCAGCTAGAGGAAAGTTGAAGACCAAAGATAGACTAAAAGGAAGCAATGACCAGATTTGTATACTATGCAACACATTATCTAAAATTGCTAATAAGTTGTTCTTCAAATGTAGGTTTTCTTTTACAATATAGGCAATGATGCAGCACAAAATGAATTTATTTTGCCCTGAGAATGACTGAGGAAATATTTTGATTTGGGCTGAAAATCTCTTTAAAAAGATTGGAAAAGATAGGAAATGCCTGAGTCCAATGGTAACTTGTTCTCTCTATTTGATTTGGTTTGAAAGAAACCAAAGAATCTTCAGGGCTTTTCACACGAACAAATAAGTTATTGCAAATATGACTTATTGTTGGATCAGAGAGATTATTATAGCTAACTAAGCTACTGATAGCCTAAGTTCTTCCATGAAGCATAATTGGGTCTGGAGTAATCAAGCCTTGTCTATTTTTGATTAATTTCTAGCTTTGTTCTGAGGACTTGTTTCCTAACCTCATAGTCTTATAATTATTGCTCCTATAGCCTTGTAATTACCTTGATTGGCTTCTGGCATTTTCAATGATATTTATTTATTTATCAAAAAGTTTTGTTGTTAAAATTAAACAAGCAATAATATTGAGACTAAAAGCTCAGACAACTAACAAAATTATAAAACAAAGAAATAACTTAGTCTATGTAGAGTATAAGAACCAAAGTGTCTTTCAAGGTTTCTCTCCAAACATAAAGTTCGTATAATAGCCATTAACCCATAAAAATAAAAATAAAAATAAAAATTCTTCATCTAACCCAATTGTGTCAGAGATCATAAAATAATAAGAAGTTTATTTTAGAGTTCAAAGCTAATAATAAACTAAAATCTTAATTGAGAAAAACTAATTAATTGTTTACAACCAAATTAGAGTCCTATTCAATTAGTATAGGAAATAAAACACAACTAATTAGTCATCATCAAAGTTAAAATAGCTGTCAAGATCTTCATGCATCATCAATATACTTCATTTCTTACTCTAACTGCAATTCCCTTGTTATCAATAACCTTAGCCTTAAAAGAGTAAAAGTCTTGAATACTACATTCTTACAACTTGGCTTAACAATTTGGTGACTAAACCAAGAAGTGAAAATAGTAGGTATGACTTTAGATTTGTTTGTTGATACAGAGAAAAGCTGATATATGGCTTGGAGAAAGATATGTGCAAGCAAACTGATTCATATAAAATCAACTAAAACACAAAACCTGATGAAACACTTCGTACAAAAAAGGAAAGCCAACAGGAAGGGGGAGAAAATACCCAGTTTGAAAGTTTAAACCCTATTGTTAATTCCCATAAAGCCTAGCCTTGAAAGAACGAAGAGGCAGAGGAGAGGAGATACAAAAAATGATGCTTCCCAGGCAACAATACAGAGGAGATGAGAATGGGTACGAGTTATAGGGTATAAGTTATGAGTTGATCAGTGTGTTTAGCCCATGTGAATGCTTAGTTGTGATAGACTTTTACTGGTGAGTTAAAACGTCTAGCATTCCTCTCTTTCTATATGGTTTGGATAGTCATGCAAACAACTGCTATATGAATGAATTCGAGACGAGTCCTTTGTGAGGATAGCTACTAAATAACATTAGTAAGTGTATTGATCTTAAGAGTTCCATGTGCAGTGTAATTTGATTGCTTGCCATATTCTGTTGGCCATCTCACATATGAAGAATAAATGTTCCCTCCCTGGTTTCTTCTGCTATTGAACAAAATGAACAAGATGCGTTTATGCTTAAACATTTGAGACGATATGTAGGGTTGAGTCGGTTTTTTACAGCAAGCCATAAGATAAAGGAAATTTTAGAGAATTCCCTTGTGCCAGATGACACGATGCCATTCCACTGTTGGTTTTTCATCCGTAGAGTGTCTCTCATGATTCAATTAGAAAGGTGGTGAGTAGGGCGCTTGTGTTAGAAGTAAGTGTCCTGGTTAAGAGGATCGGGAGGATAATGGAGTTGCTTAAGTGGCTAAGGTTTGCAGGGAAATGCCAACTCCTTCCAATGATGAAGAAGTCAAGTTCCGTGTGGAGTGGGAGGTTGGTCGAGGTCCTGAGCATACTTGAAAAAGAGCAATCTGACCCGACCAATTATCATACCATAATGATATCAAGTCTGAATCTTCTGTCCAAGATTACTCTGTCCTATCTATTTATTTAAATCTCAACCATTCATTTATACGAAACCTATATAAGGCTCACATAAATAAATACGGGGTCTACATAAATAAATAGCTGAGATTTAATAGACAGGATAGGACAGAGTAATCTTGGACAAAGAATCCTAGCTCAATGATATCAACTTCTCATTGTCAAGAGAACATAACATATTATGACTAATATATATATATATATATCCTTTTTATAAAAAAATTATTTTGGATGGATCCATTTATTGATTTTTAATAATTAATGTACTAATTATTAAATCATTAAATGTGATAATTGCCTTTTAATTAGTTGAAAAGTATATAAATTTCTTTTTTTAAAAATATTTTGGATGGATCCATTTATTAATTTTAATAGTTGATGTACTAATCATTAAATGTGACAAGTACATTGGCTTTTAATTAGTTGAGAAGTAAATGTCAATAGGCATACCTACTTCTCAACTAATTATAATAAAATACATACTTAAGATCAAGCTCCGGCTTGGCCCAGCTCGGCTTGGCCTGAAGTTAACTAGTTAAGTTTAGGTTAACTAGATTATGAGAATCCTGACTAACCTGAGACTCAATCGGGAATAAGAAAATAATGTTATTAAAATTTTTTAAAAATATTAACGAGTTCAGACCTCGAGTTAGGCCTAAGTTTGAAATAGCTCAATCCAATCCA
>JAOQMP010000002.1:40329932-40347139 GCA_027563575.1 Erythroxylum pedicellare
GGACTCTCCTTCCTTCATTTATTTGTTGTTGTGGTCTTTTTAATTAAAATCAAGTGTATTTCTTACAAATTAAATGAGAACCACTGCAAATGCATATTTAAATAAACTAAACAAATTAGTATGTAAAATATGTATAAAACCTATTGACTGAATGTAGAAACTAAGAAAAAATGCCCCTCGTTCCAATAAAAAAATGCATTCAGCAACTTCTGAAAAGAGCGTATGACCATGCATGGCAACAAAGTCTACACTTTATGAGAATGATTTTGAACGTTTCCAGGTCAATGGCAAAATCGAGTTTAAGCCTGTCCTCTTGTAGCTACCAGTCTCCTTCTATTCATAAAATCCTAACATCCAATCTATTATAAAATTATTTGACTCAAATTATAGAAAGAGTTATTGTAAAAAAACTAAGACATTTAAGAAGAAAGACGTAAACCTAAATTCTTGCAAAATTTTCAAAGCCAAGAAAAGCAAAATAGAAGTTGTTACAAGTCATAGATTCCTGAAACAAATTCCTGTCACCTATCTAATAATCAATCGCACCATATTTCTTATTAATAAGTAAAAGTATTTTTTAAGAGTTGTTAATATATAAAATATATTTTTAGCTATATTAAAATAAAAATAATTTAAAATAAGTAAAACAAGGGAGGTCTACATCATCTCTTTTTTTTAAAATTATTTTTTATGACACTAATGTACTTCTTCTCACATTAGAATGTAAGGTCGAAATGTAGGCTAGTTATCATTGAGTATACTGGCAAAATGAAAAGGAAGTTAAGAACTTACACGGCTGAGGTATTATGTTTATGAACTTGAGATCAGCAAATGCGCCACTAGTGATTTTACGGGAACTTTTTCTTGATCCAAAATGTTAAGTACTGCGTCAAATTTGATTTCTAATCAGACGAAGTTCTTTTAATTATTTATAACCAAATTTCAGTAAAGTTTAAGGTTGGTGATAATATAATTGTATAATTATTGACAATTAACTGTGAAAAGGTTGATCAAAACAGTTTTTTTTTATCACCACTCATAATGCTAGCTGTTGCCTTTTCCAGATTAGTTGAGTTCCGATAAAATGTTCAAACCTTACACAACCTAGAAAATTTGAAGGTTAATCGTCTATATTTCGGGTCCAGTGGCCAACCTCCAAGCAACTTCTGAAAAGAGTGTAGACTTCCATGCGCGTGCGCGAAGTCTACTCCGATGACAACGTTTTTGGAAGTTTCCAGGTCAATGGCAAAGTCAAGTCTAAGCCTGTGCGCTTCCAGCCATCCAATTATAACCATTCATTATTGCAATATTTCATTTCTACTATAAATGTTGATAACTATACTTTTATATATAAAAAAAACAGTTTCTTACCAGAATTTCTAATTAATATTTTTTTAACATCCAATCTTATTATATAATTTCAGAAGGAAATATTTTAAAAGTCTAAGAAGAAATATAAGAAGAAAGACGGAAGTAATTAACTTACGGGATTCCTGGAACATCCCCATAAGTCCAACGACTTGAAGGTTAAACGCCTTTGACTCCGCCGATATACAAGATATCTGGTAGCCCAAGAAGAACGTTTGCAGGTCCATGGTTGAAGTCTGCACTTGTCGCCATCCTACAAACGTCTGGTGGGAACTCATAGTCCTATATCTTTCTCCGACGCTAAGCCAATCAATAGCACCACAAAAAAGAATCGGTGTTAAATTTGGTTCGTTTCAAAGACTTGTTTTTCAAACCTGTCAAAACAAGCTGTTGGCAAATTTAATCACAAGTCTATGCTAGTGGTTAGTGACATGTAACCTCTTAATTGATCGCGGTGACAAGAACTTTAATCGACAATAACCCAGCCCTTTTAATAAGATTAATTTAATTTAATTTATTTCTTTACTTACTTTTATATTTTATATTTATTTAATTTTATGCATTTTATTTTTTTATGCATTTAATTATCATCTTAAAAATATTTTTTAAAATTTATCAAAAAAAACTTTTCTACTAATTAAGATAAAGTTGTGAACGTTTAGACCTCTCAACATCTTGCATTCAATGACATTCTTATTGAAACTTATTTTATTCTTATTAATTTATCAATTGCAAGGTGGGGCAATTGTAGACTTGATTTCAGACATTAACCTAGAAACTTTATTTTGGTTTAGAATAATGTTTAGTTAATCTCAACAGATCAGTTAAGATTGATCAGTGAAATTTTCTTATATGTAGTCATAACTCCTTTCTATTTCAGCTTCACATCCTGATGTACAATTGTTTTTTTAAACTCACCATCTCTTTTTCTTTGCACCAAGAAAGCTGGAGAAGCCAAAATTTAAAAGATGAGCAATCATAAAAAAATTGAGACTCACTTAATTCTAAACCAACTGATTACTTCTGAACATCGACCATTCAAGCACTTAACCTGTTTATTATTTTGTTGCCTTTTTTTAAATCTATTTCTTTCTCTTTTATTCCAATTTTATACGTTTCTTTATTTCATGTGAGTTCTTATTTTAGTACGACAGTTTTCTTTGAAAGTATAATTTATTTGCTTAATTAAATTAATTATTGAAAATTCAAAATGATTTAGTTTCGCAAAGAATTTGGTTCAGTCACAGTTGTTTCTATCACAAATGAAAACAGAAAAATTGAATGCAAATAAACAAATCAACACCCGAGATTTCGACACATCTTGCCTATATCTGTGGGCTCTCACCCATCTTAATACTTTCACTAATAACAATAATTTTATACAAAGCTTTATTGAGCCGATTCACTCAACTCTTGACATTATCCCTTGTCCTCGTAACTCATAAAAGTAATTCACACCTAATAGTATGACTATCTCGTACTAACTTCAACAGTATTTGATTATATGGATGAAAATAAAATAACTCAAGTGATAGAAGCAATAATGAACATAAACAAAGACAACATTTGAGATAAAAAGTAAATCTCCTAAATATGTTGCTCCATCAACGAAAGAATTGAAAGTTGTCCACTAAGAATGCTACTATAGTATTTTGATATTATCACCAAAGAACCTCACACACAGTAACTAAAAACTCACCATCAAACATGAATGTTTCTTTATCGAAGCATTACAAACATTGGAGCTACAAAATCCACAAAACTACTGGAGTTTTTTGCATACTGCTATTACTAATGACAACCACCAGAAATAAATACGATCAATACCTAATCAATCTAATGAAAGTCACACCATCGACCAAGAACGACAACTATAAAGATCACGAAAACTTCTGGTGTTTTCGCACAGCACTCTATCGACAATGAACAACTCAACAAAATCATGCAACACTAGAGGAAACTACCTACTAAAATCCACACACTAAACCACCAAGATAACCTTCAATAGTCATTCAAAAACTGAAGGATACGCAATTGCTGAAATCACACACAATCAACAACATTACAGCCCACCAAAATCACGTAATCCTTGATAGAAAAATCATCAACACATCAGGATAATATCCCCACAAAATTAGCTACAAAATATCATCCAAGATAGCTCTAAACTCTCTAGCTGCCAAGTCACCATATGCCCATCGTTCCTCTACTCAACAACGACACTACTTCAACCCACATATCACGTAAATCACAGCCAAAGTCAGCTACAAATATTCAAAACAATAGGTACTTTGGAAGAATCATAAGCACGTTAAGATGTCAATTTACCACCAGTTAATACACATGCCAATTTATCATTACTTACTTCAATTCTATCTTTATAAGACTGATCAAATTCATAAACCTAAGCAAATAAAGATGAGTGTTGTCAGTGTAGAGAGAGAGAGAGATCTTGAGAGAGAGACCCACACTGATGAGAGAGCTGAAGAGTCATTAGTGGAGCCAAATAGAAGTCACAATGCAAACTACTAAAAAGATGTGACGACAATGGCAATATAAAAACTAAAGAACTAAATAAGAAATTTTTTTACGTTTCCTTTTTTTAAACAACACAAAAGAATACTTCAAAAATGTAAAGTACACAATCCCTGTGTCCCTTGAAGAATTTCAAACCTGGGCTTATTCCTCATCACATTATCTCGGTCATTGGTTCATCTTCTGAAGTAACTGACTTGTTCTTTATCTAAACAGTTTCTTCAAAAGTAGTAACCAACTGTGAATCTGGACAATTTCTTGTTTTTACTTCACAATGTCTTTGTGTCTGTAATTGACCCTTTCTAATCCAAGTTTACTTCGGTACCATGGGTTGCTGCTGGAAATTTAATGGAGAGTGTCTAGATTTTCGATTTTGACCCCTTTGAAACATCATTTGTAACATCTTATAGTATCTCGGCCTTATGTGCCCGATAACTCTGCAAAAATGACACGTGGGCATAAATCTTTGATTCTTCCTCGAAAGTTTCTTCTTGAACAGATCTGGATATGTCATCTTTCTTCTCATTCACTTTAGAGTACTCACCCTTATAGCTAATACCTTGAAGATCCCCTTTAACCTTACCAATTTCTATTAACTTTTCTAGTTTTGTTGTGCCTCCATTCAACATTCTCAATCTCTTTTCGGTACTTACTAATTTCATTCTAGCTTCACCAAGCTTATCTGACGTCAACATCAATTTCTTTTCTAACTCTTGGATGTTGTTCTTCATGGAGAGATTCTCTTCCTTCAATATTTCATTCTTTCTACATATTTTCACCATTTTTTGGTACATTAACTCATAGGCTTCATAAATACCTTCCTTTTTTATCATATAAAGTATTGTCATCACTGTCATAATTTGAGATTGAGTTTTGAGCTTAATCGCCTGCGTGTTTTCTGAAATTTTTCGATTTACTCACTTTTTCCTCTTCATTTACTTCCTTCTCGGTTATTATTAAACAAGTAACTGAACTTTGTTATACAAAGTAACTAACGCATCAGTATTCACAAGTTCTTCACTTTTGGATTCATTATCGCTCTAAGTACTCGTATATGATTTTCTTTTTCTCTTCTTCAAGATGTTAGCACACTCCGGTTGAACATGTCTGAAGCTTTGACACTCATGGCATTGAATTCTCTTTATCCTTTTTTCTCTCTTTTGAGTTTTGGCTTATTTGAAGTTGTTGTTTAATGAGCTCCTATCTTTTTGCCTAAATTTAGGTCTGTCCTTTTTCACTCTCTTCAGCCACTTACTGAACTCTCGTGTTAATAGCTCTATATCCTCATTCTCGTAAGATTCATCTTCTAAGTCATTCACAACTTTACCAATCTCGGCTTGCAATGCTAATTCTTTCTTCTTCTCTTGATTGTCCCTCAACAAATTCATTTCAAAATTTGTAAGAATTCTAATTACCTTATCCAATGACAAGTCATAGGTGTCATGAGCTTCCTCGATTACTGCAATTTTCAGAATAAATTTTGGAGGTAGTGATCTCAACGTCTTCTTGACTAGATTCATATTGGAATATTTGTTCTCAAGTTAATGTACCTAATTCGCTATATCTCGCAATCTTTCATGAAAGTCTTCAATAATCTCATTTTCATCCATTTTCAGTTTTTCAAACCTCATAGCTAACATCTGTAGTTTTAACGCTATCATAGATTTTCATGAATAGTCTACAATGCATACTACACTTCTTTAGCCAATTCATAGGCTGATATCATTGAGAAGCATCCTTCATCGATAGCATTGAATATCACATGCATTGCTTGTGAGTTTCCAAGTATACTTTCTTCTTCAGCTCTTGTCCATTCAACTGGATTTTTTTGAACTGCCTCTCCTTTATCATTAGTAATCATTGGATGCATCCACCTATGTAGTACCGAATGCCAAGCTTTTCTACCCTGAGCTTGGATGAAAACTTTCATTCGTGATTTTCATACAAGATAGTTAGAACCGTCCACCAGCGGTGACCTGATAATTGATGTTCCTTCTCTTATGGCCATGTTTGCGAAACTACGATCTGCACCAACTTGTTACCAAGTTCTGAATCGGTAATCTTACTCTGATATAAATTGAAAACCCGAAGGGGGTAGTCGTTTCGCAAACTTTCCAATTTTACCGCAGACATCTCTAGCACAAACAAAAACAAAAACAATAAAAAAGAAATAACAAATAACACCAAAAATTTGGTAACACAGTTCGACACACTTTGCCTACGTCTATGGGACCCTCACCTAGCTTAATCACTTTCATCGAAGTACAATAAATTTACTCAAGGCTTTACTGAGCCAACACCACTCAATCTTTGATACTATCTCTCAACCTCACTTCTCATGAAAGAATTTCATACCTAATAACACGACTGACTCGTGTTAACCTCAATAGAGAATTTTCTCAACATTATTTTATAATAAAGATAAGAAATTAACATCTCAAGTGATCAATCGACTAAGAACAAACCAATAATACACTTCAAATAAAATAGAATAACAACTTTATGAAAGCTTCAGCTCCACTTAATTAAATCTGGAAGTCGTCACTACAACAATGGGTTGATTCATATAAGTACCAACACGAAACCATAGCTGCACCGATAACACATTCACCAACCAAAGTATACACAACCCATAAATAAATCAATTAATAATCGTTGCCCTTATCATCATCATTGTGCGTAAAAACTGCTATTGTTTCTTAAAGATCCTTGAATGCTACCAGTGATTTTAGAAAGTGACGACAAAAAAGTCTCAAGCCAAATCATATTTGCAATGTATCTGTGAAGCATCCATCATATCCATGTTTAAAGTCCGAAGAGATTGAAGAGCACCAAGACTTTGTAAAAAATTCACATCTAAAGAAGGCTCATCCGGGTATAACTCTTATTTAGCTCTTTTTCACACAAAAGCAATTAACGCATACACCTTATTTTATAAAACCTATGGTATATATCCAATTAACACCCACTACAACTATAATTGCAAAATGCCACGCAAGATCCAGTTCTGCTATATGTGAAGATACACCTACAGAGATTCACTTCTCCTATAAATGAAGACACTTACTGTACCATTACTCCACTCACTGCACCATTAACTTGTCTCACCAATCACACAATTTCTTATCCAGCTATTAACCAAGACATGTAAGATTGCCCCAATGTATTTTTTTTCCCAATCAACAATTAACTCACACCACGCTATTGTACCAATCTCACATAAGATTGACTTCAACTATAGATAGGAGACTTGTACAATCCACTCAAGCAATAAGAATCCCACTTAAAATACATAACAATCTCATCCCTTTATTTTCTTCTATCCATAATATCCACAAAATCCAGCTGTACACCATTGAAATACCATCACGATAATAGACTTCAATATTATGTAGGATTCTATCACAACTGCAATTGATATATTTTATGTTCAATTAATAAATAATGTCAAAACTATTTACTTAGATATATAACATATATCCTAACACTAGCCATGATGACATTTAATTAATTTAAAAACAAAATATATTATTTTAAAGTAATTAACATGAAAGTATAATTAAAAAATGGAAAAAAACCAAATATCTTTTTGTTTTTAGTTTTTCATTACAAACCTCGACCAAACAAGATTTTATTTTAAGCTTTTATATTAGAAATCTCAACCAAATGAGTTTTTGTTTTTTTAATTAAAAACAGAAACTAAAAGTAGAAAATAAAAACTAAAAATCACAACAGAAAAACAGAAGTGAAAATTATTGAATAATAAATGTTACGGTCTAATTGTTCCACATTAGTAATAAGAGAGGCTGATGTGAAGTTTATAGGCTTATGAGTTCTCTAACCCTTTATGCCAACATTTGGGATTGACTCTTTCATAAGACCTGTAACAATTAGTATCAGAGCTAATATAACTCCTTCAAGTCCTTGTGACTCCTTCAAGTCCTTGTGTCATGCCCACGGGTGGTGACGCCGGTACTAGGCTTAATTTGTTATGTAGTTATTAAAATGGAATGATTCTTGATTTATATTAAAATAGAGACATAGGGCTACAATTGTTATTAAGAAATAAAATTCCAATTCTGTCTCAATAGTTCCAGAATCTGACTTGAAGTTGGGGATAGAATAATATTATAGTTAAGGAATAGTCTGAATTATTGGAGTATAACTTTTGAAATTTTAAACCAAATTGAATGATCTTAGTGTTATTAGAAACTTAAGACAATAGGGAACATGTTATTAGAAGAAAGTTTTGCCAAATTGTTGGATGCATTTTCTCATTAGAATGAGTGGCATTTTCCCTTTAATTTGTGGACTAATTAGTGGACTTTATACATAGTTTTCCTGCTAAATTATTTAGTTTACCAAAATTTGCATTTATAGTTATTCATGTTTAATTTGTAGGAAATGCACTTGATGTTAGTTGTAAAAGACCACAACAACAATTAAATGAAGGAATGTCCAAGGCAAAACAAAGGAGAAAATGCAGCATTAAAGGCTGTCCAAAACGACAATTACATGGAGCAACAATTAAATGGAGCAAGCAAAGGAGGAGAAAACAACAACCCCAGGGACAGCCAAAAATGCAAAGGCAAAAGACAAAACAAAACGACAACATGAGGAGAGCTAGGCTGAATTGGGTGAGGAGTTTAAATTGTCAAATCAGCTACAAGGGGCACACTAAAAAGAAAACAACGTAGCAAGCACTAAAAGAAGCAGACCCACGCAGGTGGAAAGACGCACCAAACATTAGCTATAGTGGAGGCACTAATTTCACGTTGAAGAGGAGCAAACCAAGAGCCCCACCACGCATATCAGCTGGAGGAATTAACTAAAAGAAAGAAAAGCTAGCTACATCACCACACCACCAGCAGGAGACGTGAACAGCTAGAGAAGAGACCCACCAACAACAGACAATCCACGCCAAAGTAGAAGAGGATAGCTGGAAAGGAGAAGAAGAAGAGCTGGAGTGCTTTTACTTTAATCATAGTAACCCGACCAACTGGAGACGCACTACATAAGGAGGAAGAAAATAAAAGGATGAAAACGCACCAGCTGAAGGGGTGAATGTGAGCTGAAAGACAAGGCTACAGAAAAAAAAGGGAGATATACACAGATCACGCAGGAGGGAAGGAGCAGAAAAAACAAAAGGGGAGAATAGAGGAACTAGAAGAGTGCGTGAGCTGAAAATAAGGAGGAAGTAACGTGAGAGCTGTATGTGTGCTTGAACAGAAAATAAGGAGGAAATAACGTGAGAGCTGGATGTGAGTGAACAGAAGGAAAAAGAAAAAGAAGAGAGAGTGCGTGGACTAGAGGAGCTGAAAAAAGGAAGAAGAACGTGAGATGAAAGGTGAGTGGACTGGAGCAAAATAGAAACTCTCCAACGTTACAGACCAAGGGAGAAGTGCGCGAACACCAGGAGCTCCAAATAAAATTCACACCACCAGACACAAAAAAAAGAGAATAACGTGAGCTGGGATATAGTAAAGGCATGAATAGCAGGCAAGAGGCAGACACTAGCAACGACGCAGGCGACAGCTGAGGAAAAAATCAAGAAAACAAGGAGCTACAGTGGGCGAGGCGAAAAATAATAAACGTAGAAAGGGAGCCCCAAGAACCCATTTTATCCTCTGCTTATTATTTAATGTCTCATATGTTGTTTGTTGACTTTAATGTTTGTGGTTTTCATCCTACCATGAGTGAGTAGTTTCCTCAAAGCTTCAAGGTTGGGCTGAAGCTTTTAGCTAATTTTTGTGGATTGAATTTCGGTTGATTTATGAGTGTGGATTTATAAGTTTGATTTTTCTGTTTTGATATTAATTCTGCTGGTATTGTGTTTGGCCAACCACTACTAAGCCTTAGTTGTTAATTGAAGAACCGATAGGTGAAAATTAATAACGGAACTCCAAAACAGTGAACTTATAAATTTCAGATTTAGACATAGACTGAATTTATGAGAGAAAACCAGGTGAGCAAAGATCTTAATGGGTTGTGCTTGATTGCTAGGCTACGATAGTAGACTAGGATTATTGCGTGATACTCCTTTGATACCTTGAAAAAGGATTTAAGAAACTTTAGGCTCAACCGTCTATCAACAAAAAATTCGCCTAATAAATTGATTCAGGTAAAGTCCATAGAAAACGCTAAAAGTGAAACCATCCTTGAAGCTTACCACATTCCATTTGGATTAATCTTAGAGATATTCGCATCTTTGTTTAAGCATCAGCTTTATTTATTTATTTTGATAGCTAAATTTTCTTTTAATTTAAATTCCCCATTTTACCACATTTGCTTAATTCAATTAATTGAGTGATCCAAGCCTAGTACTTACACAATTACTCCATGTGGAACGATATTATACTATACTACTTGGGACCCGTGAACTTGCGGAACACCATCAGACGTTAATGCTTCTCATTAAGTTTGCTGACATAACTTGCAACATGTTTAAGAAACGTTAATTATTAATACATTTTAGCAAAAAGTTCTATTTAATCACATAATTAAAACGACATCGTTGTTTAAAAATGACATAAATCAGATTATGGAACCCCAAAGACCTTACACTTTGATTTCAATTTTTCCTTCGTCTTCAGTTTATTCTCTCGACACCCTCATCTTTTGATTTTCAGATTTCGCAGTCCTAACGTTCTCACACTAAGGGCATTAGGAAAGCGAACTAAAAACAAATAACTTATTAGTGTAGTACGCTGTAATGTAAGAATAGTTTAGAGCGTCAGAAGAACAAACAAAAAACAAAAAGGTTGAGAACATCGGAAGAACAACAGATAATGTCGCGAAAGAATTGAAGAAAATTGAAAGCTTGAGTATTTTATTGCCACTTTTTAAAATTTGAGTTATAATTGAAAAAAATTAAAAATTTAAGCATTTTGTTGCTACTTTTTTAAGTTATGGCTATAAGTGAAAAATTGACGAAAGTTTGAATTTTTTTATAATTAGCCTTATGATTAATTAACACAATAACAAAGTTTTAAATTGTAAGTTGTAGTTATTATTATTAGTATTTTAGTATTATATATTATTTATATTTATTTTGATCTATTTATCTATTTTTTCCTAGTATTTTATTTTTACTTTTATTTCATTCATTTATTTATTTTTATTTTCTAATTTTATGGTATTCTTTTTTATTCTTTTTATTTTTATTTATACATGTAAGTCATTTGGAAATAGCGTTTTTATTAGTTAGGGATAAGGTTGCATACTACAGGACCTCTCCAAATCTCGTGTTCTAGCGAAATTTATAATGAATGTTGTTGTTATTGGTAAAGTTTATTTTATTACTTTATTGAGGGTCACTGAACTTGCTTCTGGTCTTGAACTGGTGCCTCTCTTTGGACACATATTTAACGCATTGTATTTTTTGCTGAGAAGCAAAGGATTTTCTTTTATGAAGAGATGGCATAGCCAATCGATAATAGAACCATGTGAAATAGTATGGGGATATAGAGCGATTCCTCCATGTAGTTGTATTCCGTGCCAAAGAAGTGAATAAATAATTCTCCATTTTAAGAAATGATGCAAGCTCTTTCGGCCAAGCATTATAGGTGGGGATCATTATGGGTTTTTTGCTTCATTGGAATAACTACACCATTCCCTAAATATCCCATCTCTGACAAAAAAGTGAAAGAAATAAATAAGAGTAATCATTTCTTAGTGCAAAGTCGTGGATTTTCTAAGGAAAGAATGACTCACTTCTAGCTAGATAAGGAAGCTGCTAATACATACTTCATATGCGTTCCCCTATATAGAGTTCTGAATTGTCCATATTAATCCTTTTTCTTGGATGGTCTCTCTTGTGAAATACAATCGCAATCTTTTTCTCTTCCTGTACTTCCTGCTTGTTACAGTATCAGCTATGACTTCAGAAAGCATTCTGAAAAGTCAGCATTTTTCGGAATGTCCATACTTTATTTGAACCAGCATCAAACTGAGAAGTGGAAAGGATGGATGCAGGCAAGTGTTTGTCCATACTCTATAGTATTTATTTTTCATCGCTTTTGTGATATAATAGCTCATGAACATCCTAATGAAACAAGAGTGCTTCTATGAAAGTCTTGTCTTTATATGTACAATTGCATGTTTAAGTCCATTCTCAAAATTTACTCTTAGTTGCTTCATTCTTTGTATGGCACAATTTCTGAAGCTGCATTAACCTAATTTTGAAGGGTATTTGTCAAAACATCAATCAAAGGTAGAAGAAAAACAAGAGGAAAGATAAGACAGAGTTAACGTGGTTCTGCATCGTTGTTGCCTACGTCCACAAAGGTTTTCTTTTTTTCAGTCGTAATGTTTTCTGGTTGCAAAGTACATATATATATACCCATTAGGGTAGTCAACTTATTTTTTGGAAACAAATCAATCATTCCAATCAAGAAGCCTATTAGGGAAACAAATCTCCTTGACAACTCATTCCACCAACACTTCCCCTCAAGTGGGTGCATAGATGTTCCTCATGCCCAACTTGTCTAATGAATTGTGGAAAACCTTCCCTGACACTGCCTTTGTGAGCATGTCTGCTAACTGATCTTCAGACTAAACATAAGGGAGTTAAATTAACTTGGCTTCGAGTTTATCCTTAATAAAATATCTGTCAACCTCAACATATTTTGTTTTATCGTGCTGAACTAGATTCTTGGCAATTTCGACTGCAACTTTGTTATCGCAGAATAATTTCATCTCCCTTTCGTTTCCATATCCTAATTCTTCCATGAGCTTCCTTAGCCAAATTAATTCACATAACCCTTTAGTGATCCCTCTGAATTCAGCTTCAGCACTAGATAAAGCAACTACCTTTTGTTTCTTACTCCTCTAAGTAACTAAGTTTCCTCCCACAAAGGTGAAGTAACCAGAAGTTGATTTCCAATCACTAACACTCCCTGCCAATCTGCATCTGTGTATCCATGAATGTTTAGGTGTCCATGCTTTTGAAACATTAGACCCCTAATTGGTGACCCTTTCAAATACCTCAGAATCCTATACACTTCATCCATGTGTTCTTCACTTGGATTATACATAAATTGGCTCACCAGACTTACATCATAGGCTATCTGTTCAGGTGTGTGACAAGTAGTTTAACTTTCCTACCAATCGATGGTACTTTTCCTTGTTAGCTGCCACTTGGTCCGGTTTACTTCCCAACCCATGATTCTGAATAATTGGAGTATCCACTGGTTTACAATCAAGTATCCATGTTTCAGCTAGTAAATCAAGCACATATTTTCTTTGAGTTAGGAAAATACCTCAGTTTGACCTTGCAACTTCAATCCCTAGAAAATACTTTAGACCTTCGAGATTTTTCATTTCAAATTCTTGTGCCAACTAGGTTTGTAGGTTGGAGATCTCCTCCTTATCATCACCTTTAATGATTATATAATCCACATAGATAATTAATACAGTCACTATCTTTGCCTTACATTTTATGAACAACATATGATCAGAATGGCTTTGCCTAAAACCAAGCTTCTTCATGGTTGAACTGAACCGACCGAACCACGCTTTAGGGGATTGTTTCAACCCGTAAAGAGATTTAATTAATCTACACACCATTCCAGGATGAGTTGCTTCAAAGCCTGGTGGGATATCTATGTAAACTTCTTCTTCCAAATTTCCTTACAGGAATACATTTTTCACATCAAATTGATACAGGGGCCAATCAAGATTAACAACCAAAGATAACAAAACACGTATAGTATTCAACTTAGCGACATGTGATAATGTTTCTTGGTAATCAATCCCGTATGATTGAGTATACCCTTTTGCAACGAGCCTCGCCTTATACCGATCAATAGTCCCATCTATCTTATATTTAATGGTGAAGACCCATTTACATCTCATAGTTTTCTTTCCTTCTAGTAAACCAACCAACTTCTAGGTGTGATTTTTCTCCAAGGCTATCATCTCCTTATTTATAACCCTTGCCCATTTCGTGTCATTAAGAGCCTCTCTAACTGTTGTAAGAATATATTCTGACGATAAAATATAAACAAAATTTACCATCTTTGGAGAAAGTTGGCTTGTACTCACATAATGCGAGACAGGGTACTTGGTTTTTCATTCTATTTTCATCTGGAGAGTAACTCATTGGAGGCTTTCCTTGATTTTGTCTTGGAGGACGTTGATATTTCTCTAATTCATCTTCCCCAAGTTCTATTGCAACTGAATTTATTCCTTGGTCACTCCTATCTCTAACTTCAGTTTCAGGTGCACCTTCTTTGGTATCATTATCCCCACTGTGACTATCATTATTGTCACTCCCTTTTTTGACAACCTCTTCATCTTTCAGCTAACTCTGCATTCCTTTCCCTAACTTCATTTATGTTACTATTACAAATGACAGTCGCATCAAAATTAGGCCAACTTTCCCAGCTCTGCTCTTCATGTGCTTCATGCTCCCCCTGAAGAGTAGAACAGGAATCTGCAGCGTAAAACATTTCAGTGTCAACAAATGTAACATCTAAAGTGACATAAAATCTCCTTGTATTGGGATCATAACATCTATATCCCTTTGTGTAAGGTCCATAACCAATGAACATATACCGAACAACACGGGAATCCAGTTTTGATCTTTGGTTTCGATGCACATATACATAAGATGTACATCCAAATATCTTTGGAGGAAGCATTAATACTGAAGGGATAGAAACGTGAGCACTTAGCTCTTGTATAGGAGTTCTAAAATTCAACACTCTTGGTGGCATTCGATTCGACAAGTACACTGTTGTGGTGATTGCATCTGTCCAAAACCTCTTAGGTACATTTGCATTGGTTAATAGTGCTCAAGCAGTCTCAAGGATGTGACGATTCTTCCTTTCAGCAATACTGTTTTGCTAGGATGTTTGAGTGCACGAGGTTTGATAGATAAGAACATGTTCTTGACAAGATCTTTGAAATTCACCATTGTCATACTCCCTACCATTATTAGTACGAATAATCTGTACTTTTGTAGAAAACTAGGTTTTAATCATCTTATGAAAAGATTTAAGGATTCCAAAAACTTCACTTTTAAGTTTCATCAAATAAACCCATGTCATTCTCGTGCAATCATCAATGAATAAAACAAACCAAGAAATGCAAATGCAATAGTAATAGGAGCTAGTCCCCAAACATCCGAATGTATCAAAGTAAAAGGAGTTTCACATCATCTTATCTTGGGAGAGAAAGGAACACGATGACTTTTTGAAACAATACATGCCTCACATTTAAATTCCAAACCACCTATTCCATGAAAACATTCAGGAAACATTCTACTCATATAAGTGAACGAAGGATATCCAAGTATTTGATGCCACAAATGCACTTGATCCACTTTATTCATTGTGCTCGCCATGCTATTCACTCAACCCGTACTAACATCATCCATATAATAGAGCCCATTCTTCTTAGTACCACGACCAATAATCTCCTTGGTTTGGATATCTTGAAATAGACAAAACTTGGGGTACATTAGAAGGCAATAATTTAACTCCTCTGTAGCTTGACCAACGGATAGAAGTTTATTTTTTAAGGCAAGAACAAGCAAAGTATTAGGTAAAGTCATACCACCAGAAAGTTTTACTTTGCCTGATCCTACAACTGGATGCTTTTCACCATTAGCACTAGTCACATTACTCCTTTTAGAGATTGAATATTCCACAAAATCCAATGGGTCATACGTCATATGATCCGTTGCACCTGAATCAATTATCCAGAAATTATTACCTAAATCTCCCGTTGCCACTGCATGGTTTGTCAATGCTTCTTTTTCTCATAAGGGAACAAAAGTGAGTTCCTGCTTGTTATAGTATCAGCTATGACTTCAAAAGGCATTCTTAAAAGTCAGCATTTTTCGGAATATCCATACTTTATTTGAACCGGCATCAAACTGAGGAGTGGAAAGGATGGACGCAGGCAAGTGTTTATCCATAATCTATAGTATTTATTTTTCATCGCTTTTGTGATATAATAGCTCATGAACATCCTAATGAAACAAGAATGCTTCTATGAAAGTCTTATCCTCTCCAGAAGGTTAGGTACGCTTAATTTTTATGTGTACATCATTTTTAGCAGTTTGATTACCTAAATAATCTTTATTAAAATTTGATAAAAAAAATAACCTCCTCTTTCAATCCTATTTAAAAGTCTTTAATTTTATTCAATATTTACTTTATAATAATTTTATGAATCTTTTAAACCTTTAATTTTTATGTTTTCAATTATATAAATTTTAAAAAATAATTTAGAATCACCTAAATTCTATTTTACTAGAATGCAAAATATATTACTTTAAAGTGTTTTAATTAAAAGATGATATTATAATTTCTATTTTAGTAGGATTGTATTTGTTGATAGTCTACTTGGGAATATCTATAACTCCAAATTTGTTATGGTCTAATTATCCCATATTGATAATAAGAGAGGCTGATGTGAAGTTTATAGACTTATGAGCTCTCCCACCCTTTAAGCTAACTTTTAGGGTTGACTCTCTGATAAGACCTATAACAATAGTATCAGAGCTGATACCACTCCAAGTCCTCGTGACACGCCCACAAGTGGTGACGTCAGTACTATAGTATTTGCTCAGGATTAAAACAGGTCTAACGCACAACTAGCCCATGGGTGAATGAAATATTTACATTTCATTCCATTATAGATCATTCTATTATATTCTATTACAATCCATTCTGTAAACGTCCAACTAAATATAGCCTTAAAAAAATGACGGTTCCTTTCACGTAGACTTAGTCTCTAGTAATAATGGAGTATGTGATTCAACATTTATCTAAGATTAATATTGTGAGCAATAGGTTATTAAGAAATATTTCAATGTAAGGAGTAGAACAAAACGTTCTAGACCTTAATTTTGCACATGAAAAGTATAAATATGACTTTTCTAGTCTACTAAATGGAATTGGGAAGGCATACAACCATATGTTCAGGAAACACTACCATTTTACGATCTTGTGAAAAGCTTCAAACAATTATTCTTTGATTGTGTTTAGGGTTCCAATGTAGTTAATGACACATCTGAATAGACCAACTAAAACAATGATCTAAAGTTAACATATAAAATTATAAAAACAATTGAAATATGAAATGTTTAATACTATAAACATTTCAATCCTCATCCCCAAGGACCATCCGGACCTCCATCAGCCTTCAATCGTCATCCACGAGGACCACCCACGCACCACGCCACCATCTTCTGCTCTCCTCTATTGCCCACACATCTGTCATGACACTCATCCCACATCGGTGGGATGAGAAAATGAGAGAGGAGAGGGGCCTATAAAAGAAAGCCCTCTCCT
>JAOQMP010000002.1:40357638-40375757 GCA_027563575.1 Erythroxylum pedicellare
CTCAATCATGGTAGAATGAAAACCACAAGTATTAAAGTCAACAACCAACATTAGGAGAAATCAAATAATAAATCAGATAATGAATGAGTTTTTGAATTCCCCCTCTGTGTGTTGTTTGCGTCTCCTTCCACTGTTGCTGGATATCTGCGTGTTGATTTTTTTTCTGCCTGCTGATGGTCACTCCACTGTAGCTCTCCCTTGTTGGCGTCTGCTTCCTTGCCTGCTGTGTTCTCCTCTTATCCCTAATAGCTCCTAGCCACCACCACCAACTTGCCTTCAACGTGAGTGAGTGCTGAGTCTTGAGTGGTGTGGTGTTAAGTGAGGGCTGTAATGTTGAGAGCTGAGTGTATGCTGATGGTGCAACGTGAGTGGAGAGTTGGTGAGTAGCTCTTGCTTTTTTATTTCCTTGTAACGTTGGTGCCTGATTTTTTCGTTCTTCCCCCTCTCTGCATGTCACGTTCAGCTCTCCTTTGGTGTATGTTCAGCTCCCCCTTGGTGTCTCGTTCAGCTCCCCCTTGGTGTAACGTTAGTGCTCAATGTAGAGTAACGTTCAAGAGCTGAAAAATCCTTGAGTGCTGCCTTTTTTTCTTCTAATATTTTCACCAGCTACTTAGCTCTCTTCAGTCTTGGTCTACGTCATTTTCTTGGTGGGGTTCTGCACTGTTCACGCCTCCACTCTTTTGCATGTGTCGTTGTTGGTGGGTCACTTGAAGCTTACGAGCTTTCCTTGTTTTGGCTGCCTTGGTGAGTGATTTTTTTGTCCTATGTTGATTGCTGCATGGTTGCCCTGTCGGCGTGGCGTGCTTGGTGTGCGTTAGCATTGATTTAATTTGGAGCTCCTCTAGCTGGTGGTCTGCGTGATTTTTGTTTCTACTTATCTATGGCGTGATTTTCGTTTCCACTTGGATATGTGTCAGTATGGTGGTGGGCCTCTGTAGCCTCCTCTAATTAAAACCTCCCAGCCTCTTTTTGTCAACCTAGCCCTCCTGTAGCGTCGTTTAATGCTGCCCCCTTCTGCTTTCTTGTGACAACATTTTGATGTGTCCCACCTTTCTCTACATGCGTGATGTGCTATTTGTTGTGTGCATGGTCCTCAATTGCTGCCTGGGTTGTTTTCTTTTAATTTGCTCCTGTTGCTCACGCACGTCTTCTCCAGTTGAGGTGATTTTCCTTCTTGCTTGCTGCGTGCGTGGACCTTTTGTATAACCCTTAATGTTGCATTTTCTCCTTTGTTTTGCCTTGGATTGTTGTGGTTCTTTTACAACTAAAATCAAGTGCATTTCTTACAAATTAAACATGAACAATTGTAAATGCAAATTCAGGTAAACTAAACAATTTAGCAGGAAATATATATAAAAAATCTAATGATTGTATGCAAAAACTAAGAGAAAATGCCACTCATTTCAATGATAAAAATGCTTTCAACATTCAGGAATGTGCATATATGCTACACATCCAAACACCCTCAGATGATTCACTTTCAGTTTAACTCCAAACCATGCCTCAATTGGTGTTTGCTCCTTCAATGCTCGTGTTCTCATTCTGTTTTGTAGATACACAACAATAAAACAAGCTTCAGGCCAAAACTTTCTAGGAACTTGCATTCCAACCATCATAGCTCTTGCCATTTCTACTATTGTTTTGTTTTTCCTCTCTGATACTCCATTTTGTTGTGGGGTGTAAGCAACTGAAAATTGATGATTGATCCCTTCCCTTTCAAAGTAACTCTTCAACTCATTTAATACATACTCTCCCCCTCGATCACTTCTTACACACCTCACTTTTTTTCCACATTGACCATCAGCTTCTTCCCTCCACACTTTGAACATGCCTAACACTTAATCTTTACTCTTCATAAAATAGATTCAAGTGTATCTTGAAGCAGCATCGATGAATTCAACATAATATCTACTTCCTCCAGCTGAAGATGTATTCATTGGTCCACAAACATTCGAGTGCACCAATTGCAATTTTTCAGTAGCTCTCCAATCACTTATTGGGAAAGGTCAAACGTGATTTTTTTCCCTTTGCACATGGTTCACACACATTCTTCAATTTACTACTCAAGTGAGGTAGTCCCCTCACCAATTCTTTTTTCTGCATTTCTATGATATAGTCAAGGCTTGCATGACCATACCTTTTGTTCCATAATTGAGTCAACTCAATCACAGGAATTGCTATAAATGCTCCATCAACATCTGTCATTCTTAGCTTGAAAACTCTGTTCATCAAAGCTACTTTATGAATTAGTTCTCCTTGAGCATTGAAAATTCTGCACATGTTGTCTTCAAAGCATACTTTGTAATTCTTCTCTAAAAGCTGCCCCACACTGATTAAATTTTGATCTAACTCAGGGATGTAATACACTTCTTCAAGTATGGTGCTTCCTGCTTTAGTAAACAACTCCACATTTCCCTTCCAAGTTACTGGTATTATCTCTCCATTCCCAATCTTCACCACTGTGTTCAAATCAGTACTTGCATCAACAAATGCCTCTTTCTTCCTTGTCATATGATTGGAACATCCACTATCTACCAACCAATCTCCTCCCTTTTCATCATTTGTCTCAGCTGCATAAAGTTTAACAGTTGAAACTTGATGTTTGGATTGATGGCAAATCTCCACTACAAAGACACTTTCTTCAATGATTGGCTTTTCGATGGTTTTCTTGTTTGTGAGGTTCTTGAATGAGTACTAGAGTTAGGCTGATGATTGAGCTGGGAGTCTGGACTGATTTTAGTAGTGGATCGAGTTGGAGTATGGTTAACAAGACAGGTGTTTTGTGGGAATTGGTTCGATGCTTGAGCTTGCATAGGTTGGTAATGTGACTGGTGAGAATAATTGGACTGTGACATGTAGGATTGGCTCAATTGAGGTTGAATAGGTTGATGATGAGTCATTTGGGGCTATGGTGTATGAGGCTGGAGTTGATAAAGTTGTGGAGTTTGTAATTTTTCAGAATTGGTAACATAGTTAGCTTGATAAATTTGTGGTTCAGGAAGATTTTGATAAGGTTTGGACTGAGTTGGCAATGGACTAGAGGAAATGTTTTGTCTTAGGAAGGGATGTATAGGTGGAGGTTTTCCATAGATTGGGCTCTGGGGATTCTGCTGTTCAGATAACCATCTATCATAGCATACTTTCTTTGAATGTCCCCTCTTCCTACAATAGATACAATCTGCATTTTCATTCCAAAAACACTCCTCAGCTGTATGATTTGTTTTTTCCACAGAATTTGCAAGTTGGAAACATGCCCCATCTTGATGCTCTAGTTCCACTTTGCATTTGATTTGCACGGTTTCTAGAGAATTGGTTAATGGTTTGAGGATTCGGGTAAAACATTGGTGCTGGATATTGTGTTTGAGAACAAATTTGTGGCTGTTGGTATTGCACTTGGGGTTTATAGGAGTAGTGTTGTGGATATGTCAAAGTCTGGAATTGATTTTGGTGGGTTTGAGGAAGAGTTTGTGACAGATGATGAGTTGGTGTTTGCATCAAACTTGGTTCATAATGATTTTGGTTCGGATTTCTTGCTTGAGTTTGGAAAGGTGGATTTTGTGGAACTTTAAACCGTTCAGCCTTTAATGCATATTCCTCACTTTCTCTTCTCACCCCATGTCTTTCTTCATGCATCTCTAAGACATTAAAAACTTGCTCTAAGGTGACAGAATCTGGATTATTGCTAAACTGCCATTCAACAGGAGCTATGCTAGCTTCGAATCTCAAGGGCAACCTGCTTAGAAACTTGTCTACTAACCTCTCTGAGCTTGTGCTCTCCCCAAATTCCTTCAGTTGTTGCACTAATCCCATAAACCTTGTTTTTGCAGCTGCTACATTTTCTTCATCTTTCATTGCAAAGTTTTCAAAACTTCTCATGACTGCTTGTTTCCTCAGCCTTAATGATTGTGCAGAACCTACATGTTCCAGCTTCAATGTATCCCACAGCTCCTTAGAACTCTTACATGCAGCATGTCTCAACAATATAGACTCACTCACCACTGATCTAAGAAAAATGAGAGCTTTAAAATCTTTCTCTCTTTCCTGTCTCAGCCTCACTTCTTGCTGTTCTGTCAAGTTCGCTATTCCCTCTAGTTCTACTATCCCTTCATTCACCACATCCCAGCAATCACATATCTTAAGACAATCTTCAACTCTAAGAGACCAAGCTTTATAGTTCTCACCTGTTAAAATTGGTATATTCTCCTGAATACTTTGCAAACCCATTGCTGAAATACTTGGTCCTGCCATGTTTGATTCAGTCCAGGTTATGTGAACCGTGGAGCTCTGATACCACTCTTGAAGGTGCACACTTGGAGATTGACTTGAAGCTTCTTCCAGCTGCTAAAAGTCAAGACTTCCAGGACACTTGCAACCTACTCCAGACACTTTAAATACTATTCACACAGCCTTCAACAAGGAATGGAAAGTTGAAGTTCTTCAAAAATGTTGCTTGATTTTTTGGATTGTAATAGTTGCTTTCTCTCAGGTTTTTGAGTGTAAGGTTGAGGATTTGATGATTTTAGGAAATGTTTTGGTTCTCTCACTTTGGATGGAAATTAATAAAACTTGAAATTTTCAAAGTTTTCTTCTAAAAATGTAAGAACTTTGCTTCATCTATTCTCTTATCAAGTTGATTTTTGGTTCTGAACAAATAATAAAACTTCCAAAACATGAACAAAAATGAAAACTTCTAAGACAAAGGAAAGATGATCATTGACAGATAATTCGAAACTTGTGTATTGAGGTTTTTTTCTTCTCTTACAAGCTTAAATGAAAAATGTAAATGAGCTTTATATATTAGCTCTCAACAATCCTGATACATTTTTTGAGAACAAACTGAAAAACAATTACAAGATCTGATGAGTAAAAAAACCTAGTCTAGTAAGACTTTCCTCATTTGGCAAAACATAAAAGCACTTCACTTAACTTTTGCATAACCGAAACTAACTTCTTTAACAGCTAATAAAACCAAAATGCTTCAGTGGACAAATCCTGACATTACAAATCTTCTGTCAGCTAAGAAAATGATCAGCTACACGTGTCTAGTTTAGCTCCAATAACCTCTGATTATGTTGATTAAAACTTGCTTGAATCTTGTCTCAGAAATTCCTTGTCTGCTATTCCTCCTGCCTTGCATCTTTTCTTTTGTTCTGTTCATCTTCTTCAAATCGCATATTCTGAAGTCTTCACAGCTGCCTCTTCCCTCTAATTCCTTCATCTCCTTCTGCTTCTTGATCTTCAATCTTCAGAATTTTATTTCTTGGATGCATGGTCCTTTGAATTATCCCCAAGATCATCAGCCCAAGTTTCCTGAGAAGTCTTGGAGGCTTCAGCTTGATGTTCACTCTTCTTCTCTTCTTAATTTTAATTGCCATTGCAAGTTCCTCAACTAGTTTCAATAAATCTGGTTTCACAAAACAATTTATCTCAACAGCTCCTCCTTTGCTTTGTGGAACCAGCACACCTATCATATTTCTCAATGATTCAAACCTCCATTTTGGTAGAGCTTTGGTGAACAAATCTGCAAGTTGGAAACTTGATCTGCAGAAGGCCATCTTGATCTCCCTTTCTTCAATCAATTCCCTCACATAATGATATTTGACTTTCATATGCTTGGTTCTCATATGATCTGAAGGGTTCTCTGCCATAGCAATTGCAGCACTTGAATCACAATAAATAGTCACACACTTTTCCTTTATCTCATCAACATCTGATAAGATCTTCTTCAGCCATTGAGCTTGTTTGGCATCCAAGTTCACTGCCACATATTCAGCCTCAGCTGATGATTGAGCAACACTTCTTTGCTTCTTGGAACTCCAAGCAAAAACACCAGATCCTAGGCTACAACAATAACCACTTCTGCTTTTACTTTCACTACTTCCAGCATAACTAGCATCACTAAACACATACAACTCCACCTTTTCACTTCTTCCAAACCAGATTCCATGTCCAATTGTATGTTTAACATATCTAATAATCCTCCTAACATAGACAGCATGTTGTCTCGAAGGTAATTGACTGAAGCTAGCCATGATATTCACAGCACATGCAATGTCAGGCCTTGAAGCACTCAAGTACATCAATGATCCAATCATACTTCGGTAATAAGTAGCATCAAATTCCTCACCTGATCGTGTTGATTCCAGCTTCAGTTGGTGTTCCATAGGAGTGCTCATTCCACTGCTTTGTTTCAGTCCAAACTTCTCAATTAATTCTTCAGCATACTTTCTCTGATGTATGAAAATTCCATTCCCATTTTGGTTTATCTCCAAGCCTAGAAAATAACTCATTTCTCCCAAATCTGTCATCTTAAACTCAGACTTCATTAATTCCTTGAACTCTTCTATCATTTTGTTTTGCGTTCCAATTATCAGTAGGTCATCAACATACAAGGAGCATATTAATTTATCCTCACCTCTTATTTTTACATACAAGGTTGCTTCACTTTTGCTTCTTGAGAATCCATTTTGGATTAGATAGCTGTTAATCCTAGAATACCAAGCTCTTGGAGCTTGTTTCAAACCATACAAAGCCTTCACAAGTTTATATACCTTCTGCTCTTGTCCACTCACCACATATCCTTCGGGTTGCTTCAAATACACCTCTTCATCTAGCATCCCATTCAAGAAAGCACTCTTGACATCCATTTGGTGAACTCTCCACCCATTATTTGCAGCTAGAGCCAATAACATTCTAACTGTATCCAACCTTGCTACTGGTGCATATGTTTCTGTGTAATCCACTCCATACTCTTGTTTGTATCCCCTCACAACAAGTCTGGCCTTATATTTAATGATTGTTCCATCAGGATTCAACTTTCTTTTGTAGATCCACTTGGAATCAACCACCTTGGTTTCAGGACTTGGCAGATCCATCAGCACCCAAGTTCCATTTTCTTCAATAGCTTTTATCTCTTCATCCATTGAGTTTTGCCACACTCCTTGTTTGATAGCTTGTTTGTATGTCATTGGTTCGGATTCTTCAATTAAGGCACACTCCATAATTGTCTGTGCTTCATCTGTCTCCTCTCCATCTGCTGTAGCTACATTATACCTGAAATCAAACAAAGGGTTAGTTTCTCTATAGATAGAGGCTAGGTCTCTTGTTTTATGGGCACTATCTGAACTTGATGTTTCCCCATCATCTTCAAATCTTGGAGAGGGCTCCTCCTGAACTCCATCTTCACCAGAATCTGTGGAGCTTTGTGGATCCGAGTGTGCTGTCTCCTCCTGAGGTTCATCTCCTCCTGAGTTATTGTGATCATCAGCATCATCTCCATCTGTTTGATTAGTATTCTCATCATTGAATGGCAATTCAATCTCTACTGTTCCTGAATTTCTACCTCCTGAACTCCTACCAACTTGCTCATCCCATTTCCATCCCTCATTTTCATCAAATTTGACATCTCTTGATACTAGCATTTTCTTTGTTTCTGGACTATAAATTCTATAGCCCTTAGATTCAGCACTATAACCCATCATTACTCCTTTCATTGCCTTTTCATCTAGTTTTGTCCTTCTTGCTTCAGGAATGTGCATATATGCTACACATCCAAACACCCTCAGATGATTCACTTTCGGTTTAACTCCAAACCATGCCTCAAATGGTGTTTGCTCCTTCACTACTCGTGTTCTCATTCTGTTTTGTAAATACACAGCAGTAAAACAAGCTTCAGGCCAAAACCTTCTAGGAACTTGCATTCCAACCATCATAGCTCTTGCCATTTCTACAATTGTTCTGTTTTTCCTCTCTGATACCCCATTTTGCTCTGGGGTATAAGCAACTGAAAATTGATGATAGATTCCTTCCCTTTCAAAGTAACTCTTCAACTCATTTGATACATACTCTCCCCCTCGATCACTTCTTACACACCTCACCTTTTTCCCACATTGACCTTCAGCTTCTGCCCTCCACACTTTGAACATGCCAAACACTTGATCTTTACTCTTCATAAAGTAGATCCAAGTGTATCTTGAAGCATCATCTATGAATTCAACATAATATCTACTTCCTCCAGCTGAAGATGTATTCATTGGTCCACAAACATCCGAGTGCACCAATTGCAATTTTTCAGTAGCTCTCCAATCACTTATTGGGAAAGGTAAAACATGACTTTTTCCCTTTGCACATGGTTCACAGACATTCTTCAATTTACTACTCAAGTGAGGCAGTCCCCTCACCAATTCCTTTTTCTGCATTTCTATGATATATTGAGAAAATGAAAACAGCTTGAGAGGAAGTTTCATTACCCTTGTGGGGAAGGAAGGGACTCGCTACCAGACAGCTATATTGAGCCGTCGACATTGAAAAGACATGCGGCGTGCCAATCGAGCGGTGGGAATCTCATGCAGGAGAATTACAAAAAGTTGCCCAAGTCCCTCTTACACCACTACAATTATAATATGAATTCATTGTAAGTGTCACGTTGTTCCATTTTGGGTAAGTCAAAACCTGTTGGCCAAACGTTGTCCTTATCCTAGCAACTAGATCCTCAAATCAATGCAAGTGACTACAGAGGAAGCACGTGGGAAGTGGCAGTGACCGACTCACCACTCAGCTCCATCTAGTAATAGCCGACTCATTATTTAATTAAAATAATGACTCAAATTTGAATTCGTGTATTGATTTACACGAATTAAAATTTAATATCATATTACAATTTAATATCATCTACAGAAGCAGAACAGACTGCAAATATCGACTTTGCATGTGATCATTTACTGAGCTGCGAAAAGATACAACCACATGGTTCTTGCTACTATCCCAACACTGCAGTCAATCATGCCTCGGTTGCAATGAACCTTTACTACCACCAATATAGGGGCAAGCACTAATGGAACTGCGACTTTGGAAACTCGGGTCTTATCACCATCTCTGACCCCAGTAAGATTATTGATGATCATAACTCCAAAACACCGTCACAAAGAGAAACACAAAACTATAAGGTGTCTGCAGGCTATGATAACTGCACATATGCTTCATGACTGCACTAAATAAAATCCCTGACGCTTTCAGAGGCTTTTCTGAAATTTAGATTATGCAATAGTGGTGGAAGAAGAACCTTTCATCAAAAGTATGATATTTCTATGTATTCCATCATCCAATTTCCCAAGTACTTATATACTTTTATGATATAAAAAATAATTTATGTCCAATGGGAACAGAGCAAGGCTCTGTATCATCTCCTGAATTATTGCATAGTACATGAACTGGATGCTATTAACCTCTCTTTTAAAAATTAAATTGTATTCATTGGCTAATTTAAATTTATCAAATAATAATTATGAAATTGTAAATATAATTTGAATTAATTCATCAACCATATTGAAACTTTATTTTTCTAATATGATTAAGGGTTAATTACTAAAAAAAACCAAATTTTCGATTATAACTCGAACTTTAAAAATTAGCAATAAACTGTTCAAACTTTCAAAAATTTTCAATTCTAGCCCAAAAATGCTCAATTTTTTAAATAATTCTAGCCCAACGTTAGTGATTCCCGTTAAGTTTGCTGATATTAATACTTGTTAGCAAAAATTAACACAATAAATGAAGATTAATAAAACGACGTTGTTTAGTCACATAATTAAAATGACATCATTGTTTAAAAATGACCTAAATCAGATTATGCAACCTTGAGGAATTTACACTTTTATTCCAAATTTTCCTTCGTTTTCAGTCTGTCCTCTTGATGCCTTCACCTTTAGATTTTCAGATTACACAGTCTTGACGTCCTCACACTAAGGGCATTAGGAAAATGAACTGAAAACGATTAACTTATTGGTGCAGTACGATGTAATGTAAGAGTAGTTTAGAACGTCAGAATAACAAATAAAAACCAAAAAGGTTGAGAGCATCGGAAGAACAAAAGATAACTTCGAGTAAAAATTAAAGAAAATTGAAAAATTGAACATTTTATTGCCACTTTTTGAAATTTGAGCTATAATTGAAATTTTTGAAAATTTAAGCATTTTATTGCTTCTTTTTTAAGTTCTGACTATAATTGAAAAATTGACGAAAATTTAAGTTTTTTTGGTAATTAAACTTATGATTAATTAACATAATAACAAAGTTTTAAATTGTAAATTGCAGTTATTATTATTATTATTTTAGTATTATATATTATTTATATTTATTTTGATCTATTTATCTATTTTTCCCTAGTATTTTTATTTTTACTTTTATTTCTTTCATTAATTTATTTTTATTTTCTAATTTTATGGTTATTTATTTGTTTATATTTTATTTGTATTCTTTTTTATTATTTTATTTTTATTTATACATGTGAGTCATTTAGAAATAACGTTTTTATTAGTTAAGGGTAAGGTTGCATACTACACAGCCTCCTCAAACCCCGTGCGCGTTCCAGCGAAATTTATAATGAGTGTTGTTGTTATTGGTAAAGTTTATTTTATGACTATATTTGTAATTTTATGTTTTATGATAAGAATAAGAAGTTATTATTTAATTGATTTTTACAATAGTTACGTTTAATATTATCTAAACTATTCTTATAAATCTTAAATTTTATTAACATACAAAATATCTTATGTAATATTTACTTAATAATTATAAAATTGTCTTTGGTTATGTTTTGTTATCTTATGTAATAATTACTTAATAGTTATAAAGTTATCTTATGAAAAATACTCTTCTGTGGTTACGTTTTGTTTCTCTTCTTTTAGTTTTTCAAAATTTGAAGGGGCGATTGGTTCACATAGAGGACTAGTAATATGAATGAGAATGAATATAGTGAGTAATGATAATAGATATTATCATTATAATTATGATGGTTGGTTAAAACGAAGGAATGATTACTATTACCATTAACAGTGGTTGATTTGTAAAAAAATAAAATGTACCATTACCGTTTGCTATAATTTATTTTCTTGACATATATTCATCTCCAACATTTAGAGATATTCTTGCGTGGTTAATGATTGATCTTATGAGAAGAATCATTGAACCATTGCCCCTGTCTGAGTAACAAGTAGTTTGAGAGAGTGAGTGGCCCACCAAGCATTGCAGGTGGGGATCCTTATGGGTTTTTTCTTCAATTGGAATAACTACACCATTCTCTATATAGCCCATCTCTGACAAAGTGAAAGAAATAAACAAGAGTAATCATGTCTTCGTGCGAAGTCTTGGATTTTCTAAGAAAAGAATGACTCATTTCTAGCTAGATAAGGAAACTGCTAATACATACTTCATATGTGTTCCCCTATATGGAGTTCTGAATTGTCCATATTAATCCTTTTTCTTGGATGGTCTCTCTTGTGCAGAAATAAAAGTGCAGAAATACAATCGCGATCTTTTTCTCTTCCTCTACTTCTTGCTTGTTATAGTATCAGCTATGACTTCCTTCAGAAAGCATTCTGAAAAGTCAGCATTTTTCGAAAAATCCATACTTTATTTGAACCGGCATCAAACTGAGGAGTGGAAAGGATGGATGCAGGCAAGTGTTTGTCCATAGTCTATAGTATTTATATTTCATCGCTTTTGTGATATAGTATTTGTTACCTAATGCTGAAGAAACTTTGCTCTAATCTTGATCGTGGATGATAAAATGCACATTTGGGATTCTCTTATATACACTTTAAAATTGATTTTGATTGTAGTTCGGTACACGCCTTACCTCTTTTCGTTCATTTATTCTGTGTATAATGTGTGTATGACTGATTAAGGCTCCCTTGTTAAGTAACAGTTAACATATTGCATAGTTTATGCATTCTTGCACATCTTCTGTTTTAGCACTTCCACTTCATATTGATCTGTTTAATTATCAGTATTTCTTGGTATATTTTTTGTAATGTTTGTATGATGGTACAACTACTAGGCTTTTCTGCTTTTGCTATGGGGACCAAAATTATGGTTAGTTACAACTACATACCCTTTAATCCTAGTGGCATCATAATTATGATAATAACCAAAATCAAGGTACTAATTGGGACTTGATGTAGAATATTTGGTCACCAAGGACTTTTGTAAAACCGCAGGGGTAGTCGTTTTACAAACTTTTCAATTTTACCGTGGATATCTCTGGTACAAACAAAAACAAAACCAATTTTAAACAAAATAATAAGAACACCAAAAATTTGGTAATGCAGTTTGACATACCTTACCTACATCTACGGGGCTCTCACCCAGCTTAATAACTTTCACCGAAGTACAATATATTTACCCAAGGCTTTACTGAGCCGATACCACTCAACCCTTGACACTATCTTTTAACCTCATTTTCTGTGAAGGAATTTTGCACCCAATAGTACGGCCATTCCGTAGTAACCTCGATAGAGGATTTTCTCAAACGAATAGTTAATGATAATGAAACAAACTAAACAACTCAAATGATTAATAAAATTCAACATAAATGACAACACTTGAAATAGTAAAAAAGACAACTTCCGAATCGGTTCAGCTCTTTTGTAATAAATCTGAAAGTCGTCGCAACAATAATGAAATTTTAGTGAAGACTTGCTATAACCATAATCTTTGGATTTGTGCGATCATTACTTGCCAACAATTGATCAATCATACGAGTACAATGTCCCTCTTTCTGCAGCCTAATTGTATGACGCATACTACTTCCAAGAGTGACTAGAGGGACTACTAGGAGATGAGAGGAGAGGATATGATGGACTCTTGGGATTTTTTTAAGTAAACCCACGAAAAAAAACACGCACACCACCGTAGCTCACTTCACCTTAGCTTCACACTCACCAAGTGTTAATCAACTATCATCCAAAATACGCCCATGGCCAAGATTTATCAACACCAAAGATTTAACTTAATAAGACAAACGTCCGTAACATCAACACGTTCTCACCAAAATGACCACATTGTAGCTTTTTCAAAAAGACACGTTATTTAGCTCTGCTAATCTCATGCGTCGCAAGCAGTATATTTTCTATCATAGACACTCGACGCACACAGCTTCAGTAACACGTGCATACTTCAGTTACCGCAAAAACACACCCCTTGGTTTTTCCCCACTTACGTGTTTTGATAGAAATTTGCAGTAATTAAAAGATGTGCACAATCCCACAAAATCTGGAAATAAAAACAACTTCAATATCACCATAAATGATAGACTCCAATATTCCTACAAGTTATATCTTATATGTCCAATTAAAATGTCAAAACTAAATAAAAGATATATACAATATATCTTAACAACTTTTATTTTCATTAAATCAATTGGAACTCTGATAGAGGGAATAGCTCATGAATATCCTAATGAAACAAGAATGCTTCTATGAAAGTCTTGTCTTTATATGTGCAATTGCATATTTAAGTCCATTATAAAGATTCTCAATATTTACTCTTGGTTGCTTCATCCTTTGTGTGGCACAATTTTTGAAACTGCATTAACCCAATTTTGAATGGTTTTCATTTCCCATATTTCTAAATAGGTTCTTTTCTTAATGTATCATTACTTTGCTGCGGCTGAGATATACAATGCAATATGTGTCTTTATTGCTGCATATATTTGGATGAATGGATTTGGCAACTTCTCATATTATTACATTAGAAAGGATTTTAGCCTTGCACGCTTTGAAATATAAACCCAACAATAACATGCATCTTATATAACAATATTTACGTAAAGATACATGCATATAAAACGTATGTGAATATACAGCAATGAAAGATTAAGGAAATAAATACGTCCAGCCATTGCCTCTCCACCGAAGATCTTCTTACATCTCTGAGAACTTTGAATCTTCTATCCTCAAGCTCTTCACGTAATCAATGGTGCAAATAGCGTGAATAAAGGATAGGGACCCAAACAATGTTTATATCTGTTCATCACCTCTGCCAGGTTAAAGCATCAAGTGGGCCATACATAAACAGTAGGATGGTTAGGTAAATCTTAAAAATCTTACATTTTCCCACTTGGTCCATTTAATGCAACACCATCATAACAAGAAAGCAAGTATATGAATCATAGTGATAGGCCCTCTTATAGTGAGTATTATCTTCCATGTATTACATATACAAAATTTCTTATTACTAGCCCTTCAACTTAATGAATAAACCATATGTTTATTCTAGGTCCAAATTAAATGGCATTTCTCAAAACCAATCAAAATCTGTGTGCACAAAATTTATGAAAAATATTAAACTGAATAAGAGTTCCATTGAATCAACAAATGTACAACAAAATCACATTATAGAACCAAGTCCCATTTGCCCCACGTGATCCTTAAACTGCTTAGGTGGCATGCCTTTAGTTAAAGAATCTGCAATCATCAAATCAAAGCTAATATGCTTTATGACAACTTTCCTTTCCTTAACACATTCTCTTATGGCTAAATACTTAATGTCGATATGCTTACTTCCACTTCCACTCTTGATATTTTTAGCCATAAAGACCGCAGCGGAGTTGTCACAATATAACCTTAATGGATTAGAAATTGAATCGACAACTCTAAGCCCAGATATGAAACTCTTCAACCATACACTATGCGAGGTGACCTCAAAACATGATACGAACTCAACCTCCATAGTGGAATTAGCAATCAGGATCTACTTGGCACTTCTTCAAGATACAGCTCCACCAGCTGGCATGAATATATAACCAGATGTTGATTTCCTTAAATCAACTCAGCCAACAAAGTCTGAATCAGAGTATCCAACGACTTCCAAGTAGTTCGTCTGTACAAAAACATGTAGTCCTTTGTGCCCTGAAGATATCTCATAACCTTCTTTGCAGCTTTCCAGTGGTCAATACCTGGATTACTTTGATATCTTCCTAACTTTCCAACAGCATATGCAATGTCAGGTCAGGTGCAGACCTGAGCATACATAAGGCTTCTGACATCTGAAGCATATGAAATGTTCTTCATGTGTTCTTGTTCAAAGTCATTCTTTGGGCATTGATTCAAACTCAATCTATCACCCTTAACTATGGGTTCTACACTTGATACACAATCTTTCATCTGAAATCTCTCTAAAACTTTGTTAATATAGGTCTCTTGAGATAAACCTAAAATGCCTCAAGATATTTCTCTATGGATCTTAATGCCAATAACATAAGACGCCTCACTTATATCTTTCATATCAAAATTCTTTGAGAGAAATTGTTTCACCTTATATAGCAAGCTCTTATCATTAGTCGCAAGCAAAATGTCATCCACGTATAACACAAGAAAACAAGTTTTACCTTTACTGACCTTCTAGTATAAACATTGATCCATTATATTATCTTTAAAAGCAAATGAAGTGATAACCTCATGAAATTTTAAATACCACTGTCGGGAGACTTGTTTTAACCCATATATGGATTATTAAGCTTACAGACTAAATGCTCACCATCACTAGAGGAGAATGCTTCAAATTGTTTCATGTAAACCTCTTCCTCTAATTCACCAATGAGGAACGTTGTTTTCATATCCATTTGATGTAACTCAAGATCAAAATGAGCTATCAATTCCATGATTACACGAAGAGAATCTTTCTTAAATACGGGAGAAAATGTCTCTATGTAGTCAATTCCTTCCCTTTGAGTGAAAATGTTGCCTTGTGAGTATTTATTTGTCTTAAATACCCATCTACGTCCAATGATTTTCACACCATTTCGCAAATCAAAGAGCGCTTAGACTTGATTAGATGTCATAGAATCCATCTCATCCTTCATAGCATTGTACCACAAGTCCGATTCCTTAGAACTTATGGCTTGCAAAAACGTTTCAGGATCATTTTCAGCTCCAACATTGTAATCTGACTCTTGTAAATGCACTATCTAATCACTAGGTATTGTTGACCTTCTAACCCTAGTAAATCTCCTCAATGTTGTATCATCATCCTTATGAGGAACTTGTTGCTCAACAATTTCTGGTTGTTCCTCATTTACAACTTGATCTACTGGATTAGTATTAACAGCTTGTTGAACTTTAGTAACTGGTTGTCCCACATTAGTTTGAACTTGAGGGGTGTGAATGACAATTAATCTATCACTTGAACCAGAGGGTTAAGCTTCATAATGGCCCCTTTCAGAAACTATGTCTGGAAAATGACCACTCCCACTAATCAAGTCATTCTCAAGAAATTTTGTATTTCTTGATTCCACAATTCTAGTACTGTGAGATAGACAATAGAATCTATACGCCTTAGACCTTTCAACATATTTAATAAAATATCCACTAATGGTCCTTAGGTCTAGCTTCTCCTGTGGGCTGTAAATTCTTACTTTAGATGGGCATCTCCAAATGCGTATATGCCTCAGACTCGGTTTCTAACCCTTAAATAGCTCAAAAGGTGTCTTTGAGATAGCCTTGGTTGGAACCTAGTTTAATATATACACTGTCGTCATTAGAGCTTCAGTAACGTAAATCATATTCATCAATGTATCATAAATCATGGTCATAATATATGATTCCATTGATTAAATCCACATAATTAAAATAAATAAGGAATAAAAATAAATTAAGAACACCCAATGTTAAGTCTTCTCCCTCAGCTCACACAAAAACTTGTTATTTTCATGCACCAACTGTCTTCTTCTCCTCTTGCCATAACTTCCTAGCTAACATCTTGGTTTCTTCCACCTCAACATAGCTGCTTTATTTTTTAATGTCCACCATACTGCAATGTTGTGTGTGGAGTGGAGAGTCTCCTAACTGCCAACGTGATTTGATCTCCACCAACAACTACATTTCTTCATCTCCAACAACAGCTAGGTTTTTCTCTCCTAAGCTGCAACGTTTTGCTTCCACCAGGTGTCTTGTTTTGCTTCCACCAAGTGTCTCCTCCACTAGATAATGTTTAATCCTTTCATGCACTAGTTGTCTTAAACGTTCCTCCAGCTGCTTGCATCCACCAGCTACAAATCACCTAGAACCATCCTCCAAACGCACGCTAATGTGACAATTTAATTGTGCTTAGTTTCTTCCCAGATTCATGCAGTCACTGCCGCACCAACTTGCGCTAACCACGCAAAAACCACGCCTGCCTCCCACTTTAGCTGAAGTGACCAATTAATGTTGCTTAGTTTCTCCCCTATTCACGCACCTCACTTCTTCGCTTTTTTCTCTATGTTGCCAACAATTCCTTTCTCTTTTTGTCTCACCGTATTGAATAAATTCCAGCCCTCATTCACGCCTAACCCTCCTATTTTTCAACTCTCTTGTCGCAGCCATCTTCTTTTGTCTCTTATGTATTGAAAGTCCATCATCTCATGCTCTCTTTTATCTGCCGCCACTCTTCTCTCCTTTTGTTTTATTTTTTTGTGTATTAAATCTTCCTCCAGCTATCCTTTTCCCACTCCTTTTTAGCTTATCATTTATGCAAAAACCTCCATTCTTTGTTTTCCAAAACATTAACGTTTTAGGTGGCTAGAACGTTAACGTTTTTTACCCAAGCTCCTTTGAAAGTTTTTTTCTTGATTTATGATATTAGATGTTCCAAATCAAATGTGCCTAAAATCAAAACAAATAACTCTTAATTAAAGCAATTTAAACATTAAATGGACAAGAGTTTAACAAATTATATATCTAAAATAAAAATAAAAATACCATTAACACCCTTAAATAGCTTAAAATGTGTCTTTGAGATAGCCTTCGTTGGAACCCGGTTTAATATATACACTGTCGTCTTTAGAGCTTTAGTCCACAGGAATTGAGGAAGTTTTGTGTTACTCCTTTTATTTCTCACCATGTTCATTAAGGTTTGGTTTCTTCTTTCTGTCACACCATTCTGATCCAGAGAACCAAGCATGGTGTATTGGGCAATAATCCCATGTTCCTGAAGAAACTTCACAAAAAGACCAGATGGTTGTCTACTTTTAATGTATCTACCATAGTACTCTCCACCTCTATTTGACCTTACGATTTTAATTAGCTTTCCACGTTGATTCTCCACTTTAGCCTTAAGCATTTTAAAGGCATCCAAAGCTTTGTCCTTAGAACGAAGTAAGTAGAGATATAGATATATATATATATCGCGAATAGTCGTCTATGAAGGTGATAAAGTATTTCAGACTATTTGCATCCATATCTAGACAACAAATATTTGTATGTATGATTTCTAACAGCTTTGTACTCCTCTCGGCTCCCTTTTTAGACTTGTTAGTTTGCTTACCCTTAATGCAATTCACGCAAGTCTCAAAGTCAACAAAA
>JAOQMP010000002.1:40401233-40416334 GCA_027563575.1 Erythroxylum pedicellare
CATGATATCCTCTTGTTTCCTATTTTATGATTAGGAAATAATTTCTCCTAAATCACTGTTCTGATTTTCATCACTTTTGTTATGGTGTTACACCTTGGTCTTTTTTTTTTTTTTTCTTTTCATAAATTTATCTTTATTGATATGCTACTAGTTTTTGAGATCACGCAGTGATAAAGATCATGTCATGTGAAACCTTTCATGTGGCTTTGTGTTTCTGAATCTATTGTGTGATTTTATAATAGTTGTTCATGGATCTTGTTTATTCCAGGCTACCAGGATAATCAAGGAAGTCTACTCTGTACTCCCTGTTTATGACAAAATTATCCCGGCTCTTCTTGCAGATGGTGTATGGAACCTTCCTAAAACGTGTAGCTTTACACCAGGTGTCCCTGTGAGCCCTATGCTAGCAAAGGCAACTAGAGAAGTTTCAGAGATCATAGATAAGTTCACGGATATGAAATTTACTTGTGAGTACAAGTACGATGGTGAACGTGCCCAGGTGATGTACTAGTTATGCTAGATCAGGTTTCTTCTGTATAATGGATGTATGTTCATTTGACAATTGTGATGCAGATACATTTCATGGATAATGGTTTGGTTGAGATATACAGTCGAAATGCTGAGAGAAATACTGGAAAGTTTCCTGATGTTGTTGCTACAATCTCGAGGTTGTCTTCATATGGTGTTAGGAATTGTGTTTTATTTGTGATATTTGCATGACATTTGTTTAAGTTCTCTTAAAAATCATTGATAATTACCTTGTAACTTTTTTTCCCAATGTTAAAGTCATGTGCATAAATGTTCTCAAATAGTTCACACCCCCAACTTTTTGCTTTCACAGGAAGTTAGTTTTTTCTTTCATCTTTTCTTTTAGGAGGGATAGGATGATTCCTCTTTATTACATTACCTAGGGACATATGTTTGTAATTTTAGACCTTATCCTATTGCTCTTTATTGAGGCATAACATATGTAGGTTTTCTGCTATAATTGCAATCCCCTATAAAAGTAATTTTGAAGCCTTTCTTTAATCCTTTTTTTTCCTTTAGCCACTTCCAAGTTTGTTTTTTCTTAACCGTCTGAATGGTTCTTTTAGATATGCCTGGGAGCTTGTGTTTTATTTTAGTGTAGTAAACTGTTTACTAACCTGACACTAAAACTCAAATCAGATTAAAGAAGTCATCTGTCAAATCATTTATCTTGGATTGCGAGCTAGTTGCATATGATCGAGAAAAAGAGAAAATCTTGCCCTTTCAGGTATTAGTCACAATAAAAGCTCATCCTTTTGCAAATTCCTTGTCTGACTCTCTGAAGTCTTTTTGAATCATTACTGATACTTTTCAAAGAAGTAAATGCACCAACCCCCATAGTGCCATATTGCAACACAGGTTCTGAAACTCTGGTCGGTGTTTCTTGGAATAACCTTGACCAACCTGTGATACTCTTCTTGATACCTTATTTCTTACCCAAGAAATATGTCCAAATGCATTGCGTGATGCCTCATATTCTTCTCTCTCTCTCTCTCTCTCTCTCTACTTCCTGTTTCTCCTTAAAGATTGTAACATTTTCACTGGCGCTTCACCAAATTGGACACTTAATTTTCCTCATTCCTTGTACATCCTTTTACAGCTCTTTTAGCCTACTGTAACACTTTTCGCTCAAGCTCTTTTGACCTAAGATAACTTTTTTTTAAAATTATGGCAGGTCCTTAGTACTCGGGCCCGCAAAAATGTGGTCCTGACTGACATTAAGGTTGATGTCTGCATATATGCCTTTGATATGTTATATCTCAATGGTGAACCATTGATTCAAGAACAACTTGAAGTTCGGCGAGAGGTACATTTTTCATTGTTACAAGTTCATTTTCAAGCATGCAGCCAATGCTTCTGTGCGTTGGTGTAAGTTGTTGGTAGCAAGCCTTATCATTTTTGTGATCTGATTTACATTTGAGTGGAGAAATTGTGACATTATTTGGTAAGCCCACTGGTAATCATAAAGGCTTGGACAGTGTTGAAATGTATTTGAAATGTGCTATTTACTAATAATTACTCCATATTTCTGTCCGACTTCCTATTTGCTTCATTATGTTTTTAAGAGCTTTTGATGCTGCTATTGCTCTTTATTTGTAGAGTTTACTGGTAAAATTTACCTATGCTGATGTCATTAACTTGAAGAATCCAGCCTCTTGCTCTCACAAAATATTTAGAGCTGTATGGTTACAAGTGCATGTAAAATTTGGCTATTTTTCTTCACTTGGATGTTCCCAATAAGCTTACTTTGAATAGACCTTTTTATCGAATTTATATTCCAATGCCTAAGTGTTAATACTAGATGTAATTCTGTGACACATAACTCAGTATAGTTCCTATCTGATTAAAAAACTAAAGTTAAAAGAATTTCAAATTTGAAATGGTGTTAAATGTTCTTAAGTACCAATGGCATTATATTACCCAAACTGCGGTAAGAAATAGTCTTTGCTCTTGAGTTAATAGTTGTTCCTTGAATCAGGAGCTATTTCCAGGGGTGGTAATAAAGTTATGAGATCTAATCCTTTATCTTGTGGTGTTTATGGAAAGATAAGGTAACAAAAGCAGAATTTAATTACTGTGAATTATGTAGATCTCTCCATAGTTGAAAAGATAAGATATCGATGTTAATTTAGATATATAACAGTTTATTGGTTACACTATCTAAACGATAACAGCCTTCCTCTTATACACTCAGAGTTGTATGGTTGTAAATGCTTGTGTAACTAAATGATAAGAGCCAATCACACAGACACACTTAGAGCTGTTTGGCTTGGCTGTAAATGCTTGTACTAGTTGTTGGTTATTTGATTAATGGAAAAACCTTGGTGTGATTGATATAACACTGACAAGTTGATCTTGTTAGCATCTAAAATTGAACCACCAAAGTTTGATTGTGTGTCTGTGTTTAGTTCCACTTTGATTGAAAGTCTAGTTTTCTTATTATGAATTATATTAGATCTCTGCTGAACTAATGGAAATGATGATCTAGTAATTCAAGTCTAGATTGAACATAAATCCAAACTAGGTTATGCTTACCAGTTCTTTCTTTTGCAGCGTCTTTATGATTCATTTGATCAAGAACCTGGACATTTTCAGTTTGCAACAACAATAACATCAAATGACGTTGAGGAAATACAAAACTTCCTTGATGCCGCGGTTGATGCAAGGTAATCATCTAATGATTTTGATTGCTTTTGACAGAATTTGAGATTTGAGAAAATATTTTCTACATTACTTGTTTACAATTGTACGAAAGAGCCAATTATGTATATGTTACCCTAATAACTAAAAAGGAAATAAAAATAATTAGATCTCATGATCATGCCTAACTAAATATGATAATCTAAATAGGAAAATCCTAAAATAATCATGTTTTCCCTCTAGTTTTCCTTTTTTTTTTAAAAATTAATTAATTTTTAATCACTCTCAAACTTGGAATGTGAAACTCCTTTTTTTTTTTCTAATTTCCTTTAGCAAGTTTTCTCTTTTACCCTTAATATTTTAGTTCCAAGACTTCACAGCCTTTTAGTTGATTAGGATTAATGAATAAGACGCTCAAAATAGTAAAATGAAGATGAAATCAAAAAGCAGAAAGCTTGATTGAGTAGTAGTTGATTGTTAGTGGATGCAATGAGTAAATGAAAGGTGACTAGATGACCTGAAGTTTTCAGTGGTTTTGGGAGCAATATCAGTGAAAAGCTCCCAAAAAATATTCCACTCAGTGTATATCTGAATTATGGACTTGATCTTAATGAATAACGAACTTAATTTTCTGAGTGTCACCTCGAAAAGATCCATTTTCTAGAATTTTTTTGTTTAACGAGCTTTGAAAGGGATGGTTGTTACTTGATTTCCAATTTAAACTTAATTCAAATGTCTCACTACTACTAATACCATTAACTTGGATAATGAGATTGGTAGATAGAAGTGTGTGAAAACTTGTTAAATTTGTGTTTGGTACAGCAAGCTATTTTTGCAATTAAAGTATGTTATTCTAGGCGTTCTGGTGCTGCCTGTTAATAGCAACAAGAGTCAGTAAGGACTCACTTGTGTTTTAGAAATGATGTGATCCGTTTGTTTAGTTTTGTTTTTTTCTTCATGAGGCTGTTTAGTTATTTGGTAATAACTTGTATATTAGATGAAACCAGTTTTGTTTTCAAATCTTATTCTTTATATGTCTTCTATGCTAGAAATTACTACTGTCAGAATGTGTGTGAAGTGCCCCATAACTACACCTTGAAATCTTGTTGGTTTTGATGGAAAGCTCTTCTTATTTTGCAGTTGTGAGGGATTAATTATCAAAACCTTAAATAGAGATGCCACCTATGAGCCTTCTAAGCGATCAAATAACTGGTTAAAATTAAAGAAAGACTACATGCAAAGGTAAGGCAAAACATATTGGCAATATATTACATAAAGTTAGTTTACAAATTTTGGTCTGCGCACTGCAGCCTTGGTGACTCACTGGATCTAGTACCTATTGCTGCTTTTCATGGTCGTGGGAAACGCACAGGTATATGTTTGTTGATGATTAAAACTATTACACTTGTTGTATTTCAGTCCAAAGTTCTGCATGATTTTTTCCCCTTGGAGGGAACAGAGTTGTGATCAGTGGAGGGAAGAGAGTGAATTTCATGGCTAGCAACTACTTATTTGTTATGTGGAGCTATTTTCCTGTAGGTTTCTATGGTGCTTTTCTTCTTGCATGTTATGACAGCAAGAACGAAGAATATCAAAGCATATGTAAAGTAGGTGCGTGAAAATTGACCTTTCTATTGTCTCAAGGGCATGTAAATTGTTTTGAACAAGTAGTATTATTTATTCCTCTCGATCTTTCTCTGGTCTAAAGGCACTGGATTCACTGAAGCAATGCTCAAAGAACGATCCGATAGTCTTCGTCCTAAAGTGATTCCAGCACCAAAGGTCTGTGCTGAACTTTCACTGGATTTCTTATTTGCGACTTTAATATACCAACATTCTAGCTGTTTCCAGCCATACTACAGGTGTGGAGAAACAATTGAACCAGATGTGTGGTTTGAGCCTAGTGAGGTACTATATGTTTCCTGTTATTTTTTTCTGGATACACATTTAGTTCCACCTCTGTTCTGGTGATTAATTTCTGGTTTAATTAGGCTGAATTTGTTTTGGTGGTTTATGAGATCTTATGTCTTGCTGATGACTCTTGATCAAGTTCTCTTTTTTAATTTCACATTACTGAGTTGTTTATAACTCAATAAACCTTCATTTTCCTTGTAAAAACTTATATCTTTCTAATCACAATCAAATGTTTTTCAAACTTCCTTTTCCTTCTATTTTAAAATTTCAGTAACTTCTGTTTTATGAGGCCAGGTTATGATTTTATTGCACTACAATTCCTCTTTGAATTCTTCCTAGTGGACGGCTTGACTGGATGGTTTTGAAATAAGCTGCAATCAGTAATGATTAGTTATTTCCCAATAATCATAAACATGTATTTAGAATTTCAGTGTCTCATTACTTCGTTTATAGGCGGTGTGAAATATATAATTTTCATCTTTCAAATTGTCTTGTGTTAGACTTCAATGAGGAATTTAAATAATGGAAGATTTCTAATCCTAGAACAGGTTAGAAATTGAATAAAACAAAAGCAGGGAATGATTGTTATGTGTTAAAGTTAATTAAATTAATTTTTATACTCAGTAATTGAAATCTAGAATATTCATAGTATCACTAATGTAATTTAAAATATTCTTGGTATCTAACTTCTTACATTTGTTATAATATTTCTAGATTTATTGGTCATCCTTTGGTTTGCAAGAGTTAGTAGGGGTGGCCCGATCGGGCTCAAATCAAACAGCCCAAAGTCCACTTGTTTTGTTCAAATTTGACAAACCGCCATCAATCGGTTGGCTTGAATCCATTTGGGCTAGTCTAAGTTGACCCTCTTGAACCCAAGCCTAACCAAAAGCCTGATCAGACTTCAGGCCGGGCAGACACATGCTGAAATGCCAACCCTAAGAATTAATTATATATTTTTAATATGATGATATTATATTCATATCATCAAAAGATAGTCACCATCTTTTTCTATAAATAAGAACCTTGAGTACTCTGTGATACAAATAAGATTAATAAAAAAAAATGTCTTTCTGGTTTTTGTATCAATGGGTTTAGGTCATAGCGTAAATCTTGTGTTCACCTTTCTTTCCTACACTCTTTCGTTTCATATTTTGACATGACAAAAGTCCTATGAATCACCTCGTGCGTGTCCCAGTATGATTCTATGTGTGAATTCTCATGTTGATTATCATTGTGTTAAAGAATTCAGTAGCTACACCTGTTGTTAATTTGTTATTAATAAGCTCTCCCAAGTTTTATGTTGTGTTTTTATTAATGAAGTGGAGGCGGCAACCTCAGGATCAACTTCACTGATGATGACTTGAGCAAGTTTCTCTTTAAAAAACTCTTCCAAGGCTGAATAATGATATAAAGAAAATTCTAACCCCAGATGAATTAAAAAAAGGAACCATATGAGTTAAGACAATTATTACAAGTTAAAGAATTAATTGTAAAGCTATTAATTAAGAAATAGTGTTACTAAGTATGTATGTTATTTTTCATCATGCATTATCTAATACAGAAGATTAATTGAAAAAAAGATGCAGTTTTTATGTTCTCTGGATTTTGGTCATAAAGTAGATGTAATGTGTATTTTTCTCTGCTGCAGTTTTTCTTCTATTTCATATGTGAAAGGAACTATGCACAGATCAAGTGGTCCAAACATTGAGAATAGGGAAGAACTGGAATAGGAAAAGATACGACTATTATACCATTTTAGTTGAAACACAAATTTCATTTAAATATCATAAAGATTAGTGAGATTCATTTTCATCATTTTGAATATTTTCTTCCATTGATGTTTTGGCATCTGAAGTTCAACATGGCTACCTCTTTGAGTCAGTGGCATACAGTAATGAAGTGTTGGACCAAAAAGAGGAGAGATACGTGACTACATCTGCATTACTGCATCTGCATTATGTATATTAGCTTGTAACTGGATATATGTAGGTGCGATTTTTAGGCACTCAACACAGACTGGTGGGTATGTTACAACATCTTTTGTTCCAAATGGTTGCGTATCCATTTGTTTCCTTTTCTTATCTACTGGATCCATTGCACCTTTGGACTAGACAACAGGGTAACTTGTTTTTAAAAGACTCACCTTATCGTCATTATGCATAACTTGTTAATCATATGGGATTCAATCTCGGGGATTAAAAAACCCTTAGCTGGTAGAATGATCAAGGACATTGCTAAGAGGCTCTATTACATCAATTTTATTGTATAATGGGATGTTGACTTTTCCAAGCATATCATTTATCTAAGTTATTATTTTCTGATGATCAAACAGGTATGGGAGGTGAAGGCTGCTGACTTGACTATCAGTCCAGTTCATCGTGCTGCAATTGGTGATGTTGATGCTGACAAGGTTTATCTCTGTTCATTTGTTAACTAAGTTTCATTCTTCATTAAAGAAAGATTAGAAACCAGTTAGTCACATTTTTCTCACACTGTTATGCTTTTCTGCTTTTACCACTGTTTAATGAGGCATTCCGTGAATGGTATTCTAACTGAATTCTACAACATGGAAACACAAATGAAATCTAAACAACTTGGGTATCTGTAATGAATACACACCAAGTCTATGACAATATCTATGTGCGATGGTGTTTTAAAGATCCTGTTGGCTCCTGCATCTTAAAAGTAGTGGTGATCTTGCTTAGGGTAAAAGTTATTATACTTCTAGATTCTGTAGTAAAGACCATAGATTTTATTCAGCCTCGTATCTGTGAGCTGTTTACAATATTCTCAATTTGTGATTTTTATATTCTTGTTGATTGAGCAATCTTGAAATAAACCTGGGAATCTCTTCAGTTGCATCTTCTTATTTTAATGTTCTTGCGTCAGGGTATATCTCTCCGGTTTCCACGTCTAGTTAAAGTCCGAGAAGATAAGAATCCAGAGCAAGCTACTACATCTGATCAGGTAATGGATGGTCTTGCTTTATGAAAGCGACCATTATCTTGCTTTCTTAGTGCCTTGTATCTCTTCTTTTCAGGTGGCTGACATGTACAGAGCTCAAAAACATAATCACCCGAACAATCAAAATGTTGAGGAAGACGATGAAGAATTCTAACTATAACATAGAACATTCATTAATGGAGATCAGATATGGTAGTCAATGTCAATTGTTTTAATATATCAGAGACAGAACCAGCAACCAAGACCCTGCGTTGCATTGATTTGAACTACAAATGTCTCCCATGTCTTCTTTACATACCCCCCCACAGAGAAGAAAACTAAAACCCAATATGATAGATAGCGCTTCAGTCTTATCAAATGTGGCAGCCACAACATAGGTAGAAGAAACAGAGATTGGTCACCAAGACAATGGCCTCAAGAACAGAAACAATCTTGAACATCAAGTCATCAATCAACCAAAGCTGCAACGCGTGCCTCTTCCACTTAAACGCAGACCTCCAAAAACTCCATCGCCATCCCCATACCTCCTTGAGTTTCAACTTCCTGAACATCCACAACCTCCGCCGCCTCCCACCACCTCTTGCAATCTCATCGCCCATTCTATTCTCTCACTACACCAACAACCTTCTCCTATCTCTCTCTCTCCCCCTCCCTCTCCGACAGAGATGTGGGTCGTTTTCTGTTTTCTTGGACGAGCAAGAGAAGAGGGAGGAATATAAGGCGCATGCGAGGGTAATCTTGTAATTGTGGGTAAATAAAAACTACAAAACGCGTCTTACAAATATTCTTTGCTTTTCTACAAAGTCAAATGCTCCAGAAGAGAGAGCAGTGTTGGACCATTAGCAGACTAAGAAGCTTGGAAAATAATTTTTTAAAAATATTTAAAAAGAACTTAGGAAATTTAAAAAAAACCCCAGAATTTTCTAAATACTATATATAATAAAATACCTATTTTTTAAAAAATTGTCATAATTTAAAATTTTTCATTTTTAGTAAATACATATAAACAAAATTTAAGTGTATTAAGAATTGTTATACATAAAACAAAAATTATCAAATCTTATACTTTATAATTAAATGTATTTCTTCAAAGTGGAAATTAGGTTTCACAAATAACTAAGGTTTCTATAACCGGAAGGGAAGTAAAACCGGTAAGATTGAAAGTTTAAAAAGTTTAACTGGTATTAAACCGTCATAAAATTGATTAAAGATTGAATAAAATTGAAGATTTAAATGTGTTTCTTCAAAGTGAAAATTAGGTTTCACAAATAACTAAGGTTTCCATAACCGGAAGGGAAGTAAAACCGGTAAAATTGAACATTTAAAAAATTTAACTGGTATTTGATCATCATAAAATTGATTAAAGATTTAATAAAATTGAAGATTTAAAAATGATTAAAAAATTGTTTTTACTTAATGAAAATTTTAAAGTTTAAATGCAAAAGGTAAATAAAAATTAATTAGTTTATTTTTATTTATAAAAGCTAATTAGGTTATAAAAATTGATAAATTAATAAATAAATTTAAAGATTTTTAATAATAAAAAATATTAAATTAAATAAAACTGAAAATTAAAACTAGGGCAATTCAAGATTTTTAATGTTAAATCGTTCGAACCGGTTTGATCTTTAAAACTTAAGTTTCCTATCTTAAATATTACCTAAAAGAAGAAGAAGAAGAAACACATTGAAACGAAGTTATATACAAATTTTAATTTAAACTACAGAATCTACTCTCATCGAATGTTTTTGGTTGGCAGTCACTTTGGCCATGATTTGTGCATCCATATGAGGTGGGCAAAGGGCAGGATCTATACTTCTCTTTAGTTTTACAGCAAAAAAGAAAACAGCAAAAGGCAAAAGCAGATGCTTTTTACATTTCAAAATTATCACAAACTCTAACAAAGTAAACATTATTCCGAATTGACAAAATTATGTAATTGCTTTTTTGGTTCATACGTTCTCAATTGTTCGATTCATACTTATATCTTGTTGAAAGGCTTAACTCAATCCCAAAAGCTAGCTTGAAAGGGAAGATTTGCACACTATTATAAATGACTGAATACACTCATACTTATTTGATAGGATTCTTGACACAACTCCTTTAATTCAAAACAAAGCTGAACATCTGTTGGACATATTGAACAAAGGGACAGAACCGAATATAGCCTCAAACAGTCAAAATAAACGATCTCTAATAATACTATATTGAAAGACCTAACTTATCCTAAAAGTTAGCTTGAAAGGAGAGATTTGCATTCTGGTGTGAAATTTTTGACACTAATGGCGGTCCATTTTGTCAAACTGGTTGATCAATGTTCTTGTGCATGTTCTTGAATTGTTTACACTATAGAAAGATTGGATTTTGCTATGTTTATAAGCATCCAATAGAGGAGTTTATCAAGATGACTTGATACGTACACGTAAGAATCGTTAAAAGATGATGAAATAGTGCATGTGATAGTACGAAGACACGTGGACTGATAGATTTTTTACATGTGTCATGTAGCCATTGTTGTAATTAAAAGTTAAAATTCAACGTACCCAATGCAATCAGACAAATTTCAGGGTGTATGAATACAACGTCTATAGGGTTGCCTCCGTCTTAAAAGTGATTTGGTGGTTTTATACGATAGCCACAATTCCTTTCGATTTCTAACTCCCGTTGTAAGAGTATAGAGAAGGTCATAATGTACGCAACCTTCTTTTTGTATTTTTATAAAGTAACTATTTTCATAACTTTAACCTATGATCTTATGATCATAAATGGGCAACTTTACCGGTTACTTCAATATTCACCCTTCAGCTATTGTCATAACTTAGACCTAAATATGTCGTTCACTTGTATATACCTAATAGGATATATTTGGTAGAACGGTTAGTAATGAAATAAAATGTAATATTATCATATCGTTTGAAAGGAGGGTTTATAATAATAGAATGAAATGGAATTAGATGGAAATGTAAGGTTTCAGATTACATCCTATTCTATCATAAAAAGTAAAAATAAGTTACCTCCGATTTGAGAAGTTTAGGATGGAATGTAAAATGATAAATATGTACTATCTAATATACCCTCAATAATTTTTTATAATAACAATTAAAACCTCAACCTTAATAATAAGCAGCAAGGCAATACAACTATTAACATATGCGTTGTTCTACCAATGATAGAATAGTCATTCATTATTATTATATATACATTAGATTTCATTCCATCCATCTTTCAAACAATATTTCGCTATATTACATTATGAATTATTTCATCCTTCTTAAACCACAATTTTCTAATATTACATCTATTTACATTCCATTCCATTATAAATCATTCCATCTCGTTAAAAACCTTACGTCTAACTAACCATAACCTAATTTACTTGACCCGAACCTTATTTAATAACTTATTTTTTGTAAAAAAAAATAATTGAAAGTAATTCATCTTATGTTCCTATAAGTTTCTTTTGATAAAATTGAAATTGAAATAACCATTGCTAAATGCTAGCTAAATTTTCAACTAAAGTGGAGTTGCCTCTTGATATAGAGATGTTGCTCCTATTCTATTAAAGGTGCACAAAGTCATTGTAGTGTTTTTATGAGCATGCTCACAAAGTATTTATTAGCGCCACTAATTAGAATAAGATCATCTGCAAAAGACAAACGATTGAGCTTGATCACCTTCTTGCTTTTGTAGTAAAAATTGAAATCATTCATTTTCCTGATGCTTCTCTTAAGTAATCTTGATAAAACCTTAATGCAAATTGTAAATAGATTACAGGAAGGGGTCTCCTTGCTTAAATCTCCTGGTTCTTTTAAATGTTTTGAGTAGTTTCTTCATTAACCAAGATATTAAAAGAAGTGATTGTTATCTAATTCTCAATCTAGTTGATAAACTGATGAGGATGTTCAAGAGTATCCATTGCATCTTGTATAAAGCTCCAACTAAATGTGTTAAAAGCTTTATGAATGTCTACTTTCATAGCACATCTCCTTCCAACTTTGTTTTTATGATAATATTTTATCAATTCCTTCGATACTAAAATCATTTTCTTATATGTTTATCCCTGAATGAAAGCTCCCTAACTTGGATTGATGATGAAGCTGATAATGCTTTACAATCTAGTTACATCACATAGAAGCAAGATAGATGCATACAATCTTGTAAATTAATAATAGGATTAGGCTTCTGAAGATGATATATGTCATCTTATATTTCTTTAGTTCGTGTTGTCGAACTTTACTAAACGAGAATAATGTTAATCATATCCAAAAACGTTCAACATATAGATCTCGTGTGTGAGTTATATTTTTATTAAGTGTTGCTGTTGTCGTTGATAATAATAAATTATCACTTAATATACTTATTTTTTATGGACATTTTGTTGAAATATAAATAGTAGGAGTTTATCCCACATTAGAGGAAGAGAGGAAAGAAGACTAACATATAAGTCTAGTGAGCTACTCCACTTATCACCAATTGATTTTAGGATGGGATCTCACTTAGACTTGTATATGGTCTAACTTTCCTTCTCGTATGGGCCCGTAGACCTATTGTAAAATCTAACATGATATCAGAGTAGGTTGTTCTTATGTTAGTCGTTATCACCTCAAAATGATAGATTATGTCACGTGTTAAACCCACACGTGAGGGAGGTGCGTTGAAATATAAATAGTGGGAGTTTGTTCCACATTGAAGAAAGAAAGGAAAAAAGACTAACATATAAGTCTAGTTGGTTACTCCACCTATCAGCAATTAGTTTTATGATGAAACCTCACTTAGACTTATATGTGGTCTAACTTTCCTTCTCGAATAGGCCTGTAAGCCTATTGTAAAATCTAACACATTTAAACTTGGTTTTCAAAATTAGAAATGACAAAAAAAACTCATTCTACCACAAGAATTGTTAATTTATGTGTAGGGTACCACTTAGGATTTTACTTACTAATTATGACCAATGTAGATACAGAGCCCATCGAGCTTTATTGGAACGACTTCTATATTGCCATCTTTGGAGTTGCAAGAGATGGTACCATTACAGTGCTGGAATTAGAAACCTATACTCATTCTTCAATTCTCATCAAGACCATTCCTTGACAGGAGCAGCAATGAAGACGACGCCTCCATTTCTGAAACTCTCGTTCTTAGAGTCTCCTGTAAAACCTCCAAACTCATCTTCATCTTTAGAAGCTCTTCAAGGTTCGGTTCATCAATGGGGTTGGCTTTCTCTGCAGGCACCCTTTTCTCGTTCCAGGTCATCATCTTCTGTAGTATTTCACCCTTCTTCTTCTCAACGTCAAGTTCCCTGAGTGTTCCATTCAGTTGTTTGTTGAGCTTGTCCATTTTCAAATTTGCGTCCTTTGGTCTACCACATCCCTTATTTAGAAACCTTTCAGTGATGGATGTGACACTTGGGTTGCCAAACGAAAAGGGTTTTCCTCCAGGAGAGAACACGATTATGGAAACTTGAGCACCACATAAAGTAGCAAGCTCATTAGCTTTCTTGAAAAGACCTGTTCGTCGCTTTGAGAACGTCACCTGTCGAGAGCTGCTATCTTTCACCACCTTCATTTCAATCTTTCGACGACCCATGATTGTTGTTTACCATACACAAATTCCAACAACCAATCTCTCCCTGAACTAATGAGAAATGGAGGCTTAGAGGACCTTCCAATAAAAATAGTAAGTGCGATTCATAATCTCTCAGTTTTCTCTGATTCATCTTCTATGGTAAGTATGTTTCCAATTCAACTGCTGTATTAAGAAACTTTGGTTGGTTACAAATTCAATACTAATTTAACCGTACGACATTTTGGAAACTAGATTAATGCTTTAACTAATTCTATACATATCATAGCCATTAACATTTTCTTACTTATATCTTAGATTTTCATTAGAGTAGATGTTATGCAAATAACCAATGTTTTAAAAACCGGAACGGAAGTTAAACCGATAAGACGAGAGGTTCAAGATTTAAAAGGTTCATCCGATATTAAATTGTCGGCTAAATATTAAATAAAAATAAAGATTTTGAAATATGATTGAAAAATATTATTCTTATCTATCGAAGAATTTGAAGTTTACTGTCATAAAATTAGCTAAATATTAAATAAAATTAAAGAATTTAAAATATAATTGAAAGGCTAAGGATCGTTCTTTTTTATCGAAGAATTTGAAGTTTAATTGAAAAAGAGATATTGTTAAATGAAAATTAATTGATTTATTTTTATTTATGAGAACATATTAATTACAAAAATTATTTGAATAAATTAATCTATTTTTAACAACAATAATTATTAAAATAAATCGAACTAGAAAATTAAAAACCAAACAGAAAAGTTGACAGTTCAAAGTTTTTAAGATTAAACTGATCGAACAAGTTAAAATTTTTAATCATTCCAAATAACTGTGTCGTGTCAAAAACTACTTATAGAAAATAGACAAAATTTTAAACTTTGAGGGTGAATCTTGAAATTGCAAAATCATAAAGTCATAAGTTTGAGTCACGGAATGTCTTCTTTGTGAAAAATATAAAAGGAAGGTTGCGTATATTACGATGCTCTGCGAACCTTCACAAAGTGATAATTAAATACTCAAACATTTAATTTTTTTAATTATAGCTCGCGTTAGTGCCTTCGTTAAGTTTGTTGATATAGTTTATCACGTATTCAAGAAACCTAATTAAATGACGTTGTTTAATACAGGTCAAATTAAGTAATTAAGTTTAACTAAACTACGTCGTTTAATTAAACTAATAGATGAAGCATAACTAAACAACATAGTAGTATGGGAAAGAAATACTATCAACGCAATATTTTCGAAGGAGTTTCAAATGGATCTACAGTTTCGCCAATAACTGATGGTTCTAAAACTCCTAATCCCATATTATAAGAAAGAAATATCATTTAGGTAACATTTTCAAAGGAGTTGCAAATGTATTTGCAGGTTTCGATCATTGATGATTCTAGAATCGCTAATCCTATATTACATGCAATAGTACCTAACTACGTCATTTAGTTATGCTTCATCTGTTAATTTAATTAAATGACTTGGTTTAG
>JAOQMP010000002.1:40428286-40444638 GCA_027563575.1 Erythroxylum pedicellare
ACAGAATTCATTTTGATATGATTAATAGTTATTATAATATAATCAATTAAGTATATTTAATATATATAATAATGTTATTGTACATGCATGTAAATCTTAAAGAATTGCTGCTATATGAGATAAATTTGACGATTTATTTGTGATTAAATGATGAAGAGAAAGAGGACATTTTAAGAAGGATTAAAGAAAAGAAGAAGAAGAAAAAGTGAAAACGCAGGATTTTTACAAAAAAACGTAGCATTTTTTAGGAAAAAGGATGGGAAGCACGATCACGACATTCCTATTTTGGACTGGAAATTGCGAGCGTGACAAAGCACGATCACAACATTTGGGTTTCTGTTGCAATCTCGCGATCGTGCAGGCACACGATCGCGAAGACTTTGGTTTTTATTGATGCAGGAAGATTTTGCTTAGATTGTCTTCAAGAAAGTTGTAGATCTTTCCATACATGGGCACTAACAACTTAATTATATCATAATTATTTCATTAACTATTATTTAAGTTTAAGTATATTTAAATTAAAATCCCCTTCTCCCTTAGTATATATAGACTTTAAAAATTAACTGTTTATTATGATTCAAAAAATATTCATTGATTATTATTTAAGTATAAGTATATTTAAATTAAAAATATTAACTGTTTATTATGATTCAATAAAACATCCCACTGAATGAATGAATAAAGCTAAACGCAATGTATAAAAAATGGTGGACGATGTAGCGCAATCCAACCATCAGATTAAATGGACAAATGGATGGATTTTGTGATCTTCCATCCCCTCTGCCCTTAGTATATATAGACTTAATACTTAATTAATAAGTCATTTATAATATATCGACTTTAAAACAACAGCTACTCACAATTTTCGTTGCATTGCTATTAAAATTTTTTCAAATTATCTAATGATTTTAAAGTTATCATTACTCATTTTCCTTTTTACTCTTCCCTTTTGGTACGCAATCTCTGTCTCTTATCCCAATGTGGACTATTTGTCTTTATGTCTATCAAGGTGTCATGTTTAATAAATACCTATAAGTAAAGTTTTACTTGCTGTTTCTTTTTCAATGCATTTATTAACTTAGTAAGTAAGGTTGATTCTTGGTATAAAGATACTACATGCAATCCTTTCCAACCCCTATTCCTATTAGTTTCATAAGGGAGGGAGGTACACCTAGGTAGCTATTCCATTGTAGTCTGAGGTGTGAAATTTTTTACGCCTTAAAATTGGAGCTCCATATCCATGGGAGTGTAGATTTTGGGTTGACACGTTTGAATATAAAGAAAATGAAATTTTATTACTGTGAGATTTCGGTGAATTCTAACTCGATTACTCTTAGTATTTGTGTCAGGTAATTTAATCTTATCATCTATTAATTCATTGATACCTCATTTATAACAATGCATCTCTAAATCGACGGATTGGAAGATTATCTATGTGTAGATTTTGGGTTGATAGTTTTTGTTGTTCAATCAAGGTCGAGACACAGAATTTCCTACCTTTGAGATACAGTGGGTTTTAATTAAATCAATAGTTCATTAGGTCAAAATGTCTGAAAACAGCTTTTCATTTATGTTTGTAGGAATACAAAATTAAAAAACAAGAATGAATCATATTAATAATTGTTATCAAAATCTAGTACAACAATGTTACTACAAAATTGGTGAAGATTGTGGCAAACAATCCTATGTTGCAGAGGTGGGACGGAGAGGAGTTTTCGAAAGCTCTGAAGCTAAGACATGTCTTATATTGAAAAATGAAAAAGAGAATAATAAGCTCCTTGAGAAATGAAATTTCTTCGAACAACAAACAAGAAAATCACTAAATTAAAACTTTTTTCAAAATTTTGTGAACTCCGTTTTCTCAGCAGCCAAACGAATAAAGAAACAAGTGAAAATCAAAGCTTTTACTCCAAGTGTATTCTTAAACTAAAAACCAAACTTGCATGTGCATTTCACTCACACTTCTACTTCCTCACCAAGCAACAAAAACTCAAATAAAAAAAATGAAAAAATCCAATTAGCAAAAGAAACTAAGCACCGAACAAATTCGATACTTGTTCTCTCCTACCCCGAACTCGAAACCCACCTGCCTAGTTGCTTACGTAGCCTTCGTCTTGTTTCTAAGTCATTTCTTTCTAGAGGGTAGGGTCTAGAAGTAACCCGTAAGTCGAAGATTATGAAAGGTATGGAAGAAAAGGGAGAGGCTCTTATTGTTGATAACATGTTAATAGTTTAGGTGAAAGCGATAGCAGTACTGGATCATTTGGGGCTTTCATTTTAAGTTCTGGAAAAGAGTTGTTAAGAGAAGAGTGCAATATGGTTCTGTTGAGGGAGTGATTAACTCCGATGTTGAACCAGAAGTGGTGGAGGATTGACTTGGTAAGGGAAATGAGGAGATTGATTCAAATAAGGATTTGGAGATGACCACATAAGAGGCTGGTGTGCTAGCGATTCCGCTGACGTTGATGGTTAGAAGTTGGCTAGGAGAGCAGTGTTGAGGGACTGCACAAACGAAGAAATGTGCACCTGGAGTTGTGAGAGTTATTCTAGTCGATGATGTGGTGCTGAGAGAGATCGGAGAGCTGGTCTTGCATTATTGGAAAGCTTGCTTGGTCACCTCCACCACATAATGAGCTCCATCAGTATAGTCGAAAACTGTGAATAAAAAAAAAAGATCAGTAATTAGCTTTAGCGAAACCTAATATTGTTTATAGTCATTGAATAAGACTTACCAAGTACATCTCTAACCTTGAAGATCTTGTTGGCAGCCCATTTTTAGTAAATAATAGCGCCATTTGTAGTGATGGTCTAACCTTTACGGTATAAAACTATGTAAGTCGTTGATGATCCAGATTAGCAAGTGATGGTATAGGCGATGATGATGGTGAAGGAGGTGTTGGAGCAGATGCTAGGGAAGGTGAGGGGATTGAAGAAGCCAATGGTGGAGAAGGAGAGGAAGCCGAAGGAGAGAGAAAGGGCTTTGTGAGTGCATAAAGGTAGAACCTTCGAGAGTGAACGAATGGGATTTAATACAGAGGCATGGGAAGAATCCAACCGTCAGATTAAATGGACGAACGGGATGGATTTCGTGGTTGTCCATCCCTTCACCCTTAGTATATATATATTAAAATGTTAGGGATTGCAAAGGCTATAGGTTTACTGTCTTATGCCTATTTGTTTCTGAATTGAGACGGGTTAACCTGTTTTTTGTTTGAGGGAAACAAAAAAGTTAAATAAAAGTTTTGGTAGGACCTATGATCAAAAGCTTTTGTTTGATGTTTGAATTACTTTTTTATTGTAAATTTTGGAAAATAATAAAGTGAAAGAAAAGTCAATGTTCATAGGCCCACCATAAGAAATATTTTAGTTTTATAATTTTAAAGAATGAATTATTTGGATTGAAATTTTCTAGAAAAGTGATTTCATGTGCATGGGTTTTCTAAAAGGTTTTGAATATGACAATCTATAGAAGTCATTCTTCATTTTAATAAAGGATAACATTAAAGCGTGAGGCCTACCATTGTATTTATAAAGCACAAGTTTTACTAGAAACATGAGTGAGATGTTTTGGGTTTAAAGTTTACTGGGAATTATGTCTTCCAATTGAAAATCAAAAGGTTGATGATGGTCAGTTATGTTTTGGTCCTTAAAGTTTTTGGACTATTACAATCTGGTAATAAAAAATTATAGTTTTATCCTTAAATTTTTTTTGGACTTTATAGTATCATCTTTCAACATTATAGTTAAATTCCAAAATTCCTGTATTCTTATGTAATTAAATGTTTACTGTATAGAAAGCTTGTTAGTCACCAAAGTGACCTTGCTTGAAAAGATATTTAGACATTTAGTTATGCATCTTTCAATTGTTCATGTTATATGATGCTAATGAATGACGTAATAGATGAACTAAACAAATGAGGTTATTAATTATAATGCTAGGAGATCACCCAAAGGTGGATCATTGTTTCTAATTAATAACATTAGAGAGACTTATCGACATACCTAGTGAATATGTTTGTATATCCAAAGATAACATGCATATTAACTTGAGTATGATTGATTGTCTATTAAAGTGTGTATTTATATGTTGTTATCATCATTATGGATTAAGGATATATGTTTAAGTATCACCCAAAGGTGAACTTAATATATATATTAAAGTTTATTATTGTCTGAATCTATTAATTATACTCAAGGCATTAACGTGTAAGTTTGTTTTCACTTTTGTAGTTTCTAGTAATTTGTTAGTCATGGGCAATGGTCTAATCAAGTTCAATAGGCTAAACGTGTGAGCAAATCCAATTGCAGTTGGGTATTATGGATAAGGACCTAGAATTAGTTGCATAGAAACTTATAACCATTGCTGAGGCTAGTACACAAGTTGAAAGGATATATTTTTAGGTTTGGGAAAAGTCTAAAGGTTTAGTCTAAACTTGACGTGATTAATAAAGACTGAAAATGTTAAACCAATAATGCCTCATACAGACAATGCAAGGGAATTCAGGATAAAAATCAAAGAGTACTCGTAGTAAAACAAAACTGACAAATCTATTGTAGGAAGCTTGGTGAGTGAATTAATAACCAAGAAATTTGACTGATCACAACCTATCCATGATCATATAACAAACATGTCAAATTTGGCTGCAAAGCTAAAACCAATGGGTATGGATGTGAGTGAATGCTTCCAAGTATAGTTCATCATCAACTCACTTCCTCCTGATTTGGTCAATTCCAAGTGAAATATAACACTTTGAAGGAAAAATGCAACTTTCAAGAAATCAAGGCCATGTTGGTAAAGGAGGAAGGGAGATTAAAGAAAAGGAAGGAACATTATGTTTGTCTTACAGTACATAAAAAAGCTAGCAGCAAAGGGGGAAAGTCAAGAAAGAAGATTAACAAGAAGGACAAAGCCCCAGGAAAGGTTAATGAGGTCCAAATCCATAAAGAGCACTGTTGTTTCTTCTACAAGAAAGTTGGTCACCTCAAGAAAGATTGTCTTAAGAGAAAGGCTTGGTTCGAAAAAAAAGGTAAGTACTATGTTTCAGTATATTTTGAATCAAATCTTATTAAGGGGCCCAATAATGCACGGTGGATAGATTCAGATGCAACTACTTATGTGTCACATATTATTGAGGGATTTTTTTGATCCAAACCATAAATAGAACTGAAGAGTTCTTGTATATGGTTAACAAAATGAAGGCACGAATAGAAGGAATAGAGACATATAGATTGATCTTAGACACTAGTTGTAGTCTAGATCTTGAAAAGTGTCTTTGTGTTCTTTAATGTGTTAGAATATTAGTTTTTGTTAGTAAGTTTGACAATATAGGAAATGGTGTTTTTTCTTTATATAAACGACATTACTATTATGGTTATGGTACATTAATGAATAGTTTATATCGTTTCAACCTTGATGTTAATTATTCTAAATCCTTGTTTCATGTTGCACATAATATTGGTAATAAATGTAGTACACATAATGAATAATCGGCTTACTTATGGCATCAAATGTTAGGCCATATATCTAGAGAAAGGGTGATGAGGTTAACAAAATGTGAAATCTTACCTCAACTGGATTTTACCAACTGGGATATATGTGTGGATTGCATTAAAGACAAGCAAACTAAACGCATATCTAAGAGTTCATCCACAAGAAGTACTGAGTTACTTAAATTAATACAAACTGATATATGTGGTCCATTTCATGTATCATCTTGGAGTGGTGAAAAGTATTTTATCACCTTTATTGATGACTATTCATGTTATTTTTATCTCTATTTACTGCATGAAAAGTCTCAATCAATGGACATTCTTGAGGTGTTAATTAATGAGGTAGAAAGGCAGTTAGATAGAAAAGTGAAAATCGTAAGGTTTGATAAAGGTGGTGAATTTTATGATAAATAGGATGAGAATGAAAAATGTCCAGGTCCATTTGCAAAATTTCTTTAAAGTTGGAGCATTTTTTCAAAGTATATAATGCCTAGTACACCACAACAAAATAGTGTAGCTAAAAAGCAGAATCATACTCTTATAATATAACCAGTATGTTAAGTTACACAAGTGTACCTTTATCTTTATGGATATATGCATTAAAGACAGCTACATATCTACCTAATGGGGTTCCTAGTAAAGCAATTCCTATGACACCTTAAGAATTGTGGATAGGTAGAAAACCTAGTTTGAGGCACCTGTATGTTTGGGTTTGCCTAGCCAAAATAAGGATTTATAATCCTTATAAAAGGAAACTTGATTTAAGTTGATTCGATTAAAGTCATTCAAGAAAGATCGGAATAATTTTGGATGGCTAAAAGGTTCTTGCTTAGCCATTGGCTCAGGAACTGTGAAGGTTATTTAGCAGTTCAAAGGCTAAACTGTTCTTGCTTAGTCTTTGGTTCAGGAACCGTGGAAGTTATGTGGTAGTTCACTAGCTAAAATGTTCTTGCTTAGCCTTTGGCTGAGGAACTGTGGAAGTTATGTAGTAGTTCACAGATTTGGTGAATATCCCACTTGTCTCCATTTTGGTGTTACATCCAGTTATTTTAGTTCACTTAGCAAGGAGATTCTGCTGACATTGAATGGTTGTTCTAGGTGATGCATGTAGCATGATTAGCATTTCAAATGTCTAAATCAGTTGGATCGCAGCTGAACTTTTTTCTCTTCCTTTTTCTTTTACTGTTTTAGTTGGAAATGTCTTTAGCTGATTTACTGGTGAATATAGCTAATATGTGTATGATTAGGGTTTTAAGTGTCTAGATTAGTTTGGTTGCAGCTCATCCTTTTCCTATTCTTTCTTCTTCTGGTTTAGAAATGTCTTTAGCTGATGTATTGTTGACTTTGGCTAATATTTGATCCAAGAACTACTTGAATAATATTGGGGATGATGGTTAATTATCATCATGCCACTGTTAGAAGATGGGAAGAACTATCATGTGCTGTTTTTGATTTTCATAATGTAATAGTGACATCCTTGCAAAAATGCCCATCCTCTATATGTATCAAGTATTGCTGTAGTTTATAGATAGGGATTCTAGATTGCCTTGGTGTGAGTTTACTTAATTAGATCGACTTATCCTTCTTTTGGTTTTGGTTACAGCCAGATGCCTGAGCCACCAAATTGTTTATTTTATTTATACTGCAGATTGATAAGGTGCGAGCTGGTGTACTTGTTGGAACTGGGATGGGTGGTCTTACAGTCTTTTCAGATGGTGTTCAGGCTCTAATTGAGAGAGGACACAGGAAAATTACCCCATTCTTCATTCCTTATGCTATAACGAACATGGGTTCTGCATTGCTTGCTATTGAACTTGGCTTTATGGGCCCAAATTACTCAATTTCAACCGCCTGTGCTACATCTAATTATTGCTTTTATGCTGCCGCCAATCACATTCGCCGAGGTGAGGCTGATTTGATGGTTGCTGGTGGAACTGAAGCAGCAATTATCCCCATTGGATTGGGAGGTTTTGTGGCCTGTAGAGCCTTATCTCAGAGAAATGATGATCCACAAGCCGCGTCAAGGCCATGGGACAAAGATCGAGATGGCTTTGTTATGGGTGAGGGTGCAGGCGTGTTGGTAAGCTTGTCAATACTTGTTTGCATAGTGTTCCAACTTGAAATTAAGTCCTTTTCTTTTTCACCTTCCTAAGACTCTTCTTTTTCTATGTTGACAATGTGTGATACTTGATCGGTAGGAATTAGAAAGACATTTATTGTGTTTCTGGCAGGTTATGGAGAGCTTAGAACATGCAATGAAACGAGGTGCACCAATAATTGCTGAGTACTTGGGAGGGGCTGTTAACTGTGATGCTCATCATATGACTGATCCAAGGGCTGATGGGCTTGGAGTCTCTTCATGCATTGAGCGAAGTCTTGAAGATGCTGGAGTGTCACCTGAGGAGGTAAATATCTTCCTTCCCTGAAAGGAAATCCTTTTGTTACATGTCCATTTTAGGAATGTTGTTCTACAGGCATTGGTTCTTTTGAGTTCCTAATCGGAGTGCCTGTGCAGCTGCTTACACTTCTTTGTTTCAGTGTACTCAATAACTGAGATTTTCTAGAGCATTAATTAACTTGTGCAACTACTTTTCAGGTTAACTACATAAATGCACATGCAACTTCTACTCTTGCTGGTGACCTTGCTGAGATAAATGCAATAAAGAAAGTTTTTAAGAACACTTTGGATATCAAAATCAATGCAACGAAGGTACTCCCTCTGTGGATTATACTTGAGAAAAAAATTTGAGAACGAAGCCGTTCTCAGTCTCGTATTGCTGATTCTTGTCGTTTCAGTCTATGATAGGGCATTGCCTTGGTGCTGCTGGAGGTCTGGAAGCAATTGCCACTGTGAAGGCTATCACTACAGGATGGCTTCATCCAACCATTAATCAATTTGTAAGTAACTCAGGCCTCATCCAAACATTAACTATGCTTCTTGCATTTCTGTGCTTAACAACTTCTTTCCATTACTGCAGAATCCAGAGCCTTCGGTTGAGTTTGACACTGTTGCAAATAAAAAAAAGCAGCATGAGATCAATGTTGGTAAGAACCAAAAAAAAAAAACTCAAAATCACTCTATGACCCAGAAGCTGGAATCTCTCGTTGACTCCTTGTAAATGCTTTCAGGTATTTCGAATTCGTTTGGCTTTGGAGGACACAACTCGGTTGTGGCCTTTGCTCCGTTTAAGCCATAAGCATCCAGCATACTGCAATTCTTGCTGCAAGCAAGGCCTGGAATCCAGCTCGTCTGCTTAATTTTTCTAATATGTGCTGATTAGTTACTCAATGAGGCTCCTTCAACTTTTAGCTTAAGAGTTACTTCTCATCCCCCCATTTGTATGAGCTAAGCTCTAGCAAGGTCTGTGTCTTCTCAGTTAGTGTATCTTAATTTTTCGTTGTAACTCTTGGAATCCTGTGTTGTTCGCTCATGAATTTTGATAGTTTAGTTTACAGCGTGCTGGCAAGGAAGGAATGGGTACTTAATGTTTAGTTAATAGCCTGCAAATCACTCCAATCGGGTTGGGTATTCCGTATTAGGCAAATTTTATACGACAGACTTGATTAAGAGAATGCAAGTCCTTATGCTCTCTCATTTCACCGACTCGACTACCTCTTAGGGGACGTTAGTTAAAGTTAACAAATTAAAACTTATCGGTATCGGTTTCAAAACGTTCGGGTAAAACGAAAAATTTAACAAAATTAACTTTTACATTAATTAAATATCATGTTTGATATGACATTTTAAAAATAAAAATAAGAATTATTGTTTAAAATTTAAAGTATTATATATTTCAATTAAAATAATTAAAGTGGGACCCATCAAAAGTTCCCGCCTAGACAGTTATCTCTGTTCCCGCCAAAACTAACCCTATCTTAGCAGTCCCACTCCCACCCGTCGATGGCTTAAGCCGAAAACAAGCGCAGACACAAACTGTCTCTCTCGAATTCTTGGGTCTGCAGCAGAGAAGATGGCTAACATCGACGACAGAAATAGTCACAAGCGAGCATTTCTCGATTTCTTGGATCAAAATGTACTCCTTCTTTGTTTATTCATCTGATGGTAGGTTGGTGGATTTGGATTGAGTTGAGTTTTGTGATTTTGGATGGATGTGTGTGATTTCAGGTTTACAAGGACGAGATTAAGGCCATGATTAACCACAAGCGTCGCCGTCTCATCATCAATATCTCTGATCTCCACTCTTTTCAGGATTTTGCCCCAAGGTTTCTCATCCTACCTTTTTCTTTAATGTTTGTGTCTGTTTTTATAAGTTTAGAAGCATAGTTGTGAAGTTGATTTCTGCAATGCCTTTTTTTTTTTTTTTAACTGGAGTTTAGGATTCTGAAGAACCCCAGTGAGTATATACAACCCTTGTGTGATGCCGCTACCGATATTGCTCGTAGCATTGACCCCAAATACATGAAGGAAGAGGAACAAGTTCTTGTGGGTTTCGAGGGCCCGTTTGTTTCTCGCCGTGTCACTCCACGAGAACTTCTCTCTGAATTCATTGGCTCCATGGTTTGCGTTGAGGGCATTGTAACCAAATGTACTTTCCTCTTTGTGAATACTCTTTTTGCCTTCTCTTTGAATCTCTTGAATCTAGAGATTTATTATGTTATACCACTTTGCTTCCTCATGGTGCTAAACTCAATATGAAAGTTTAGGAAATACGGATGATGTATTGCACCAACTATTTAATGTGAAATGTTACTTTTGGCTTAGATTGATAGTTATGATACTAGTAGGATTAGATCATGTTAAATCTCAGATCGACCTTCCAGCTAGAGAATTAATTGAGCGGACAGTCTCCTGATAGCTAAGGTGTAAAAATGAGTGTTGCATAGTATACATGACGTGACATATTAACAGCTATTTTGAATTCTTAAAACCTCTTATAGTTGAAAGTGTTACTTCACTGTGGCATAACTTGGGGAACTGGCTAGTATGAAACTTGTTTGCTTATTCTTGGATATGTAAAGTAAGAACTGCCGAGTTCTTTCCAACCTGCAGCTTTAACTACGTATGGCTATTATTGAATTTAAGGAAGTTATATGATAGTTATTTTCCTCCTTTATATAACATCTTGAACAGATGTAAGGCACCTATAAATTGGGGATTATAGCGTGTTGGATTTTAATAAATACAAGACATCTTTTAGACAAATTAAGAGTTTATCTGGATACTGCTAACCTTGTGGTTGTAAACTTTTAGGTTCTCTTGTGAGGCCAAAGGTTGTCAAAAGTGTTCACTTTTGTCCTACGACTGGAAATTTCACTTCCCGTGAATATCGAGACATCACATCAAATACGGGTTTGCCTACAGGGTCCGTCTATCCTACAAGGGTATTCTCAAGTCCTTATAATTACTGTTTGCAAACACCATATGTTAGAATAAGTATGTAACGGAAATTCTTCCCCATCAGGATGACAAAGGTAACCTGTTGGTGACTGAGTATGGGTTGTGCAAGTATAAGGATCATCAAACTTTGTCAATGCAAGAAATGCCCGAGAATTCTGCTCCTGGACAGCTTCCACGAACAGTTGATGTAATAGTTGAGGATGACCTAGTTGATTCATGCAAGCCTGGAGATCGTGTGGCTATTGTTGGGATTTACAAAGCAATATCTGGGAAAAGTAAAGGCAGTGTCAATGGGGTGTTCAGGTAGCTCAACTACTGAGTTGAATACTTCATTGAAACTTTTATGCTTCTGTAACTTCAAAAGTTTTTATGAATGATTTCACATCCAGGACTGTTCTTATAGCTAATAACATTTGTCTACTTAACAAAGAGGCAAATGCACCAATTTACAGTCCACAAGACTTAAAGAACATTAAAATGATAGCTGAAAGAGATGATACTTTTGACCTTGTTGGGAATTCACTTGCACCTTCAATATATGGGCACTCGTGGATAAAGAAGGCAGTCATTTTATTGATGCTTGGTGGAGTGGAAAAGAATCTGAAGAATGGTACTCATTTACGAGGGTGAGTAATGTTTCAATTGGTTTCTCTGTGGTTTGGCCTGGCACACAAAATAACTGGTTAATATTGGATACTGCATATGCATCTCTGTAAGTAGATGCCTAACTAAAACATATTATACTTTTTCTCCAACATTTATCTAGAACATTCTTTATATGATCTAAAGTCAAGTCATGCCCATTGTTTTTAGTGACATTAACATGATGATGGTTGGTGATCCATCTGTTGCCAAATCCCAACTGTTAAGGGCAATCATGAACATTGCTCCCCTGGCCATATCGACTACTGGACGTGGTTCTTCTGGTGTAGGATTGACTGCTGCTGTTACTTCTGATCAAGAAACTGGTAAGTGATTTAATTGACTCAGGCATCTTAGCATTATTAGGCAGAGGCATTTCAAGAATTGCATTTCGGTAGATAAGAAATATACTTTTAATCAGGAGAACGAAGGCTTGAAGCTGGGGCAATGGTTCTTGCTGATAGAGGTGTAGTCTGTATTGATGAATTTGACAAGATGAATGATCAAGATCGTGTTGCTATACATGAGGTCATGGAGCAGCAAACTGTTACAATTGCTAAGGCTGGTATTCATGCATCTTTGAATGCTCGATGCAGCGTTGTCGCTGCTGCAAATCCCATATATGGAACTGTAAGTAGAAGATTTTTCAGCAAGGTTGAATATCATGCTGGTAGTCATATTATTTATTTCCGTTGTTTCAAATCCTCAATTAACTTTTGCCGTTACTGTATATTTGTAGTATGATCGCTCTTTGACACCTACCAAAAACATCGGACTTCCAGACTCTTTGCTATCTCGTTTTGATTTGTTGTTCATAGTACTGGATCAAATGGATCCTGATATTGATCGACATATTTCAGAGCATGTCTTACGTATGCACCGATACCGTTCTGTGATAGATGGAGGTAAATAAGTTTTTTTTTCTTGGAATACATAAGGTGTACTTGAATCATCTCTAAGATGGAGACAAATATTATAGGTGATTCAGCAATTGATGGAAGTTCAAGATATGGAAGAGAAGATGAAGCAGATGCAGACTCATCTGTCTTTGTTAAATACAACCGAATGCTTCATGGGAAGAAAACAGAAAGAGGCCGCAAGCGTGATACTCTCACAATAAAGTTCCTTAAAAAGTACATCCATTATGCAAAACATAGAATTCAACCGGAGCTGACAGATGAGGTCATTATTTTTTTTTTTTTGGCAAACTGTTCTTTTTATTGCCAATATTTATGAGAAGTTTTCTTTTGTCACATACCACCTGAATATAGTGTTCCTGCCAAGCTAATTTGAGCGTTTTATCTGCAGGCATCTGATCATATTGCTGCAGTATATGCCGAGCTCAGAAATGCCAGTTCAACAGCAAAGGTTTGTATTGTAACGATAGTTGTTAGATTAACTGTCGCAATGGTTAGTGTTTTCTTGAGCTTAAACATTTCTTGCTTTTGGTAGACCGGAGGAACACTCCCAATTACTGCCAGAACCTTGGAAACCATAATACGTTTATCTACTGCTCATGCAAAATTGAAATTGAGCAGAAAGGTATTTGATCCATCCTTTTACTTTGTGTTCTTTATATTCATACATATGGATCTTACCTTAATGCCTATGGGTAAAGATGCCTTTTCCACTTTTCTTAATTAAATTGTCTTACCAGGTCTCTAAGTCTGATGTTGAAGCTGCCTTGAAAGTTTTAAATTTTGCTATATATCATAAAGAATTAACTGAGATGGAGGAACGTGAAGAAGAAAGGGAAAGAGAATCAGAGAGAAATCATCGAACTGAGCGTCGTTCAAATAGGCATAATGCAGATGACCATTCCGCTGTTGATAATGAAGGGTAGGACTTCAAGTCAGCTAAAGTTTTAGCAAGAAACTAATTTTTGGTTTTTTAGTACCTTAGAGATTCCAGACTAAGAGTTGCTGCTTTCTTTTCCTCTTACATGCCTTTAAAGGACGGCATCTTTCTTGCATGCATTCATACAAAAGCCTTTATACAATGCACAGGCACAGTTTACTTTTCTGGTGTAGGTATGCATGTGCCTTCTATCAGAGCTGAGAATCTCTCAAACTAAATATTGTTGTTATCACCTTTTGCCCTAGGTAATGTAGCATTAGGCAAAACAGTTGACAGGCATTGAGTAATATGTTCACTTAAGATTCTATTTGAACCCCTATAACAAGCTTGCTGCAATTGGATAAGTTTTCTTTTTCTGATTTTCTTCCAATTCATGAATGTTAAAACCATGATTTATAGCATAAAAACATTCCCTTGCAGAAATCTGGATCAACCAGTGAAATAGAGGATGCTTGCATGTTTTCTTTTTCTTGAACTTAGGTTCTAAATCCAACCTGAATTATAGTTTCTCCAAAGTTCCATGACATTACTTGACAACCATCATAGCTGAAGAATGGTACATCTAAATTCCCCTCACTCTTCTGAGTGGTATGTCATTTCTGACTGGTTTTTAGATGAGTTTGCATCATTTGGCAATACAAAGGGAGGATTGATGATTATCTAAAGTTATACGTATATATATGCCCTTAAAAGGATGGGTTGTGGATTAGTTAATAGTAAATAAAATCTTTCAGTGCTTCCACATTTTCCCAAGATCCATACTGTTAACATTTGTCTCTCCTCTTGTTTTGTGGCAGAATGGTGGATTCCATGGAAGTTGACGAGCCTCCTCCTGAACAATCTACTACTGACTTGTCTCCAGAAAGGTCTGATATAGCAGAGAATAGTGGTATACAAATCCATTTGTTCTATGCCCAATTTAGACATAATGGTGATGAGCTCTGTTTTTTCCCTGCTGACTGCAGAATTGAAGCATTTAATACGTCATTTCGTCAACACATGCGCTACTTGGATAGCATAACTATTGATGACCTAGAGAAGGTTATCAACTCCGGAGTTTCCCAATACTCGAGAGAAGAGATAATGGTTCTATTGCAGGTAAAATTTTTCTTTTGAGAAAATCGAAGGGATTGGTTTGCCGGAATCAGTAACTCCAGATTTCTGAAATTAATTCGATTGTTTCTAAGGATCAAATTATATAATTGGGAAGTGCATATGATCTGTTTGGTTTTCTTCAATCACTTGCAATGTGAACAATTCTGGTAACAAAAATATTTTATGATTGTCCAGAAATTACATGATGAGAACAAAGTGATGATAGCTAACGGGAAAGTCCATATGGTAATATCATGAGCCATACGAGAAGAGCAGAACCTGCGATGGCAGATTTGTGAAAGGTATGTAGTTTCTGTAGCAAGTAGCTAATTGGTTCTGATACCATGAAAGACGTAAACTTAGATACCCAGCCATGGATCCTATCGCTGATACATTTAGATAAATACAAGGAAAGAATTGAGGAAAATCTACAAGGTCAGATAAGGTCAACAAGTACTATATTCAATAGTGAGGAAAGCACCCCATAAGCTCTTCTATCGCTTTCCTATGATCATGTTCATGCTGGCATTTGATGAATAATATTTGTGGAAATAACTAAACTACGATTACTCTGTTGAATAGTGGTTCGTAGGTACCAAGTCATCATATGCTTCAAAAGGCAAAGTTGATGACAAGCTATGGGTGGAGAATTATCCATTATTCACTCCTTGAAGCAAGAGATGTACTAGAATGTGTACTGCGATAAGTTCCCCTTGAAGTCCAGCTCCAATGCATGCATGACTATAGAAGTCAGTAGTGACTTTTGTTTTTGTTTATAATTAATTATTACATGGAAGGCAGAAATGTTAAAAATGAATAGATTACCTTTCGGTCTGCTCTTTGTGAATTTCTTTTCTTGATTCAATGGCTATGTTCGATGTTAATTTTCTTTGTGAGAGGTCATACAGGTGCACATGAATGCTCATTTTGGTTGACTGTTATGTCTGACCTTTTTTCTTCTGTAACTGGCCATGTTCTTAAATTGTTTCATATGAAAGATTGAATGTTATGCCAAAGGCCTTGTGGTTCCATACCATTTCGTTACTTTCTTTTACTCAGCATCTTCTCATGCTTGAGCAGATGAAACTGGTAAGAAGCACCAATGAAATTAGACAATCAACCTCCACCTTCCAGGGCTCCTTTCTGAGTCTGACCTGCTTTTTCGGCTTTCAATTTTTCCAACCTTTTCCTGAGATAAAGCCTGCCTTAGTTTCTAACGGTTAGCTGCAGCCTGTTCTTGCCTTCGCAACTTCAGCTCTGACACTTTCTCTCTTGCTTCATTTGCTTGTTCATGTACCTACCCGCTTCACCGTACGTACATGTTTTATATGTGTTCCATGTACATGACTCGAACCGATTTCTACGAAGGATAAGCAACGGATAGGTTTAAGTTGATGCTAGCCACTAGATAAAGGATAAACAACCGACTAATAGCGTCTTAGAATCAGATCAGATTGAATACTAGTAGGGTGAATGTTGCCATACATCCATGTTTGTTTTCTTCCAAATGAAGAGAATGACTTCCTAATTTCTTGTTGTTGCTTGGTTATATTGTGGCGTAAAGTATAAAAATGGAGCAATCCGGATTGAAGATATCATGATATCTAAGTATTCAATTAGTAAAAGTATTTTGTTATGATTTTCAATATTGGAATAAAAATGTTAATGAATGTTTGTTTTTGTGATTTTTACAAGGTCGGGAATTGTAAGTTCTTTCGTTAACAATCTTAATCAAATTTATTAGACTCAATTAATCCTTCTTAAAGATCGACAATACCTTCTTCCTGTGCGAGTTTTAAATCATTAGGGTTTATACCCGAATGAGTACCATTTAGTTATAAAGGAATAATTGAAGACGAGATGCCGGATTATATTTAATACAAACTGCTAAGTTGTATGCTAACATATT
>JAOQMP010000002.1:40459309-40472746 GCA_027563575.1 Erythroxylum pedicellare
CAGCTCAACTTAAGAGTCATAGTGAAGAAAAGGCCAAGAAGTTCAAAGCGAAAACTTGTCTTTATTCTTCAGTATCTGAGGTGATTTTCACTAGCATCATGGCTTGTGATACTCCAAAGGAGATATGAGATTCTCTAAAAAATGAGTATTTGGGTTATGAGAAAATAAAGTTGATGCAAGTTTTGAATCTTAAGAGAGAATTTGAGATACAGAGGATGAAAGAATCAGAAGGGGTTAAGGAATATGTTAATAAACTTATCACAATTGTTAACAAAATTAGATTGTTTGGTGAAAATTTTCTAGACAATAGAATTGTTGAAAAAATATTACAAGTTCAAAAATGAGCAATCAAATTTTGCTCAAGAACAAGAAGAAACTTTATTTTAAAATTGGAGAGAGGTACTCCAATACTATTATTTGCAAGATCGGTGAGAAGTGCATCAATAGTTGAAGTTTGATGAGAAGTGCATCAACAGTTGCAGATTGGTGAGAAGTGTATCGTCCATTGAAGAGAAGTGATTCAAATTATCTATAATTTTGAATTAAGGGAAAATGCTGAATATTAATTCAAAATTATTATTTTTATTAATTATGTGGCCATGTTTATCTACTCAGGTAGTTGTGAAGTTTGTGGGATAGTGGGCCTTTTCTTGATTCCTATGTTGTTCTCCTAGTTGCTAGCATTTAGGAAGGTTAGTTTATTTCAATGTTTATTTAAGGCTATCATTATTTTGAGTTCAAATGAAGTTCAGTAAAAGTTTGGCTTCTATTATCTCTCTTTTTTTTTCTTCAAAAAATCCAACAATGTGGTGTGCTGATGGTTAGTGAAAACCTTGATAGAAGGTCCTCCAGGATTTCATTTTTTAGCTACTTTTGGATGATTTGTTAGGTTTTGGTCTAAGAACAGGAGTCAAGAAGACAGATTCTCACTTCAGTTGCTAACCAGTAGGTGTCCAATCCATCTTCTTAATAGTCCTCCACTTGATATACTGCACAATGACTTTTTAATAATAATACAAGCATCAACTCTTTCAGTGTCCTATACATCAATGCATACATAATATTCTGCTATTACCCACTCATTTCCTCAATACATATATACGATCTCACAAAACTTGAATTATATCTTACACCAAGAACCAGTATATATAACTACCTAGTGATACCCCATGAAGGCTGCAATTTGTAGAGAAGAAAATCAATAAGCAACTAATACACTTACTTTTTGATGGTAGCACTTCATCGATGTAATATGAAATAAAGTGCAAACATCAAAGAGTAAAGTGTGATAGGCCACTTTGAAAAGGGAAAGAACAGGAAATAATGGGAAAAGAAATTATTAATCAAATCCAAGTTAGTCAAACAAGTTTTTCAGAGCATTGTGCTTGCCACATGGTTCAGGCACCAACACCTTTCCAGTTTCACTTTCCACACTCGCTTGATTGGTGGGGGTGGTTGATTCAAGATTGCCTAAAGTCACTCCTTGTTTCTGCATATATTCCCATTTGTCCTGGAAAAGGTAAGAGAAAGCCATGAAAGAGACCTGAGCTGTGAAAAGTGTTGTCCAAAGCCTTGTACTTCTAGATACTTTCTTATGGTAGGCATCCAAGCCTGTGTAGATGTTGATGATCCCAATAAGAGAGACAGCTGTTCCAAGCATCCAATGCACACAGTACCATGTACTTCTTCTCTTAGTCCCTCTGCAGGAGGATGCATGCTTCGTCACTTTGTTGGCTAACAGAAATGTCTGCTTATAAATGCGTTAAATGAAGTTTATAAAGAAGAATATCAGATTCATTGTACCTCTGAGGCCTCCAAAATCCAATTCCGGCTTGCACCCAAATGGCACCATAAAGTGCTAAACCTATTCTCTTATGGTTATTATCAAATGTATTCTCGAAGGATTTTATGGACATTATAGCTCCTGCTGTGCCAGTAAGCACTGCAAGTATCTGCTCATAATAAGTTGTGATTAAGAGTGCAGTTTTTAGTGCTTTGAAATCAACTCGATTAAACTCTAAACTATGCACAATCAATAATTTATAAAGAATTTGAAAGGAGATCAACAATGACAAACTGTCATGTACATTTAACAACAAATTAACACCTTTTCAAAATAAAAATTGCCTTTCCTGGAGATATATGGGTAGTAGAATAGTTAAATCATCACTTGCTTTTTCTTCCTTTTGAAGTATTGATGACAATTATTATGGCTAATAATCTGCAATATACTATTGAAACTATATAATGGCCCCAAGAAATAGCAGACATCATCATTGTTAAAGATAAAGTGAAGAATGATGACGACCATGACAAATACACTTCTTCATGATTTCAACCTATGAACTAAAAGAAGCATTGTCAGGCTGGTGCCCAAAAAAAAAAACCATTTTGACAGATCAGGTACTCTTCCTTCTTTCTCTACCCTCCTTCCTTAGTGGTGAATCCCATATCCCGATGCAAACCAAAGACTTAAATTGTTATTTGTTTTATTCTGCTTGAAAATGAAGAAGCAAAACTGAAACAGCAACTAACAGAATTACCTGCAATACAACATGGAGATAGAAGATGGCTTTACGTTTTCCACCTTCCAGTTTCTGAGAAAATCTAATAACAAGTATCCCAAGAGGCATCAATAACCCCATGGAAATCCATAAGAGAATCCCATGAAGAGCAATCTCTGATTTCAATTTAGCACTCAACTGCAAAATGCAAAATATGACAACTGAATTGCAAGAAATAAGCTTTCAGGCCAAAAAGAACAAGAATAAGAAAATGTGTTAACAGATTACCAAAATAACTGCATCTAATGAAAACAGGAAGAGAAACATACTAGTTACCTTGTGCTCTCTAATTATGGTTTTGTGACTACGGAGATGATCTTCATGTTGTAAGCAAGCAATATATGGAAGAAGAGAAACAAATTGTACGAGGATAGACAAAGATGCCAGCTGATGAAAATTTTGCATCATGCAGCTAAACAATGATAAATAAGCCACTGACATACCCTACTCTCACACAGACATAATCAGCTTCTTTCACGGTTCTTTTTGAAAAGTAAGAGAGGACCATATGATCAATAAGCAAATGGATTGGATGGTGATCAATAAGTTGAGCCTCGGAGAAGTATTAGAATTGAAGCTGTTAACTTGGATAAGACGAAATGCACTATATGATTGCAGGATATAAAAATGGATAGCAGCTAGCTGTAACTATATAGCTAGGGGTGTCTCACTACTTATATATAAATTTACGAGCACGGACGTCCAAGCCAGTGGAAAGAACAAAAGTAAAAGGTGGATCGACCATGAAAATCTATATGAATCCTAATGAAGTGGTGTTGACATTTGCAGGCTCCTTTGTCACACCATAAAGAGAAAAGTAGGCTGGTAAGGCACAAGTTGGTCAAGTTTGCAATCGATGGTGGACATTTCACACATATATAAAGTATTATACAGCTTTATTCATATGGTTGTAGGCATGGTTGGTTCTTAATTCATCAGGTGGGATACTGATGAACTCCACCGAAGAATACAGATTAACTAGCAATTCTATAATTTAAGCAACAGGGAGGGAGAGTATCATTCTTCCACCATCGTACACATGCTATTAGTGTTGTAATTCAAAATAAATATTCAAGTAAGCTAACTTAAACATGATTTCATGAATGCAGTTTGCTGCTATAAATCATAATTACAGATCCTTAATTATAAAGTGGCTGTAATATTTTCTGGTTCAATTTACTTTAATAATTCTTATTGCTAAGAACTAATCAATTTATTCATTAATTGAATAATTTTATAAATTAATAAATTCTTATAAATTAGAACGAATCAATTAATTTTCATTTAATAATATTTTTTAAATTAAACTTTAAATTCTTAATTAGGTAAAGACAATCTTTTTCAACATATTCAAAAAAATTTAATTTATTTAATTTTTATCCCGTTTTATAATAGTATAATACTAGTTGAATATTTTACTTTAGACCTCTTGTCTTACCAGTTTAACTTTCGAACTAATTTTAAAAATATTGAAAATAGCTAATTAATGTCTAGGAATGACCCACAAGTGCATGCCTAGAAAATGTCAAGCAAAGTAATTCCGTTGGAATTTATCAATGATTAAAAAATTCAACCGTAAAAATCTTGAAAAGTCTAATTTTTCAGTTCGATTTTTAAACAAAGTTGCAAGTAGATTGATGCCCTAGAAATTTTTTAAAAATGATACTTATTTTTCTATTCAATTAAACATCAGCTAATGAGAAACTGAATTGAAGATAAGAATGCGATATGGTCAATCACTATGATAATTAGCATCTAAATTGTTACTATATAATACTCTCAAACTCTTATAAATCGAAGGATTGAACAAAAGAACAAATTCATAAAAGTTATGAAATATTGTTACAACTTCCTCAATTTCACATTAAGACGAGCAGAAGTGTCATTAAATCTACAAGCAAAGAGACTCGAGTTTCATCAAATCAACACTAAAATCTAAGACAACTTGAATTTTCACTAACATTCAAAGCACATAAACCTACGATTAGAAACAACTTTTCTATTACTTGTTCAATGTAAGATTCTTGATACACCTTTCCTAGCGCATATTAGAGTTGAACAGATGGACATATTGGGTAAAGGGCTACAACAAGCTGAGCATCGCTACAAACTATTGAAACAAGTTTTTGGCTCTAATACCATGATAAATTTGGGTCTAATTCTACCCTAAAAGGCACCTTGTAAGGAGAAGTTTGTCTGTCATATATTTATAAACTATTTTAACATTCTTTACTCGCTCAATGTGAGATTCTCGACATACTCTCCTCAGCCTACAGCAGAGCTGGACATTTGATGGACATATTAAACCAAGGGTTACAACATTTCGAGCACCCCCAATCATTGAGACAAGTTTTTGGCTCTAATATCATGATAAATTTGGGCCTAATTTCACCCTAAATAACACTTGTAAGGGTAAGTTTGTCATATATTTATAAACTATTTTAACACTCTTTACTTCCCACAGTGAGGTCGAGGTTTCAAAGTAGACAGTTTTACCCCTAATCGATATCATTTTTATGTAAATGACATACAAATTAATGATATAATAAGAATTATTATTTTGTGTAAATAACACATACAAATATAATGAGATAAAAAAGAACTATCATTCTTATGTAGTGAACATACATATCTAATGAAAAAGATGTGAACTTTTAAATCTAATGAGAAAGATATGAGCTTTTTATTATGTTTGTGGGGTAAGCCTTTAAGGTTAAATCAGGTAAACTTATTATCTTTTCTTCACTTTCTTTATTTTCTCTTTTTACTTTATTTAATATCTCATTATGGTGTTAGAGTTAGATTTGTGTTTTTAATCAATGTTTTAAAAATTAGATCGAAAGTTAAACCAATAAGACAAGAAGTTTAAGGTTTAAAAGATTCAACTGGTATTACATCATCAAAAAATTAATTAAAAATTGAATAAAATTAAAAAAATTAAAAAAGGATTGAATAGAATTATCCTTGCTAAAAATAAAGTTTAATTGAAAAAGATATTATTAAATAAAAATTAATCCGTTTAATTATGGTTTATAATAACTGATCAGTTTAGAAAAACTAATCAATTAATTAATAAAAAATGGGTCGGTTCAATGTTTTCATTATTAAACTGATCGAACATGTTCAGTTCTCAAAACATTGGTTTTTACGGTCATAATTTCTTTTAACTAAGTGAATTACAATTGGTTATGTTAAAATCATAGTGTTAACAACCATAGAAGTTAAAATAGCTTGTCATATAGTTATTAGTTGAAATTGTTTGTCATGTTAGTCACTCAAATTCGGTACTACATCATCAATCAATCAATATGTCAACTATTCGATCCTTATAACAAGGTTATCACCTAACTTCATTATTGCTTATATTAAAGGAGATTTACGCTTTTGATATAATCTAACCCTAAATTAATCATGCCCTATAACGTGATATACATAATCTAAGGATTTTGATTAGTTATAATTAATTAAAGGGCATTTTAGGCTTTTGATATAAATTATGATCATACTCTATAACGTGATACGAGTTTGACAAGTGCCACCAACTTTTGCCATTTAATCATTGCCTTAACACTTTCCATTGTGTTTGCTCTTCTAAGTACTCTCTAATTAACGTGATACGAAGTAGAGATAGCATTATGTTAATGGGGGCTAGTCATAACTATTTACCTTTTCGTCGACCTATAGATGTAAAACGATTTTAGTTACAAGGACAAGCACTAACACCACCTTCATTGCTTGTCCTTATTTGATAATCATGAACTGTATATATGTTTAATGTATCAAATATGGTCCTTTCTAAAATTAACAATTCAAACACTTCCCACCTTGTTGCCTCCTAAAGGTAAGTATATATGATTACTATTGATCTCATTCAAATCTAGCTAGGTCTAAGGTTCAAGCCATACCAATAGTGTAACAACTCCCTTCATGTATGTATGAATTTAACCTTTCCTAATCTTTAATCCTTGAGGTTAGTTTCTTCTAAACATATTTCGGATATCACATCAACCCCTAGTTACATACTTTTTTCACTACCACTTCAAATGTTGGTTAAAGCTTATCTTCACAAGGGATCATTCCAAGATCAATGGGTACTAGTGACAAATTCTTAAGAGACCATCCTCTTGTAGAGGTCAAATTATGGCATTTTGTGTTGGTATGTGAACAGGTGGGACTGGATAAGATGGACTCAGCTTTTCCTGATGGTGTAATTAAACATAATCAGTGAAATGAACATGAGCTTGGACCCCATGTCCAATCGATCACTGATATTTGGTTTCTTAAGATAGTCATAAAAGTGACAAGGAAGAGTTGATTATACATGTGTGATCTCAAATATGTGTTCATTTCACTACCTCATGAGTGCCTTAACATCAAAACATAGTTAAGTGTTAAGAAGTTCAGGATTTTAACTTCTAGTTAGCACTTTGCGTTTTACTCTGAGAAGAGCATTTCTCCGTGGAGTCGGTCCTCATGAAAGCTGAAAGTATAACGTCCTTTGTGTAATCAACAACTCTGGTAATTCAAAAGGATGATGACAACCATTACAAAGTCCTCATAATCATTACCCTCTGCATTATATGCATGAAGAAAGACTTAAAGACATCCAAAGGAAAAAGGAATCATCGTGTTTGGTAGGTGGTCACTTTCATCTCAGCTTTGATGATTACAATTTTGGAAATCAAACTAAATGTTTTCAAGACATGCATTGGTCATCCTGGTAACGAGTCACTAGTGTAGGATACGAAGTCAAAGGATTGACCAGCTAAAAGTAGGTTATAACTTATAACTTGTAATACAAACCATATGAACTAGTCTTCTAAAGGCATAAAATTAGTTGAAACAAGTATAAATCTAACTATAAAATCTAAAAATAATTATAAGAGTATGACAATACTATAATGGTCCATGAAAAAGTACAAAATGGATCAACACTTTCCTCTTCGTATAATAGAATTTAGAACAAATGCAACGAACCAATAAGCTCTCTTCGGGTTGATTATAGAGGACTCACCAGATTCCTTTCTTTTAAAAAAATAATGTCCTAAATTTCCACAAGAGAGCTAGAACATTAGAATGTCATCTAGACAATTACTCTCGATATAGCTACCTGTACTTAATTCATGAGAAGTCTCAAGCATTTGACAATATGTATTAAGTTGTTTAAGGCTAAAGTTGAAATTTAACTTGGTAAAACTATTAAGGCCATAAAATTTGATCGTGACAATGAATACTATGAAAGGTACGACATATTTGTTAAACAACATCCAAATCCATTTGCTTAATTCCTAAGCGAGTGTGGGATTATTCTCCAATATACCATGTTTGTTTCTCCAAACATAAATAGTGTAGCAAAGAGACGAAATAGAATCGTTAAGGATATGGTATTAAGTAAGATTAGTCATATAACTTTATCTAACTTTTGATGAGGAGATGTACTAAAGACCGTAATGTACATACTGAACATAAGTCCTAAAAAAGCTACAAACAAAACCACTTACAAGTTATTGACAAGTAAGAAATTGTTCTTAAAGCATTTATGTGTTTTGAGGACATCTAGCTGAAGGAAGGTTATATAAGTCAAATGAAAAGAAACTGGAAGCAAAAATTATTAGGGATTATTTTTTAGGATACTTTGAAAGATTATAGGAATTTAAATTCTACGACCCTAATATAAAAACATTCTTTAAGATTAGAAATGCCTGGGTTTTTTAGGATGTTGAGATTGGGGGAGAAGATAAGGTTAATGACTTTGTCTCTGAAGAGGAGTCAATTAATGTTCCTCTTCTTGTTGATGATCATAATCAAGTTTTTATTCCTAAGTGATTCAATAACATCCATACAAACACATTACAACATTGAGCTTACTACCCATTAAAATCATCTAATCATTCCTCATATCATTGTTCATGAGAAGCATAAGAATCAAACCCAACAAACTCAAATTTAAGTAGAACAACTAATGCCTTTAAGAAGATACATAAGGGAATGGAGAAGTGAAATTCTAAATAATTATGTTGTGTTTCTCCAAGAATATAAGGTACATGTTGACTTAGTAGGAGATGGTCCACTCACCTTCCATAAAGATAATATAATTTATAACTCTCATAAGTGGATTAATGCTATGGGCGATGAAATTCAAACCATGAGAGACAACTATGTTTGGGGTCTTTTCTCATTGCTTGAAGGTGTGAAACCTATTAGTTGTGAATAGATTTTTAAGACCATAAGAGTCTTATAATGCAATGGAAAAAGATATAAGACTAGTCTTATCACCAACGGATTTACGTAAAAGGAAGGTATTGATTGTAAAGAGACATTTTCTCTAATTTCATCAAAAGACTCTTCTAAGACTATTATAGCACTGGTGGTGTATTTTGATCTCGAGCTATATTAGATGGATGTAAAAATAACTTTTCTTAATGATGACATTAAGGAAACAATCTATAAGAAACAACCAGAGGGGCCAAATTTGAAGGAAACTAACTAATTGTTTTGTAAACTTAGGAAATTCATCCATGGGCTCAAGCAAACTTCACATCAATGGTACCAAAATTTTCATCAGGTTGTTCTTGGCTTTAAAGTGAATGTTGATGAAGATTGTGCGCACCACAAGTTTTAAGGAAGCAAATTCATTTTCTAGTTCCTATATGTAGATGATATTTTGCTTGTCAATTGTAATATGGAACTACTTTGAGAAATCAAGACATTTCTTTCAGAGCAATTCAAAATGAAAGATCTTTGTGAAGCATCCTTTGTATTAAAGACTTAGATTCACAATGATCGTCTTTGAGGAGATCTAGGATTATCACAAAAGGGTTACATCAAGAAGGTGTTGCAACGATTTGACATGCAAAATTTTAGACCTTACAACACCCTTGTATCTAAAGGAGAGAACTTCAATATGAAACAATGTCCGAAAACTAAAACTAACTCCAAGTTTATGTAAATATCCCTATCACACAGGTTTGCACCCATCTTGACCTTTTTTGACATTATAGGAATGCTTGGCAGATACCAAAGCAATCAAAAAGACCTTTTTTTACATTATAGGTCTTTCATGAGCATGTTACTCATATGATCATTGTTATATTTGATATCATTTGACTTAATAGAAATTCATGCCATGTTCTTTGTGCTTGATATTGTACTTGATGTCATGTCATTAATAAAATATTCAATTCTTTTTTAGTTTTCTGTGGTTTACTTTGAAATATGATCTCATTTGGTTAAAGTTGGACCAGTTAAAAATAGACATGTTAGATCACATTATGCATAATTTCCATGCTATACATTCATAATTTGTCTCTGTCATTTAGTTAAGTTGATGAATGAGATCAATGTGGGCTTAGTTGCAAAAATGGCAGCAGACTCTCCCTTTGGTCCTTGTCTTAATGAAGCTAATGGATGGGATCAGTTTACATGACATATCTTCATTCTTGTACATATACATGTAGCTTTGGTAAACTCTTTCTTCATTAGCATCTGAAGGAGTCATAGAAGGTATTCTAACTTGAGACTTACTGCGAAAGAGCTGAGACAGCAATCGGCATCACTTAACAATGAACTAGAGATTTCCAAGCATCACTTTCACCAAATGTAACAAAAACCTCAATTATCAAATATAATTTGTCTGATATGGTAAGATACTTAGAAAGAAAACAATATCCAATAAACAAAAAATGCCTGGAAGTCTTCTACAAAACAAAATTCATAGGCAAACACGCTTTAGATTCTAAACCATGACTATCAGAAAAATCACAGTTACATAAATATGTTAGGCCTTGAAGCTTTGTATGTGGTCTTCAGCTTCCTGGTTGGTGGTCTAACCTTCCTGAACACCAATGGGAACTTGATCTTGGAGTTGTGGAACTGTTTCGTGCTTTCCCTCTTGCATAGCTTAGCAGGGACAGTTGCAGTCTTTATGATCTGAATGCAAGGAAATCTAACCCTGTGGCGAGAGGCCATCTCATTGTACATCTGCTCAACAGCGCCATTAAGAGTGGTATCACGAAACTCCTTGTACATGTTGTGGTAACCTGTTCTGCTTTGGTAACGTAGCCAAATACCATAATTCTTGATCTTGGTTGGGTTCTTCTCAAAGATCTTCAAATGTTCACAATTGTAAGCCATTTCATAAAATTAAATTAGAACTCTAACAAAAAACCTATAAAGAACATTAAATCAAGAGATATCAGAAGGAAAAATTACCAACTATCCTAAAACATATGCAGTAGCTTATTTTATCTTCCGTTGATAAACAAAAGATACAAATCAGTATGAGATACATGATGCAAGTGCATTAAAAAGATTAGCAACCAGTTAAATGTAGAAGCAAAGTATAACACTACATAAAACATTATACCAACCATCAGATGTCATTGGTCAAAGTAGTTTATTCTATCAATCAGCTTGTAATACCCAACCATCAGATGTCATTGGTCAAAGTAGTTTACTCTATCAATGAGCTTGTACAAGAAACAATGTATAAGAGATAATATAACCAACACAACTGCTAGCAAGAAAAATGAAAAAATCCTTTTTTTTCCCAATTCAGTTTCTGAAAAATGCAGAAATAATATAGTCGCACAGCTTATCACCAGAAAATTAAAATTATGTAGTTGCTCCAGTGTTCCCCCAGAGCAATAAATTCAGAGTAGCCAAGGGGAGATAGAAAAACAGCAACACAACTAATGTTGCTTCAAGGGAACGAGTCATGTGGGCATCAAAAAGTCCACCAACCAGATAATGAAGCATTCCAAACTACTCCCAAGATTCCATTTTACAAGTTTCTAGTCACATAATATGCCAACAGACAATACAAGAAAAAACCAATAACTAGGAGAAATGAAAACAGAAAAAAGGATGTCTTAATTTGATCGCTGTCTCTCAATGTTTTTACAAGAGACATGAAGTGTAACATGCAGCAAACATAAACATGAAAACATTTACGGAGAAGAACCTTAGACAGTAATCCATGCAATTCACAGAATTTCTCATATGTAACTAGACTAGATCATATTTCACAAGCAAGCAACTGACTAGAACATTCACTCTCAAGGCAGAAGGCATTTCTACCTCATTGATGGCGAGGATTTGACCTTTGCTCTTCTTAACCTTCTTCAGTTTCCTTAAAAAGTACCTAAAACAAAGCAACAAACAAATGTCACAAATACCAAACACCAAATCCTCCTTTGACTCAAAAAATCATTTGATCCGACCTACCAAAACTTAGACTTGGCCCTAACTTCGTTAGTGGCCCAAAGCTTCATGCGATAAATCTTAGGATGCTCATCACTCTCCGTCGGCAGCGCCCTTCCGACAACCTGGTACTGGTGAAACTACAGCACCCAAAAACAAAAATAATCAGAACTCCAAATAAGCAACATCTTTCAAAACGAAAATTCAATATGAAAAAAGACAGATAAAAATGAGACTTCCTATCTCATTCTTCACAGAGAAACAAAGGCAATTTCACTCTTAATTAAGAAGAATAATCAGAAGAACTTGGAAATTAACATAGGTCTGTTACCCTGAAAGAACCCATTGTTTCGAGTGGGAAGAGACGGTACACAGCAAAGCAGTCCCAACCTAGACGACATGAAAGAGTTTTGCTTCTAATCCTTATATATGTCGACATCGCACGTAAAACCCTAGATCCCAAATTTGATATCAAACAAGGCTTAGATTTTAGGGTTGAATATTTTTCTGTTTCGTCAGGCCCGACCCAAACCACCCATTAACCCAAAGATATTTTCTTTCCAGAACTAGGAAAGGGTGAGATTTCAGCGGGCCGAAGAGCATTCGCAGTAGGCCTGCAAACATACAAAAACAGGTCCCCAACCTCAAAACTTACATCCTGCCAATGCGCATCAGCTTCTTGCTTTATCCGAGTTTCAGCTTTCAAGATTTCCTCAAGGATCTTGAACATAGCATTGCGTGTTAGAAGTTGTTCCTCAATCTCAGCAACGCATGTTTCACCAATCACAAAAGGAAAAATGGTATAAGGGTCCCTTCTATAAACCAATTTAAAATGAGAAGCTGATGTTGTTCGTTAGCGGTAATATGCTGGCTGAAGAGATATCTAAGGCTACAATGATCTGTTCAAACAAAGAAATGGCATCCCAAGAGATAGTGTTTTCATTTCTGGCAAAGCTAAGACAAGAGCAAGATTATCAAAAACAAGTATATTTAAATCGATTTGAAAAAGAAACCCCTTATGAAATAAGCAATGGAGTAATCAGGCTGCAATATTATAGGGTCAATTCATTTTGAAGTGTCACACTCCGCCATGAACCCTGTGTTTGGTTCCTGATTCCGTTAGAGGGAACAGAAGACGAGACATATAAATTCTGTCTCTGTGTGACGTTTGGTTGCTGTCCCCGAGTTTCTGTCCACTATCTCCGAATGACAAAGATAATCTTTTTTGTTCCTCCCAAAAAGGGAGGACAGGGGGACAGAGATACGATGTCCCTGTCCTCCCTTTTTTTGTTTTATTATTATTATTATTATTATTATTCAATCTTAATTTGAAATTGTTATTATTATTATTTTTTAATTTTTTAATCAATACAAATCATTCGTAATAAAATTATCAATGAATTTTATATTTCTAATCATATTTATTATTATGTACTTTGTATTTATTGTAATTCAAATTTATTATTATTATACATTTTGAACTTATTTATTAATGTTATTAATTTTTTGTTATTATTATTATTCAATCTTAATTTGAAATTGTCATTATTATTATTTGTTAATTTTTTTAATCAATATAAATCATTCGTAATAAAATTATCAATGAATTACATATTTCTAATCATATTAAGAACCGGAGAAATTTTTATCATTGGCACAATTTTTTCGTTTT
>JAOQMP010000002.1:40493992-40507730 GCA_027563575.1 Erythroxylum pedicellare
TTATATGTTTTAATATTTATTTTTTATATTAGTTTTATTTATATTATAATCCATACAAAAGATTTGGTTAAATATATTTTTATTTATGTTTTATATAGCTTAAAATTATATAATAATTAATGTATTGTGTTTTGCATATTGTCTAATATATCTTATATGCATGAATAATTTTTATTACAAAATAAAATATAGTTAAAATTAAAAGTGGTTTTATTTTTATATTGTCAAACAGTCTATTGTATGAAACTTTTTTTTAAATGACAATCAAACAGTCAACTGTCTTTATAAGAAAAGATCTACTGACAAAAGCTCAACTGATATAAACTCATCCAAATAGACACTAAGTATAATATCGTTAAATTAGATACATGGTGTCGGAGAATAAACTACATCAAATCTTTTGTTTCAATTATTTGGTTTTAACTTTTTTTCGTTAAATTTTATTAATATATTTATATGGTATGTTGGAGAACGGTGTGTTGGGTCAATCAGAGCACATCAAATTTTCTGTTCTAGTTACTTTGTTCCAACTCTTGCTCTATTAAATTTCATCCAAATATTTATGTAAGGTCTACATAAATGTGTAGATAAGATTTAATAGAACATGATAAAAATATCATAACAAAAAGACAGAAAATATAATCCCGAGTTAGAGATGAGGTGAAATTGGTTACATTCCATATTTTTAGGCATATGTTTAAGTAACACAAGTGTTACTTATTTATTTCAAATCAAACGTAAAAAGAAAAACATAAGAAATATAGGAAATATTTGCTTTCAATTATATGACTTCAAATGAACTTTTGAAATCAAAACGATCCCGAATCTATCGAGATTTTCACAAAAATTAATCCTAAAAGGTCGTTAAGACTTTTCTGTAATTTTTTAACACGTTAACCTTTAAATGAGTTAAAGTATTTATATGTTCATAATTTACCGAAGCAGATCTTAACCTTACGTATATAGTATTCACATTGAACTTCTCTATCAAAAGCTTAATATGGGTTCGATCCATACTAAATAAAATATATTTTAATACTACATTTTAACCCACTAACTCAAATAATTTATTTTACTATTTTTATCTGAATTAAACCCGATTATCTTAATCAATAATTTATTTAAAAAGTTAAAATGTAATTAATTGTTATCTATTTTATAAGAAAATATCTTAAATATGTAATAATAACATAATAATTAAAAAATTCATTACTCATTAAAAAAATCTAAAAGTGCGTAACCTTAGACTAAAAGGTGGAATCATCCACCCCAAATACCCCTATACTTCGGCCCGACAGAATAATGAGGGGGTAAATTATAATCTGATCTCACTACTCAACAAGGCCGCCTTTACATCCATTGCCGAGATTTAAACATAAAATCTTGAATTAATTTACCTTGTCAATAATCAATTGAGCTACCTGTGCAGGCTAAAAGTGCGTTACCTTATTCCTAACTTTCCGGGCAAATGAAATAATTATTTCCATTGCAAATCTCTGTTTTCTCCGTAGTCCTTTGGGTTTTGCTTGCAATTAAGCCGAAAAGGAGACGTGACGGTCCACTCCAGTTTTAGCCTTAAATTCACAACAGTAGATATGAACATGGGAAAACAGAATAGGAAGTCTTAAATCAGAAGTGACCATTGAATGGTAGGCAGCGGATAAGTTGAAAGTGGGGCAGATGCTTTAATTTGAAAGCTCCACCATAACTTCATTTCTGGTACCCGAGGCCATGCATAGCTACGTTTTTCCTTTCGTTCAACCTCTGCGACTTCTGTGTTCTTTTTCAACCTCTACATCTTGTGTGCTTTGATTTCTGCTACGGTTGTTTTGATTGGCTTTGCTGTAGTTTCATCTTTCTGTGAGTATGTTTTATATCAAAAGGGTATTTTAAATATAACTTATGTGCATTAATTTGACAACAAGAAGGTGGGGATGATCTGCATTGGGACATATGTAATTCGGTTGGTGAGGAGGATGGGATTACTCAACAGAGTACCATTGATGAGGCTACTCGACACTATAGTTTCCTTGAATCTCGATATCATGAAGAACATGCACATGGTAACTAGGAAACGGGACCGGCGTGTGACATACGTTTAGTAGTTGGAGCTTAGGATAAGCAAGGAGTAGATGGTGTGACTGCCACAATATACAAGAGCAACAACCAAGACCAGGCTTCCCGTAGCATCCTCTCAGCATCCAATAAGAGACGCTAAGCTCGCCTAGGACTAATGTCACGTGGACATCGAGATAGCTGAGGATAATCCAATTAGAGAAATACACCGGCAAGTTCCTAAAAAGTGCAGCGCGTTATTTATGTGGGACAATTTTGTCCTTTTTGGCAAGGACAATTATTAATTGTATTTTTTAAATTTTAATAACTTTTCGTTTAAGTTACGTAACTTAATCCAGATAAAATTAATAAAGTGATTCAATAAATGATCTAAATCAATGGATCGAAGTTTTGGTAAAAAATGGATCCCTATTAGTGTGGATCGGACCTATATTGGTCTTATGATGGGGAAGTTCAATATGAATGCTATATAAAGGTTAAGGTCTTCTGCAATTGCTCAGATAATTAATCGTAAGTATAAGGATTTTCTGACCAGTTAAAAGAACTTACGTTTTGAGGAAACTGTAAAAAGACTTTACTTGTGTCCCAAAAATGAGTTCCCGAAAAGAAGGCAGTGGATTCGCGCTCGTTTTAGCTTCAAAAAACTCGTTTGAAGTTATGGAGACCGAAATCAGGTGTTTCTGCATTTCTTCGTTTCTTTCCCTTTCACATTTGATTCGAGATATGTAACTAAGGTATCGTTACATATCACATGATATCAAAGCGGTGACATGATCCGGCGGTTAAAAACAAAGATTTTTCAATTTTCTCTCTGTAATATTTTCAGAGATTTAACTTCTGTTTTTTGTTTTTTTCTTGCTTTTTATTGTATGAAAATAGTAAACATGTGTACAACCTTGAGAAACGGAATGAAAATGAGCCCGAGAGTACGAAAAATCGTCCCAGAACTCACCAGAAATCTTAAATTTCCAATAACCCGACAGTGCATAGTACTGTCCCGAGGGATGGTACGTTTGGTGTGTGTGACCCATGCGCAGGCACGGATCGACACGTGGGTGGACCGTGTCGTGCAACGTGTCAGCACATGCAACGCACGCGTCATCAAATAAGCGCTCATGGGGCGTCATTTACTGTTGGGGCTTGTCGCTGGGCGATGCGTGTGACACACACGTCAAAAGCCACACGTAGCTGACATCATGCTGGCGTCAGCGACAATGCGTTGACGTCAACATACGGATTTTTCTACAATGTTTAAAAAAACACAAAAAAAAATTCAAAATTTTCATAAGAGTGCCTCAGGGTGTTTTTGGGTCAGTTTTTGGGTCTGTAAAATTCATAAAGTAAGTTTTTCCATTTTCTAGATTTATTACATTAGTAATAAATTAAAGTTTAACTTTAGAAAAAGAATTAAGGTATTCTAAATCCGATTTTGAGTAAATTTTCATACTTCAGACATTACACGAGAAAGATACTTCAAGTTTTGTGTCTCAGGTCTTATGTTCAATGTTCGGGATTGTATGATAGTCGATTGGAAAAGGAATTAAGATATTCTAAAGTCATTTTTGAGTGATTTTTCGTGCAACGAACTTGCCATAAGGGAGATACATAAGGATCTCGTGTCTCGGGTGGTCGGTTCAGTGTCTGGTCACCGGCGATAGTCACTCTACTGAGATTTTTCTTTTATAAAAGTCTCAAATGAAGCTTTCAGAGAATGTCCTCAGCACGAGTGTGTGACAATAAGACTGTGCATTCAGATTTTTGCATTTATTAATGTTACATTATCACATACTATATGCCAATAAAGAATGCGAGAATAACATAAAGATGTATCCCTTGTATTTGTGGACTTTTTGAGTGCTGATGAGAATACAATCACCAAAGTAACTTTTCAAGTCAATATTTTGAATTGTTCTACTTACATGATGGGGGATGTCTCTGATTTTATGTTTGGTTATTTTGCCCAAAGGTGTTGGCCTTACATAACATTTTGAGATGTGAATAAAGGCATTAGATAGAGGAAAGCTATTGCTCAAGTGATTTATTTGCCCAAAAGCGGTAGTGTCATAAGATTTGATAGTTTGTACTCTGATCGTTTTTAGATGGAGGTCTAATTGCATATCCTATTTATTCAACCTAAAAGTGTTTCATAATATGTGTAATTAGATTTTCAATAAAGATACTATTCAATGGCTTTGATTATCGCTGTTGTCCTACATTTGTGCTGATTTAAACATTATCTTTTTGAAGTCACCTTTTCAGTCAACTAAATCAATGCCATCATTGAAACCTTGACCGGTTTTAATACAAAAAAGTAGACGGAGGATGTGTTGAATGCTATGGAGATAGTTGAGGTTGATATAGTCATACGGACGGATAGGCCATCTCTACCTACATCTATGAACTCAAGAGTTCATAAAACAACCTAGGAAGCCTAGGATCAGTCTAATGTATTATATCTAATGACCATTAAGAGATTCATTCCTAACCATCTACTAAAGGTCCTAAGGACATAAAGAAACCAATAGTGTGAGGTTTAAAATGAAAGACTGAGACGATTAGGTAACTCTTTGGCCTGTTAATTAATGAATTTAATTTGCGATAGTCGTATTAAGTACTTGGTGGCTATTTAGTGCAACATCTTATTGAGATGTTTCCACAATGCAGTAGTTCATATCCAGGATAAAGCCAAATTAAAGGGAAGAAGGAACTGATGGTTCATAATAATGAAGAAGTAGAAGTAATATCTATAGGGAATGTATGTACTGAACCTTGTAGTAAGGTTTATTTGGGTTTTACATGATACATTTTATATATGATCTTTTGATCAATTTTGGACAAAGAGGGTTAATGTTTTGTATTTAATGCTTTTGTTATACAGTTATTATTTAATGCAAAACATAATAGTACAACCTTCTTATCATATGGTTTGTATAGAACATGTCTTACCTCAAATTAGATAAATGCTTCTTCGTATCTTGCTAAACAAGTTATGAAATTAAGGACCTTTATGAATGAGAAGTCATACATAATGGGACATAAAAATTTAAGTCACATTTCAAGAGCTAGGGTTGAAAGATTGATCAAGGAAAGCATTTCTTAATTATAAATTATGATGATTTGGTAACATGTGTTGACTGTTGTAAGAATAAGTTGACTAATAAGGATATTGAGGTCAACTTGTGTTTATGACTTGTTGAGTATGATATATAAAGATATCAATAGACCTTATGCAATTGCATTATGCAATTCTAAATGTATTATGATATTTGTTGATGATTATTCCCATTACAATTATGTGTTCTTGCTTACAGATTGAAGGTAGAGAACCAATTAGGAATATTCATCAAGATAGTTAGATTTGACTATGGAGGAGAATATTATGGAAAACATTGTGTTTCAAGACTTTAAAAGGTCTATTTGTCAGATATTTGGAATCAGTTGAAATAGTGACTTAATTCATTATGTTGAATAGTTCTAAGCAAAATGGTATGTTCCTAAAGGCATAATTGCACCCTAAAGCACTTGAAGAAGTCAATGCAGAACAGGGCTATTATACCTGATTATCTAGAAGTGTGGAAACCTAGCCTTGCACATATTCATGTATGAGGCTGCCCTACTGAGGTAGTATAATCCTTATAAAGATAAATTGTATGCTCGTTCTGCTCACTACTATTTAGTAAGATATCTCGACCATTTTAAGGCTACAACTTTTATTGTAGAGAAGGAGGGACCGAAATAGTGGAATTACAAACAACTAAGTTTCTGGAATATGATGTCTATGATGATGGTGGGCCCATTAACCTTTCATATGATAGCAGGACGGATACTATAGTTATTATATACCTGCTACTTATATAGTTAGATTCGGTGGATCTAGGTCTTTATACCATGTCTATATAGGAACATGAACTCATACCTGTAGACACAAAGGTTCTTAGGGGTACAAGATCTAATACAATTAAGTAAATCCACTAGAGTGAGACAGTCTGTTATCCTGTCTGATTACATAGTCCATCAGGTGTATAAGACTATGCTATTAGACATGTTACATATCTAGTTACCTTTATAGAAGTTATTTTTGGGCCCAATGCGGATATTTAATGGGATGCCATGAATGACGAGAAACAAGCCATAAAACATAGAAAGGTCTGAGAGCTAGTTGATTTACATCGAACATGCAAACCCATCAGTTGTAAATGAAGTTTTGGACTTAAAGGATTTCAGGATAAGTTCAGCAGTTTATGGGCTTGCTCAGTTACCTAATAGTTCACTTAGGAAGAAAAGTTAACTTTAATGTTACCTTTTCTCCCATATCCTCGTAGGATACATTTTGAGTGATTAAGGCAATTGTAGCTCATGATGATATAGAGTTATATTAAATGGCTGTCAAAACTGATTTGTTAAGTAAAGACCTTTATAAAGTGGTCTATATGGTACAACCTGAAATCTTTCAGGATCCAAATGGAATTGACATGGTTTACGCGTTATGCAGATCAATATGTAGTTTATATCAAACCTCCTAAAAGTGATACCTTACATTTAATAAGGTTTGGCCTCTTTCAACTTCATGGAAAACAAAGTTAAAAGATGCTTGTACTATGAGGTCAAGGGGAGCAAAGATATCTTCCTATTACTGTATGTGGATGATAAATTGCTCACGTCAAATTACTTGACCATGTTGTATGAGGTTAAGCAACTTTTGATCAAGAACTTTGACATGAAGGATCTTGGTGCAACATCTTCTGTCTTAAGTATTCAGATTCATAAGGACAGATCTTAACACTCATCAGACCTCTCATAGAATGCATACACTGAGTATGTGTTACAAAGGATTAATACAGTTAACAATAAACCTGTCGTAGCACCTATCTTTTATAATGAGAGATAATCTTTAGCACAATATCCAAAGAATAAAGTAAAGAGAGAAGTTATGAGGAATGTTCTGTATCTGGTACGGTTGAAACTGATGTATGCTCGACTATGTACTAAGTAGGACATTGCATTCACCATTTGACTGTTTGGTCAATATCTGGTTAACCCATGTGTAAACTATTGAAATGCAGTTAAGTGAGTGTTGAGATACTAAAGGGAATTAAGGATTATATGTTGACATATAAAAAAGTCTACAATCTAAGCCTCATAGAATATTCTGATTCATATTTTAGTTATGTGTTTGGATGATTGAAAGTCCACTTAAGGTTACAATTTTAAGTTTGCAGATGGTACAATGTCGTGGAAGTGTGTCAAGAAGGCATGGGTAACTTCCTCAACTATGCATGCAGAGTGCATAATATGGGGCTGATTCACAGATGGTTTAGCTCGAAAATTTGATTTCTGAGTTGTTTATGGTTAATTCAGTAGCTAGACCCATTTGGTTGTATTGTGGTAATCTTCTTATCATGTTGTTTAATAACAACAAAGAATATCATAGGATCTTAACATTTAAAGGTCAATTATTTAGTCATAAAGGTGTTGATACGAAAAAGTGACATTAAGGTTTGGAGCATTTAAGGATTGAAGAACTGTAAGTCGACCCATTAACTGAAGGACTTCGCCCACTTGTGTATGTGACACAAGTATATAGTATGGGTGTTTTGAAGTCCTTAGACACTGCTAATTAGCGGATCATTATGTTTGCTCCATGTATATTCGTACATTTTGATGTATCATGACAGTATGACGGGTCATCAATAAACATGATCATTATTTATTCTCAGTAATACGTGTTATCATACATTGTCATAATAAGTATAAAAGTCTTAAGATTTGTGTCAATCTTAAGCATTTAAATGTCATTGGGCATATATAAAGATTAACCTTGTGCCTATGTCATTTAGACGCATACAATTTTATAGGAGTATCTATGAAATTTAACTTAACATAGGGGGATATAAGTTTTTAATCACATAAAGGTTCTCTAATGCAGTTTAGCATTCAGTTGAAGAACATAAAAATTTTCTCTAATGTAGTTTAACATTTGGTGAGAGAAAACAAGGTGAGAGAAAACATGATTTCTTTAATGTAGTTTAGCATAAAGTTGGAGAAATTAAGACTTACAAACAAAGATGATATAATTTAGATCATAAAGGTATCATCCTAGTTTGCCACACTCCATTTTCCCATTCATATTAGTGAGGTATTAGGTATATGTGATTGTATTAGATCTGTGTCGCATATGACACATGTATTTGATACTTTTCGGTATCGAAAACCTTGCAGGACAGAATGACGGATTTTCATTATCTTTGGATCAAGTGTTTTGTTTATAAAACTTAGTCAACTAATTCAATAGCATGGCTTAACCAAGTTTTTAAACTATAGTCAAAACTGCAATTGGTACTTGTCCAAAGGGGAGAATGTTGGACAATTTTGTCCTTTCCCATAAAATTGGACAACTATTAATTACATTTTTTGGTTTTTAATAACTTGTTGGTTAAGTTACATAATTTGATCTATATAAAGATAATAAAGTGACCAAATATATGATTTAAATTAATAGATCAAAGTCTGGGTAAAAAATGGATCCCTATTAGTGTGGACCGAACCCATATCGGCCTTGTGATGGAAATACCCAATATGGATGCTATATAAAGGTTAAAGTCTCCTGCAGTTCCTCATATAATCAACTGTAAACATCAGGATTCTCTGACCCGTTAAGAGAGCTTACGTTTTGAGAAAACTGTAGAAAGACCTTACTTGTGTCCTGGAAAGGAGTTTCCATCAAGACGACGGTGAATTGGCACTCGTTTTAGTTTCGGAAAGCTCGTTTGAAGTTATAGAGACCGAAATTGGGTATTTCTGCATTTCTTCATTTATTTCCTTTTCACGTTAGATCCAGGATACGCAACTAAGGTGTCGTTACGTATTATAATTTGGACTAGACAGTAGGAGCTAATGGAGCATGTAATGTAGTTAAAGACATATCGGATAAATGAGGGAGGTTATGGTCATGATGTTAGGACACCTCGTTGTCTCTATACCGCCCCCCCATTAGAGTTGCCATATCATAGTGTTCTAATCTTGTTTCAATTAATTTTGTCCATACGTAGACAAAATTAACTAACACATAGTTGAAATTGATTAACGAACCATGCTTGAGCCACTTTTAAGGCACCACTTAAGGATACTTAAGTAACAGTGACAAAATGATGGACACAACAAAGATTTATGATGCTTATTAGGTGTTTTGTTTCTTTTTATTTTCATTTTCACTTTATTGTTTATTATTTTGTTTTGTCATAATAGTTAGCAAGGTTGTGCTACTAAACTCCTTTTACATTGTTATTACCTTTTACTTTCATTTAATTGCTATTTATTTCTTTTTTCAGATTTTTTCCCTTTTATTTTTCTTTTTGCAAAGATAATTGTACTTAGTTTGGGAAAAAAATTGGGACAAGTTCAAAATTGTAATACTTATTATTCAAGGAGGTATTATGTCATTATTCCTTTCTCACTCTGTGTTTTAAGCGCGGCGAAGAGGTGTAATGAAAATTTCGAAGAATTTTTTTGAATTTGGGTTGATTATAAAGTTTATTATAATCCTTATTATTTATTCTTATTAACTAAAATCTCAGTTTAGTTAAAATATGTCTAAAATAAATTAGGTTATTATTAATTATTGAGTTGAATTAGTGTGCAAATGATAAAAGTTGGAATAGATTTGCTTTTATAAGACATATTTTTAGTAGTCATTAAAATAGTTGATTTGAATAAAAATTGCAAATTATTTACACATATTAAGCCTAAACGTGAGCTTTGACCCTTAGAGCAACTAATTACTATATTATATTCTTTTATTCTTTGTTGTTTATCTATCATGCACAGTTAGATGGTTCTCGAATTTTCTTTTATTATTCATGTTGAGATCATATTGTTAGGCTAGAGGCATTAAAATGATAAAGACACTTAGATTTGACCAGTTATCTTTGCCTATTTTTCTTTAATTATTATCTACCATATTTTATCCATTAGGAGTAATTAATTTTTAGACTTATCCTTTTCTTTAATTGATGATAACCAATTATCTTGTTTTTCTTGAATACTTTTCATTTATTTTTGAACCTAATATATTTGCATTTACTTGGTTACATAAAACTTGGATTATATTCAAGAATTTTAAAAAGAAGGTCCATTGTGCTTACGATTGATGGTGCACAACTTTATCACTTGCCAAGTGCATTGTTGTTACAACCTTTTATTCTCTCCAAAGTGACTTAAAGTTACAAGTTTGAAAAAAAAAAAAAGAGAGAAAAGAAAGCTTAGAGAGTGAGAAGAATTATAATTGTTCCTGTTGAAATCTTTGTTTAAAGGACCTATATTATAAAATACCAAGTTTTATGTACTTTTGTTTGTGTAAATTTTCTTCACATTGTTACCTTTATAATTATTCTTTTTATACCTTTACATGAGCCCTGTTATACCATGTTTAAAAGACCTTTTGTTTTTTGCTTCTAGTTTACTTCTTGGTGGAGAAGTTATTTTATTGCAAACTTATGGTTAAGATTCTTTCTATGTATTGATTTAAGAGTTTCATTATATTTTCTATTCTAAACACTTTTAGTGAATAGAGTGAATCTTTCGTGAGGATATGGAATTTCATGTTTTTAATTTTAGAAAGATTGTTAATTTGATTGCTATTAATATTGATATATAGAAGTTTGTTTTAGGAAGGCTAGAGTTTAATTGTAAGTTAATTTAATTCATAAGATATGATAATTTAAAGTGTGGATAGATAGATCAAAATTGAAATGGGATGAATTTTCTTAAAGTTTTATGATTTGGGTTATGATTTGTTTTAAGACAAGAAAATGTTTAAGTGTAAATACTTAATAAATTATGTTTTTAGTCTCAAGTTTAGTGCCTTTTATTTATTTATTTGAAAGTTTTTATGTTTTGGTACTTTATTCATTTCTACCATATTTTTAGGTCCTCATTCCTTCATGAATCGAAAGGAGTAGAAGTCAAGTGAAATTTAGGCAGAAAATAGAATAATTGAAATTATTTTGGAAGGACATGCTCGTGTGGGAAATGTTCATAACCATGTGAGGGATCATATAAGTCCTTATAATTGTGTACAAATGACATTGTTTTCTCTCGTGTTGAGGTAGACATGCCAAAGCGGTGATGGACATGATAATGTCCATTGTTCGTGTAAGCTTTGCAAACCCTATTTTTGTGTGATTGTTGAGTTTGAAGTGATTTTAAGTGATACGATTATTGTATACAATAGTATGGTTTATCATGTCTAATACAAAGCTAGCTTTAAAGCATAAAAGGTAATTAAGAAAGGCAATCAAAGAGAGTTCAAGCTTAAAATACATTTTTTAACTTTAAAGCGGCAGAGAAGTAGAGATTAAATTAAAGATCCGATAAAGACCACATCTCTATTGAAATACCTATGAATTGTATTGGAGAAAAGGGGATACACAATGGATTATTCTTCTTTTGAATTTTTGGCTATGTTTTCTGTTTCAATTAACTAAATTTACTTAGTGGCTTAGTTGAGAGTAAGTTTAAGATAGGCTTTATGTTTTGATTTTATATTTAATGTAAGTTGATTATTGATTTATTTGGTTTAAACAATCAACTCTGGTGTTTCTGGTTTATCAGGAATAAATTCACCGGGATATGGTCTAATAGAAGTAGAAAGTACTGGTATATTTAAAAAGTGATTAATCTCTTTAAGAAAATCTCGCAGAGCTTAAAGCACATTGTACTGATGTTGTGGCCAAAATAAAGATGTATGATAAAATTGGACACGATATTTTGTATAAAGAACACCAGTATGTGTTTCTCTACATGGACGATGAAGGATGAAGAAGTAATGAGTAGATTGTCACCTAGCTAAGGTTGTCCATTGACGATGTTGTTGGATTATCAAAGAACATTTTCCTAATGAACATTTGACGATCAAACAGATACAATAATTCCACGAGATTGTCAACTTATCCGTAAGTTCATACCACAAATGACAGATTATACTTTAAGCTTATCTAAGCTTTTGAAAAAGAATTAACTACCTTAAACAAAGGAACAAACCAAGGTTGTGAAGCATTTAAAGTATATTTGTCAAGGTCCTCCATCTTCAAAGATTCCTGATCAAAGACAACGTATTCTACAGACAGATGCTATTCTCACCAATATTACAGTTTTATCCACTTTACTCCAACAACATCCACTATAGCCACCACATACTTTTTCACACTATAAGTGTCCTCCTCCTCTTCAGCTTCTTATAACTTCTTCAAATGCAAGTGCACAAATGTGGATTGACTTGACTTAGTATTGGGCTTTGACGACTACAGATTTGGGCCGACCAAACAAGTAAGGTCCAAACTCTGTGCACCCTAATAAAACCGACTAGTCGGGTAACACTTACAGAGTGGAGGACGGAACAGACATGGCGTCGTCTACGACAATACGGGAACTCCAACGCGATCTAGAGAATAAAGCCAATGATCTAAGCAAACTACAGAAAGGTACGAGTTTCAATCACTGATTTTTTTCTCTCATTCTTATTCTTCTTGTTGAATATTTCTTTTTGCACGCAGATATAGCAAAAAACCACCAAGTGAGGAAAAAGTACACCATCCAGCTCGGGGAGAACGAGCTCGTCCTCAAGGTTCCTGTCTCTCTAGTTTTTTTTTGGTTTTGTTTTTCTGGAAAGTATCTGATTCATTGATTGGGTTTTACTGGTAGTAGGAGTTGGATTTATTGAGTGAAGGTGCGAATGTTTACAAATTGATAGGTCCGGTGCTCGTCAAGCAGGACTTAGCCGAGGCTAATGCCAACGTCCGGAAGAGAATTGACTACATCTCTGCTGAATTGTACGTTCTCTAACAATTTAGTTGCAGATTTTTTCTTGTTTTCCTAAACTTCTAGAGTGGGCAAAATTGTATGGACTAAAGATTTTGTTTTGTCTTTCCTTTTGATTTGGGTCGTTTATTTGTGCTTAAATGTCAAATTAGGTGTTTATGTTGGTAACTGCAAGTTTTTCTTGGTGCCATAGGTGATGTATGCTGTCATGGTTTGTTGTATGTCATTGTTTCTTTTCCTTGACTTTAGATCCATTTTGATATACTGTAGGAAGCGTCTTGATGCAACTGTTCGAGACCTGGAAGAGAAGCAAAATAGCAAGAGAGATGCAGTAATGTTCTGGACTCTGGTCTAATGATACCTCTGCCTTGTTTATATTCACTCATTCTGAATTATCACTAGGATAATGCATGATCTGCAAAAGAGAGCTTACTATGGTGTTGATGCAATATTATTTGGATTCTATTTCTTGACCATCCAGTAGCTATGTAGCTTGTCTTAATTGTGACAGTGGTTTGCCAACTCTGTGACCATACTCTTACCATTCAAACAATAAAACACCCTCAGCTGTGTCAAAAATTGAGGATTAAAACTTGAATTATTGGTTCCAATGAGTGGGGGTTCAAGTTACTTGTTTAGCAATTTACATGGAGTTTGAAGTATGCAAAATTGGTGCAACTTTGCAAAGTAGGCTAAACATTTAACATAAATCTTGTTGGATGGATATGATATACCATATTATCTGCTGGGACCACTTTTGAAACAAGGTTTGTGCTTTCGACCACTAGCTATATGAGTAAATATTTGCACATTTCAAATTATCACATATTAGGATAATAGATTAAAT
>JAOQMP010000002.1:40509746-40535563 GCA_027563575.1 Erythroxylum pedicellare
ATTGCCAGTTAGTTGCCCATGAATTATTGCTTAAAGCTCAACAATTCTCTTTAGCAATAGTGAATATGGTTCAATGTTCCCATTCTTCTCATTTGCGTGGTAGAGGCCGTGGAAATAGAGGCAGTACGAGTTTTATTTCTTCATCATCTTCCGAAAGCAATTCTTCACAACCAGCTTGTCAAATTTGTGGTTATAATAATCATATAGCTACTGATTATAGACGTTGTTTTGACAATAATTTTATGCCACAGACTCGGACATAAGGACAACAACATAATAGAAACATGCCACTTCAAGAAAATTTATCTATGACTGCTCCTACCTCTTCACAGGATGACCAATCCTTCACTTGGTACCCTAATACTGGAGCAAATCATCATGTCACCCTGGATTTGGAGTCTTTTCATATTACTGATAAATATAAGGGTAAGGATATGGTACTTGTTAGAGATGGTGCAAGTTACCAATTTCTAACGTTGGCTTAAGTTTCATCGCATCTTCTTCCAGACCTTTATTTTACATCAAATTTTATATGTTCCTAACATAACCAAACCTTTGCTCTCTGTTAAAAAATTTTGTCGTGATAACAATTGTTTCTTTGAATTTCACTCTAATTGTTATTTTGTGAAGGATAAAATTACCAAGAGAATTCTGTTGCGCGGAACAAGTGAACCGAGGCTTTATAAATTACGTAGTACTCTTCATCAACATCAAAATTTGGACGCTCTAGCTTATTTAGTCACGTTGGAAAGTTGGCACGATCGCCTTGGTTGTCCAAACTTTCAGACATTTCGAAAATTTAGTCTGTTAATTTCGATTACCGTGTTCTTCTTTAAAGTTTCCCTGTACCAAATGTCCTTCTTGTTGTTTAGGCGAATTACATAGGATTTCTTATCTCTTACTCATTATCGTAGTGCTAGACCTTTAAATTTAATTCACTCAAATGTTTGGGGCCCTACTCCCATTTGTTCTTGCTTTGGTCATAACTATTTTGTTATCTTTATTGATGATTGTTCTTTATTTACATGTTTCTTTCCATTGAAAAATAAAAAGGATGTTTTTCAAATATTTGCCAGTTTAAAACTCTAATTGAAAAACAATTCAATTCCACCATTAAGCAATTCCAATCCGACTAGGGTGTTGAATTTCGATCATTACACAGATATTTTCAAACTATAGGGATTCATCATAGAATTATGCGTCCTTATACTCATGAACAAAATGGCACTGCTGAAACAAAAATAAGGAATATTGTTGACATTGGTCTTGCTCTACTTGGTCATTATGGTGCACCTTTAAAATTTTGGCATTTTGCCTTTGAAACAGTCATTTTTCTTATAAATCGTCTTCCTACCAAATCTTTGACAAATCAAATTTCATTCCAATTTCTCTACAATCAAATTCTTGATTATCAATTTCTTCGGGTTTTTGGGTATGTTGTTTATCCTCTACTTCGACTATTTAATAAACATAAGTTTTCATTTCGGACCAAGCAGTGTGTTTTTCTGGGTTATTCTCTTCATTATCTAGGTTATCGTTGCTTAGATAAAGAAACTGGAAAAATTATTTATGTGCGTCATGTTGAGTTTGATGAGTCCTTCTTTCCCTTTCATAAAGTGTCAAATTCTCAAGAGACCAAATCTGCCCAATGTGATCTTGCCAACTCCACTCCATGGCTACAATTTTTTCATCGTGATTCCTCACATGTTCCGATAACTCAAAAGTCCCAAGGTATGATATTGAATTTCCCTTTATCTATTCCTTCAAATTCTTAGCAAGATATGGCACCAACAACGTCAAACATGTTGCCTAACCATGATCAAATTCTGCATAATCCAAACCAATCTCCACCCACTTCTACTCCTACACATGATTCCGTATCCCACCCAAATCTTGTCTAACTATATCAATTTTCGTCTGACCAACTTCATGCATCATTAAATCAGATTTTCCGTGATCCTATTCCTAACTCTCCACAGTCCTCTAATCTCGGTCCATCTTGTCCTCCGTCAAATAATTTGGTCAACACTTACAATCTTGTCCAGCCACTTTCCAAAACAACTGCTATTCAACTTCCTTTGGGTTTAAATTCTAATTTGAATTTAAATTCAAAACTAGATTCATCCATTCATCCCACACCTGCCAATTTCTCACAGCCCATACCACTTAAACGTACCCATTCCATGCTTCTTCGACCCAACCCCAAACAAAAGAAAAGACTTTATTTGACCATTGTTTCCTCTTCTTTTAATATGCCTTGGGAACCTAATTCTTTCTCTCAAGCCTACAAAAACCTTGCATGGAAAGAAGCCATGAAACATGAGTTTGAAACTCTTCAATGAAACCAAACTTGGGACCTTATGCCTTGCCCACCAAATACCAATATTGTCAGTAATAGATGGATTTTTAAAGTCAAGAGAAAGGCGAATGGGACTGTGGAACGGTTGAAAGCAGGGTTGGTTGCAAGACGTTATACTCAGGAATATGGGTTAGATTTCACTGACACTTTTAATCCTGTAGTGAAGCCTATGACAATCCGATCTATTCTCAGTATAGCAGTATCAAGGGGCTAGTCTCTCAGACGATTAGATGTTAGTAATGCTTTTTTGAATGGTGAACTGAATGAAGCTATATACATGGTGTAACTACAAGGCTTTATTGATCTTTCACATCCTTGTCACGTCTAGAAATTATGAAAATCGTTATATGGGCTCAAACAGGCACCATGTGCCTGGTATCAGCGAGTAAGCATCTTTTTAACTACTATTGGAAGCAACTTTTTAACTACTACTGATTTTGTTGGTTCTCATGCAGATTCTTCATTGTTCATTTTTAATGCAAGTGGCAACTTGTGTTTTTTCCTAGTTTATGTTGATGATTTGGTCATCACCGAAAATAATGCTCACCTTGTTTTATCTATTATTTCTCAATTGTCACAAAAGTTTTCCTTACATGACCTGGGCAATCTTCATCATTTTTTGGGCATAGAAGTGCTACCTCATTCACATGGTTTGCTATTATCTCAGAAAAATTATACTTCTTCAGTTTTGGAAAACATGGGGATGATCAATTGTAAATTGAGTTCTACACCAATGGTTGCTGGTTCTATTTTGTCCAAATTACAAGGCACTCCTCTTTCGCAGGATGACACTACTATGTATCGTAAAATTTGTGGCAGCTTACAATACATTACTCTCACCTGTCCAAACATTTCTTTTGCTGTAAATATGTTATGCCAATTTCTTCATCAGCCCACTTCAACTCATTTTCAAGCTCTCAAGCGTTTCCTTAGATACTTACAGGGTACAATAACAATGTTATCATTGATTTCTCGTGGAGCTATAGATAAATTAACTATTTTCAGTGATGCGGATTAGGAGGGTTGTCATGATGATCATCGATTGATTGGAGGATTTTTAATTTTTTTTGGCAATAATTTGTTAGCTTAAAAGTCTGCCAAGCAACGCACGGTGGCTCGATCCTCTGCCAAATCTGAATTCAAGGCAATTGCGAATGCTTGTGTTGAACTTAAGTGGCTTACGAAGCTTTTTCGTGAATTACATGTGACTCTTATTGCTCCTCCTCATATTTGGTATGACAATGTTGGTGCGGTTTTTTTTATCTCCAATCCTATGTTTCATGCTTGCACTAGACATATAAAAATTGAATTTCACTTTGTCCGTGATTTCAAAAGTAAGTTAGTGTTGGAATTTTTTCTTCATCCGATCAACTTGCTAATATATTAACTAAGCTTCTCTCCAAGCAACTGTTTTATCATTTTGCTTTCGAGCTTTAGCTTTTTTCTTCTCATCCTTCAGCTTGCGCGAGGCGTATTAGATAATATTTGTTAGTTAAGATAATTGTTTTGATTAAGATTAGATTTTATTCATTTTATCTTTATCACTTCTATACATATATGACTTGTAAATTGTATTATTATTATCACCGTTGCTCAGTACTTAAACAGCAAAGGCTCTTCTCTTTTCTTTTTCACTGTTGTCGTTTACCATTCTCTTCTGAGCTTTCCTGTGCGCAGGGAAACCTCAAAATTGGATAAAAAACACGAGAGCTGTCAATATTAGCAGCACAGATTGGTTTTCAGCATAGTAAGATAAGTTAATCCAGTCCAGGATACCTGCAATTAAATGTCTCCATGAATCGTCTTCCGAAGCAGTCATTATTTCGATCAGGTGACTGACTTGATGGGTATATCCTTAGCTTCCCTCGCTTGGATTCGTACCAACAAAAGGAGCAATGCATGGATATGGTCCTCCATAGTATGCGTATCATACTCCTGAAAAAAGTGTTTTTGGATCAATTCAAATCTGCACCTTCAAATCGTGTATTCCACGTAGTCCCAGTGCCCTGTGCTCATTCGTTTCTGGGAGTACGGATAAGTTGGTTGATGACAGGATGTGTTCAGAATTATTCTTTTTCTTTCCAGTTGGCAGAAGATTATTATTTTTTTGAAGCAGAAGATCCCTTATCTTTTGGATATATACTAGGTAGATTTTTGAATTGACACAATGACCTACAAATCACATCAATTGATATTTTATATTAGGTAAGTCCTGTACGACAAACTTGATTGAAAGTGCGTAAATAGAAAGATTCAAATACAAGACCTTTTAATCTCATACGCTCTCATTCCACCAACTCAACCATTTCTTAAGTAGCAGCAGAAGATTAACTATTTCCTTTACTTCTTGACGTTGATTTAAAACAAAGAGAAATTAGCAAACTAACTTAATATAATATTTTAATAAATTGATTAAATAAATATGAAATAAAGAATGTATAAATGTATGAGTAATTAATTAGTTGCAAGGCATGAATCAAGCGAAATGAACACAGAGAAACTAAAAGAAAAGGAATGATACATGATAATTGATGTTACGTTGAAAGATATATTAATTTGTGCTTATCTAGTTTGATATGAGCTTATTCTGCAGTCATTTCTCACGTGGGATTATACTCTCTCTTCACCTTGCATGCTTGATTGGCGAAAGGTGACAGATTGCGGTCCATTAGACTTGCAACCAGTCCTGTGTCTGTGCTTGTGATAGATTGAATTGCTCTGAAATAGAGTCACATTCTAATGCATGATCATTGCATTCACAACTCTTTTGCTCCTGCAGTCTCTCTTTGCTTGCTTAGCGAGCCCTCACACACCAAGTTGCCGACACAACACCATTCCTAAGTGCTGTTGCTTTCTTGACACTGACTCTATGCCTATTTCACGGATTTTAATGGCAACGATGAAGTCACTTGCACCACCAAGCATTCTAATTATTTTCAGACCTGAGTTTGATACTTAGTGTATACATAAACACGTGTGCTTAAGCGCATATACTTAAGAAACAACATCTCTATTAATTAGTGTAATACGTAACAATACTTTAGTTACGTATTTCGGATCGAACGTAAAAGGGTAAGAAATAAAAAAGTGCAGAAAATACCTGATTTCAGTCTCCGTAACTTCAAACGAGATTTCCAAAGGTCAAACGAGCGCGAGTCCACCACTACCTTCACGAGAATTGCTCTCTGGGATGGGGGTAAGTTCTTTCTACAGTTTTTTCAAAACGTAGGCTCTCTGAGATGCGGATCCGTTTCACATTGATTGTGGTCCATTTTTCACACGAACTTCGACTCATTGATTTAGATCATTTATTGAGCCACTTTATTATCTTTATCTGGATTAAATTACGTAACTTAATCGATAAGTTATTGAAAAATAAAAAATGCAATTAAATGTTGTCCAATTTTATGGGAAAGGACAAAATTGTTCAACGCTCTCCCACTTGAATAAGCATTAAATGCAGTTTTGACTCAATTTTGAAAACTCGATTAAGCTACACTACTGAATTAGTTGACTAGGTTTAGAAACAAAACATTTGATCCAAAAATAACGAAAATCCATCATTCCATCTTGCAAGGCTTTCGATACCGAAAAGTATCAAATGCATGTGTCATGTGCAATACAGATCCAATACAGTAATGTATACCTAATACCTCACTAACATGAATGGAAAAATAGACTGTGACAAACTAGAATGATACCTTTATGATCTAAATTATATCATCTTCGTTTGTAGGTCTCGATTTTTCCAACTTTATGCTAAACTGTATTAGATAAATCCTGTTTTCTCCCACTAAATGCTAAACAACATTAGAGAAAACTTGTTTCCTCTCACCAAATGCTAAACTACATTAGAGTAAACCTTTATGTTCTCTAATTAAATGCTAAACTGCATTAGAGAACCTTTATGGGATTAAAAACTTATATCCCCCTATGTCATGTCAAACTTCATGGATATTTGTATAAAACTGTATGTGTATAAATGACATAGGCTTAAGGTCAATCTATATATATGCCCAATGACCTTTAAATGCTTAAGATCGACACAAATCTTAAAACTTTTATATGTATTATGACAATATACGATAACATGTATTACTGAGGATAAACGATAATCAACTTTATTGATGAACCATCATACTGTCATAATATATCAAAATGTATAAATACACATGGAGTAAACATAACGATTCATTAAGTAACAATGTATAAGTACTTCAAAACATCCATATTGTATACTTGTGTCACAAACACAAGTGGGCAAAGTTCTTTAGTTAAATGATCGACTATCATTTCCTCAGTCCTTAAATGCTCAAAATTTTACTATCACCTTTTTGTATCAACACCTTTATGACAAAATAATTGACTTTTAAATGTTGAGACCTTGTGATATTCTTTGTTGTTATTAAACAATACGGTAAGAAGATTATTATAGTACAACCAAATGGCTCTAGCCATTGAATCAATCACAGACAACTCAGAAATTAAGTTTCTGAGCTAAACTGTCTGTGAAGTAGCCCCATAGCATGCACTCTGCATGCATAGCCTAGGAAGTTACCTGTATCTACTTGACACACTTCCACAACATTGTACCATCTAAAAACTTAAAATTGTAACCTTAAGTAAACTTTCGATCATCCGGACACATGGCTAAAATTTGAATCTAAATTCCCTACGAGGTTTAATATGTTGACTTTTTTACATGTCAACATATAATCATTGATTCCCTTTAAGTGTATCAACATTTGCTTGATTGTATTCCAATCATCCACACCTAGGTTAACTAGATATTGACCAAACAGTCTAACAGTAGATGCAATGTCTTGCCTAATACATACTTAAGCATACATTAGGCTATACCGTACTAGTATGCGGAACATTCCTTATAGCCTCACTCATTACTTTATTCTTTGGATATTGAGCCAAAGATTATCTCTCACTATGAGAGATAGGTGCTACAACAGGTTTATAGTTAACCGTATTAAATCTCTGTACCACATACTCAATGTATGCAATTTGTGAGAGGCCTGATGAGTGTTGAGATCTGTCTTGGTGAATCTGAATACCTAGGACAAAAGATGCTTCACCAAGGTCCTTTCTGTCAAAATGTTTGGCCAAAAATTGTTTAACCTATGGCTAAGACTTTTGATGTGAGCAATATATCCTCCATATGTAGTAATAGGAAGATAACTTTGCTCCCCCTGATCTTACAGTACAAGTATCTTTTTAATTTTGTTTTTCATGAAGTCAAAAGAGGTCACAATCTCATAAAATGTAAGATATCATTTTCGGGAGATTTGATGTAAGCCATATATCAATCTACATAACGCACAAATCATGTTAGTTCCATCTGGATCGTGAATCCTTTGGGTTGTACCATATAGACCACTTCATAAAGGCTTTTATTCGAGAAAGCGGTTTTGACAGTCATCTAATGTAACTCTATATCATCATGAGCTACAATTGTCTTAATCACTCAAAATGTATTCTACGAGGATACGAGAAAAAAGTTAACATAAAGTTGACCTTTCTCTCTAAGTGAACCATTAGGCAATTGAGCGAGCCCATAAACTGCTGAACTCTATCCTAAAATCCTTTAGGTCCAAAACTTCATTTACAACTGACAAGTTTGCAGTTCCGCTGCAAATCAACTAGCTCCCATATCTTACTATACTCCATGACTTGCATCTCATCACTCATTACATCCCACCATAGATCTGCATTGGTTCTAGAAACAACTTCTGTAAAACCAACTACATTCGAATCATATCTAATATCATAATCTTATACACCTGATAGACTATGAAATCAGATGAGATAACAAGTTGTCTCACTCTAGTGGATTTACCTAATTGGATTAGATCTTGTACCCCCAGGAAACACTAGATTCATGTTCCTATACGGGCACAGTATAGAGACCTAGATCTACCAAATCTAACACCTATACAAGCACAGTACAGAGACCTAGATCTACCAAATCTAACTGTATGAGTAGCGGGTATATGATAGCTGTAGTATCTGCCCTGTTATCATCCGAAGGGTTAAATAGCCCACTATCATCATAGACATTGTATTTCAGAAACTTAGTTGTTTGTAATTCCACTATTTTAATCCCACCCTGGGGCACCCTTACGGAAAATCTGAAATTTTTGTGTGTTTTTTAAAATAAAACTACTGTAGCAATTCCGTACAGTTGACATCAGCTGCGTGTGTCGCTGAGGGCGTGTGCACGTTCAATGCTCAAAGGATGTGTTTGGCGCATGTCGCGCACACCGATGCTAGCGCTTGCGTCGCACGGGCCAGACAAACTTCGATCAGTATCGCCTGATGGTGAGACACACCCTCGTTGGAAAAAGGCCATTTCTAGTGAGTTTTAGGTAAGTTTTTCGCGCTCTCGGGCTCATTTTCACCCCATTTCTCAAGGCTAAACACATGTATATATATACTACTTTCATGCAATAGAATGCAAGAAAATTTGAGAAACAAAAGTTAAATCTCTGAAAACTTTATGGAGAGAAAACTGAAAAATCTTCATTTTTAATCACCCGATTACGTCACCACTCTGATACCACATGTAATACATAACAATACTTTAGCTACATATCCCATATTGAGCTTGAAAGGGCAAGAAATGAAGAAATGCAAAAGTTACCTACTTTCGGTCTCCGTAACTTCAAATGAGCTTTACGAAGTCGATAAGAACACGAATCTACCACCGCCTTCACAAGAATTGCTCTCCGGGACGCGAGTAAGGTCTTTTTACAGTTTTCTCAAAACATAAGCTCTCTTAACGGGTCAAAGAATCCTTATGCTTACGTTTGATAAATGAGCAACTGTAGGAGACCTTAACCTTTATATATAACATCCATATCGGGCTTCCCTATCACAAGACCAATATAGGTCCGGTTCATACTGATTGAGATCTAGTTTTCACACGGACTTTGACCTATTAATTTAGATCATTTATTGGGCTACTTTATTATCTTTATTTGGATTAAATTACGTAACTTAACTAATAAGTTAATGAAAAACCAAAAATGCAATTAAATGTTGTCCAACTTTATGGGAAAGGACGAAATAGTTCAACAGTTAGGAGTAAGGTTACGTACTGTTGATTCTCTCTAAATTTTGTGTGATTGTGAGATTTCTACTAAGTTGTTATTGTTGTTGTTATAAAATGTACACTTAATTCTTAAAAATTATAACAAAGCTTGATAGATTAAAGTTAGCCTCATAATTTTTTTGTTGTTGAGTACATTTAGTTATAAAATTTGATCAATTTAATAGTTTTGACTCAACTCGAGGTGAGTTAAGACATCTAAAGAAATATTAAACTTGAATTTTAGTAAATTGAGTATGAAAAAGAATAGGTAATTGTTCATATAGTGGTGTTCAAAAAATAGGTAGTTGTTCATATAGTGGCATTCAAAGATCTTATAACATTTTTTTTTGAGTTAACCCACGAGATGTCCTGGGTGGGCCTGAACTGTCAATGATATCTTTAAGTTTTTACTACGCTCAAACTATTCCCCGCTCGTGTTAGGTGGGACCTTAAAGAGTGGCAAAGTATTATCACCGACTATTTAACACTGTTGCATATATAAGCGGGGGTCGAACCCCCAACCTTACTTAAGCAAAGACCAACCCCTCATCGTTGGAATTTGGGGTTCGATGGTACATATCTTCTTTAAGAATGCTAATTAGATTACTCCCACAAAATTATATGATTGTCTCAACGGACATCATAGAATCTACATGGTAATGCCATTTAGTGGAATGCTTTACGAGTTAAACTCGAACGTGAAGCGTAGCTCAAATATGAGTTCAAATTTTCTGTTCAATTTTATGATATCCAATCTTGTTTAATGCTTAAAACGATGTTGTTTTAATCATTATATATAAGTTTAGAGACTGTTTAATTCTGTCCAATGGCCAAAACCACACAGTTGGACACCGTAGAATTAGTGATTTTGGCCATTGGACATGGTTGGACTCGGTGAAATTAGGCAGAGAATCCTTACTTCTCTAATACATGTGTTTAAAGGATCAGGCCTGGAGGAAAGGGAGATCGCTTGCCACATTTCGTGGTCAGTGTCCCTTCACAGGATAATGCAAAGAGATTCACCAAAAGGAAGACTGCAAATGAGGCTTATACAAAGGACAAAGTTTAGGTTTGTGCATTGATAGCCTAAAACCATTCTGATGAAACTATTATTGATTTTGTACAACAGAAATTCTCAGGCCAATGCGCACTTCAGATACTTGTATCTGATGCCCTTACACTTACAGAGATGGGGTAATGCGACCCAATGTCAATGTCAAAGGGCACTTGCACGCAGAGGTTAAAAAGGGCACTTAGAGAGGTGTCTGTTTGTTCTCACCAAATAACTTGCATGTCTATATATGTACTGAAGGCTGAAGCTACCAAGGCCACTTCTCCTTTAGTTTTGCTATTCTGGGTTATGAAACATCTGGTGACATTAAAACGATAACGGTCTTTCTTTTTTTCAAGCTTTTGGTATCGATGTGACATTAAAACTTATGTTACATAAAGATCTGATCATATATAGATCGCCATTGGTACAACACAGTTTTTGATAGGCTATTTGCTGAAGCTATATGCATCCTCTCCACTTTGCTTTTGTCCCATTTAATTGTTTGATAACATGTTGTGATTGTTCAACGATGATACAATTGAATTCGATATGACAGAAAGAAACGTATTACAGTATTCATTGACGTCAAGGTTGTAAATTATGAACCTCCTACAAGTTTGTACAATGTGGCCTGGCAACAAATTGGCAATTCGTTGCCTATGAACGTGGATTTAGTATAACAAGAAATTATTTGTTTTTACTACAAAGACGCTTGAACGAACGACAAACTTATTGCTATTGAAATCTTGTTCAAGTGGTCTCAATTGGAAGATCTTGGGGCAGCTTTCACAAACACTAGAATCTTGGCAACCCAGTACCATACCTACCCAAGGACCACCATTTACTGAAGCTGCTCGATAGTTGCCGCAGGGATGATTGTTTCTCTTGAAAGCTGCAGTAGTACTGCGCGCACAAGTCGCTACTTGTTTATCTCATTCATGAAATTAACCAATGTGACCAAAACTTCACAATAGACTTGTTAGTGCCATTTCAGCGAGAACTTCTGACCTTTTGTGTCTCTCTTGGTGATGTGTTAATGGACCACCATCAGAGTTTGGCAGTGTCAGTGAGAGAGACTACTCCTCAACTTTGCTTAGTCCTTAGCCCAAGATTGTATGAGGGTGTTTATTGATATTTTAGATTTCCATCTTGTGTGGTGTGCATATAAGCCTGTTCATATTACCAAAATCATATCAAGTTCCTATGTGATGATATATCATTTGTAAAATCACGTAACGGTACAAGTTTCTAAATGGCAAAATTTGAGTTCTTTTGCTTTTCTATCTCAAGCGTACCAACCATTAACAAGTTGACAAAAGGGTATCTGAAAGAAAGGTTTCTAGAAATGTTATCTGCAGTCTAATGATGCACATAGTGGTGTTTATGTAAAGCTAGAAATAACTACTGAAAGAAAACATGGAATCCGCATTAGGGCACATTTGGTTAGCAGAAAGGGTAAGTGCAATTGCAACCACTACTTGAAAAAGTGTGGACCATGAAAGGCCCTCTTCATCTCCATCATGAGAAGATTGCAAAAAGCCATACTAACAGCACTGGCTTGGCGCCTACAATTGCCCTTCACGCCATGTTACAAACGTCTACTTTCAATAATCAACATAGGGTAGAGATCAATCCATCCTTCCCGCCTATCATTGGATGAACTTGGATAGACCCGTTTGAGGTATCAGGGGTCTGCACTAGCTGTCAAATCAGCGCATTTGTCCTGCGAATATACACATACTTTTTAAAATGAAGAGATCTATATGCCTTCTGCTCCCGGCACCAACTGGTTGGTGGCATTAATTGTAGGAGCCAATTAATCAGTTGTTGAAGACTCACGGATGTAGAAAATATCTGCACATATAGTGGAAAATTTGAAGCATTCGAGATTTCTAGTTCTAATCCCAAGGCTATGATATTTGATTAGATATCTGTGCCATCCTTCTCTTTCAACATCACTTCGCTGAGGTCTCATTGGCTATTGCTAGATCCCATCACCAATTAGTCAAGCTTTGAAAGCGGCTGACTTCACTAGTAACAAGCATTTCATCACTTGACAACATAACTAATTGGTGATCATTCACATTGAATTGCCTTCTAATTTTGCTTCATTCACAAAGGATTCATGTACATGTCGACTTTGCTAAATTTCACAATTTCTATTTCATAATCTTATATTGATATGTAATCCAAAAATAGATAAGAAAGATGTCAAACTGAAGATAAAAATTAGAAGGAACCGTCATCTTTGGTGGGTTTTAGTTCTTGTTGATGAGTCTTGATTTGACTTTGTAAACAGCTGCTTGATAGGAAGAAGAAAAGGAAGAATTCCTTCTTTGTCCGATCTACACAAGAGACAAGAAAAGCAGACGAAGAAGTCCAAATAAACCCTCCCAACCTCATACTTGCGGAAGGCGATTGTATCCAAGTGGACCAGCCAAATTACTAAGTTGGAAATAGAGTGGCGTAGGCACATAGATCTCAACCTTGAGAACCTTCTTCTGGGGGGCTCAAAGCCACTGAATAATGCACATCACGAGCAATCCAAGTCTTTTATTTCTTCTTTTTTGTCATTTGAACGTTTTCATCAACCCTGGCAGGGACCAGGAAGCATTTAGAACTGTCTAAGAACTATGCAACCACACACGCTAGGAAATCTAAAGGAATCTCTAGAAATTTGGTGGGCAATACTTGTCTAATTCTATAATTGTAATCGTTTTAAATATCGGACCAAAAGTTAAATTAGTAATACATAAGATTTAAGATTTAATCGGTAATAAAATTAGCTAAAGATTAAATAAAATTAAAGAATTTAAAATATAATTGAAAGAGACTTTTCTTATTAATCAAAGATTTTAAAGTTTAATTAAAAGATATATTGTTAAATAAAAATTACTTGATTTATTGTAATTTATAAGAACTTATTAATTTACAAAAATTGATCAATTAATTAATAAACTAATTAATTTTTAATAATAAGAGTTATTAAATAAATTGATCTGAAAAGTTAAAAACCGAATCGAAAAATTAACAGATCAAAATTTTTGAAATTAAATTAACCGAACCGATTGTGTTCTTATTTACAAATGGTAAGGCTGTAAATTATCATCAACATTAATATGCTGTTCATGAGATCATATGTCATGAAGATTATATATCACTTTAGCTTCTAATCTTTTCGAATTGTATGTATTTGGTATTAAAATTCTTTTAGATCTCATATGTGTTAATCTCTTTTTATTATTTATTTCCAATATGTGTATACAATGGTTTACCACAAAGTCCACCTTTCCTTTAAAAGATTCTATATAGCACATAGCATCATCTATAGCACTAACATCGTTTCACAGACGGCCGTGCACATATCTGTAGCTTTGTACCTAAGGTAGCCATCTTAGATTAAAGTGTTTCCAAGGACAACCATCTGTATGACTGTGTCATTGATTAGAAGGAGGATCGAGCTGTACTGAGCGATACTTAATGATTAAAAAGCAACTTTCGTAAGATGCCAATATGATTCTATATATAGATTTTGTTATGGTGATAAAGAAGCAAAATTCCATTTTTTGGAAGATGTTTTCATGTCCGATTCCTCTTATTTAGTAAGTGATAGCTACTCTCTCTACCACCCTTTACTAAAGGAATACGAGTCAAGGCATATATACATGTAGTCCAATGCTTAGAAAAGGTAAAGATAGTCTCTTATGACTTTAATTTCTAATGTTCTGTTCACAAACATGCAAGAATTTGGTATAACAGTGACAATTACTACGGTGTTTATGCTTGGAACATGGCCTTTATATCCTTACTAGATGGGAATATTCCTACGCGTAAGTTGTTAGGTGATGTTAAATTCAGGATCATGATGTATGGGGCCGAGGGTTTTTCTATTCCAATGAAAGAAGAGATGGTTATAACCATCCATTACGTACACTTCTTGTATAGAATAAGGTAGAACAAAAAGCGTGCTGTATAGAAAATTTTGCAACCTTCCAAAAGCGTTACAAGTTCATCATAACCAAACAATGGACCACCTGCTAGACACGGACAGGTCTGATGAAGAAGGGTTAAGGTGAAGTTGAACATGCATGCACGGATCGTAATCATTTATCAGGACCATTTTCCTTAATCATTCAGTCAATCTCCGTCCAGTAGATTTCACTTTTTTTCTTCTTTGTTTTGAACATCTTTGCTTTTCTTTAGGGAAAGTTAAATCAGTAATTGATGAGAAAAGTTCATCAAAATAGGTTGAAAACGAATGATGAACTAAATTAAACATCACTTTGAAACTTTGAGTTAGTTCCTTTTACTTTTCCCTTTTGTCTTCTTTATTTGGTGAAAACAGGATACAGATGTTAGTTGCTGATTAGTTCGAGAGGATCGTCCTTTGCCATCATAAATCTTCCTCTGCCTTACTTTCTAAACATAACTAATCAATAACGAGGAAAGCTATACCTAAATTTGACACTCCTTGTAAGTAATGAATAGATTCGCGTTTGCATCAGGGGGTGTTTTCTCGGGATCTAAGTTGGCATGAGAATTGGGATATTGCCAAATTGTTGTTGAAGTGGACTTTTTCGAGGTCATTAACATTCTATCTTCTTCCCACTTAGTTCTGACTAAGTATAATTTTTTAGTGGCAGGTATCCGAGGTCTATTACACCGAGCATGGAAGGTCCAACTTTAGTATGCTTTTCGCGAAGGGAATTAGTGTGCTGACAGACTGACGGCTCTCACAGTCTTATTAAGTTTGAGTCTACATATTCTACAGGAGCCTCCGATGGTAGAACTCGAGCTTCTCCGCAAAGACGTGCAAGGAGTGTTATATTCCATAGCATTGCATTAATTTTGTATCTCTTTCATTTGTAAAAAAAAAAGAATAGATTCCAACATCTATTTTTCAAATTATCCTTGTTATTTTCAATTGGTATATAACTCGAAATGTGAGGCGATAATTGTTAGAAATAATATTTTAAAAACTACACCATAATTTAAACCGGTAAGACAAAAAGTTTAAAGTTTAAAATATTCAATTGATATTGACCTGTCATAAAATTGGTTAAAGATTAAAGAAAATTAAAGACTTTAAAATATGATTGAATGAGATTGTCATACTCATCGAAAAATTTAAAGTTTAATTGAAAAAGAGAATTGTTAATTAATAAAAATTAATTTGTTTATATTGATTTATAAAAAACTATCAGCTCACAAAAACGGACCGATTAATTAATAAATCGATTAATTTTTAATAATAAGAGTTTATTAAAGTAAATTAAACTAAAAAGCTGAAAATCGAACTAAAAAATTTGCCTGCTTGAAGTTTTTACGGTTAAATCAGCTCAACTTTAATAACTCTTATTATTAAAAAATGTCAATTTTCATAAATTAATAAGTTTTTATAAACCAAAATAAATTCATTAAATTTTATTCAACAATATCTTTTTTAATTAACTTCAATTTTTTCGATAAATAAAACAATCTCTTTCAATTATATTTCAAATTCTTTAATATTAATCAATTTTAGAATGGTTTAATACCGGATAAACCTTAAATATATTTTATCTTACTAGTTTAACTTTCGGTCCGATTTTTACAACATTTCGCCATTTGCTCTAAAATTTGGAATCCTTTAAATAGATAAAATTTCTTTATCACTCAAATCTCCTCAAGGAACCCAATTCCTTTTGAACAGTACATAAACAACCTTAATCACGTTTGTAAATATTTCATTATGAAAACGGATCATTTCTGTTCCTTGACAATGAGATTTCATCTTCAACACTTATCAGAAAAGCAAAATGTGCATGAATTAGCCAAACATTGGCCTAAAATTGGCAGCCATGATTGATGCTTAAATCTAGACGGGTCAGTTCCTACTTAGGTGAGCTCCAACTAATGGGGAAACATGCACATCAAACTTGGGATGCTTTCCGTATGCTTGTCAGGAATGAAAGTGAAAGGAAACAAAATACAACAAGATGAACTGAATCTGTTGGTCAAAACGTTCATAACATTATAACAATTTTATTCGCGGCTGAGATGAAATGAGTCTATGAAATAGACATAACTACGTTCTGATAAAGATTATGAAGTTTTGCTCTATTCATGAGAGCTGGAGCCTGGAGGACCAATGAAAAGCTTTTAAGTGTTAACAAAAGCTAATCATGAACTGTTGTTAGATGCCAGATAAGAGATGAAAGTGCTTGGATTAAGATAAGAAGGAATGCATGGTTTTTGTCAATTTAACATTTTTTTTTAATAAAAAAGAAGAAAGCATTGCAGTCTACACCACAATTTTTGTGAAATCTTCAACTGTTTCCAACAGCTTGCTGTGCCTCAAATGCTCAGCTAGCGGTCTTAATCTGCTTGTCCAACACTCCATCATCCCCACGGAAAGAATCTTTCTTTTTAGGATGGCCCTCCATCTCCATGGCTCCATTCACATGTAAAAATAAATGAGAACTTTTCTGAAGTTTCCCGTCACCTCCAAGCTTTCTTAGATTACATAACGTCTCCATTTTCCAGGAAGATTTTGGAACTTGCCTCTGCATTTCTTGTGCACTTCAACAAATTAATTAATATCGAGCAATGAACTAGATCATAAATTTGGAAGGGGCCATCATCGAAGAGGTCGGTTAAACCAAAGTGAGGATAAGAGGTCGGCTGATGGAAATCGTGTCAAAACATAGTACATACCCAAGTCAAAAGGGAAGGGAGCACGTGGCAGGAACAATTACTCACATACCATTCTGATTGACTTGCATAAAGGAACAATCTTTGCACTTGTAAGAAGCTGCATTGATCATAAATCTATGAAGGAACCTTGGTTAAAATGAAATAGACACGGGGGTTGTCGAAACATAGTACTTTCAGGAGACTTCTTCATTTATCCTTAGTTGACCTTTTTTCTATTTGGTTTTGTTGGAGGGAGACGAGAAAAAATGCCAGGCCTCTACATGAAGCTACCATTGGTCCACGTGGCTTCCTCAACTTTGTAGAGGTCCTTCTAAATTTCCCAAGAATGTCTGGTCCAGTTCTGGTTTCTGAAATGAAAACATCAACACGTTTTCGCTCATGCAATGGTGCTGTCGACAAAATGAATATGATTCACGCCTCCACACGTATTGATGGTGGATTTTCCACCAACACGCTCTAGCATATAGATTGCAATCCTTCCCATATATCTTCCTCCCAGAACCAATTTGTCTCTGCATCTGCATTATATACATATGTCTGCCATTCGTACTGCTATCCCACTTCCTGTTCTTGCTTCCACTCAGAGCCTTCCTTTTTTATCTTACTTTTTTGTTTACCGTTCTTGCTCAGACACCAACTAAAGTTAAATTTTCACCTTTTTCCTGTTTTTCAATTGACGCACTACTTAGCTAAGCTTCCCTGAAGCAAAATCATGTCAGGAGTATTCGATAAAAAAGTTGATAAAAAGGAGCTTTGCCCGTGTCCCCAGTCACGGGAATCTGTATTTATATACTTTGCCATTCTCAGGGAACTCAAACCCAGTAAATCTTTTTAGCAACATAGCCTTCAGATATTCAAGCTAGCCCTCCCAAGATGTCTGTTTCGTGTGCCAAAAACTTCTTGAAAAGGTTCTGTAGTGAAGATGTTCAAATGCGTGGTGTTCCTCATGGCAGCTTCTTTTCTAGTGACGATATCTTGCCATCTCTTGGAGCGAGAATAAACCACACAACCAAGCTAAGAAGATATGTAATCTCCCCATACAATCAACGTTACAGGTGATTCATAATCACAATGGTTCAGTGTTTGAATACAGTTTGCTATGTCGTTGTATACTATAGTCGCAATTTTCACGTCCTATACCTCATTACAGGGCTTGGGAGATGTGGCTACTTGTACTTGTCATTTACTCTGCCTGGATAGCTCCTTTTGAATTCGGATTCATAACTTACAAAATAGATGCCCTCTTCGCCGTCGACAACATTGTTAATGGCTTCTTTGCCATTGATATTGTTCTGACCTTCTTTGTTGCATACCTTGACAGCCACTCTTATCTTCTTGTTGATGATCCCAAGAAAATAGCAATCAGGTAGAAGAGTTTTCACCATCCCCGTTCAAATTGATGAGAACCAACGATCTTTATTTTGCAGTAAGTATTCCCAAATCTTTGTGCAGGTACATATCGACCTGGTTTATTTTCGATGTCTGTTCGACAACTCCATTTCAGTCCATCAGTCTAATGTTTCAAAAGCACAGCAGTGAACTTGGCTACAAATCACTCAACATGCTCAGACTCTGGCGTCTGAGAAGAGTTAGTGCCATGTTTGCAAGGTTTATCATCATAAACTTTAAACTCTTCGCTTTTCCTTTCTGCAATGACGAAACCAAAGCTGACAAGTGGGTCTGCTTCATTCAGACTGGAGAAGGACATTCGGTTCGATTACTTCTGGACTCGATGCACAAAACTGGTTTCTGTAAGTCACTAGAACTGGTCTCAACCTGTTTCCCTCCACGTAATTGTAGTTCGATCCAGTAACTTGCCATAAGCTCTCTGATTGTATCAGGTGACCCTGTATGCAGTACACTGTGCTGGATGCTTTAACTACCTGCTTGCAGATAGATACTCTGATCCAAAGAAAACCTGGATTGGAGCAGTAAACCCCAACTTCAAAGAAGACAGCCTGTGGAACAGATATGTAACAGCACTCTATTGGTCTATCACCACATTGACTACAACTGGTTATGGAGATTTGCACGCCGAAAACACCAGAGAGATGCTATTCGACATCTTCTACATGCTTTTCAACTTGGGATTGACATCTTACCTCATCGGAAACATGACAAATCTTGTCGTTCACTGGACCAGCCGCACCAGAAACTTCGTATGTTGTCTTTCACTTTCGAGTTTTTCTTTTACCAACTAAGGTTATGCAGAAGTTGATGGACTAGAATAAAACACGAGTCCCATCAATAGTAAGCTTAAAGCTCCTCCTGTTTGTCTGGAACCTAACAAAATATGCTTATACGCTGACATGACCCACCATGCATTAAGACAATGGCTTTTTTATACGTAGTTTGGTGCTGATGAATAGACAATCTTGCTTCTGATCTCAGAGGGACACCATTAGAGCTGCTTCAGAATTCGCCACCCGAAATCATTTGCCCCCTCGGATTCAGGATCAAATGTTGTCACACATATGCCTCAAATTCAAAACAGAAGGCGTGAAGCAGCAAGAGACATTGAATGGACTACCAAAAGCAATCCGTTCAAGCATCGCAGACTATCTTTTCTACCCTGTCGCTCAAAATGTTTATCTTTTTCAAGGAGTCTCTCGTGATTTCCTTTTCCAATTGGTAAGGCTCGAAACATGGTTATGTGTTTTTCATATTTCTCAGGAAAATGCATTGTTATGTTGCCATTTGCTAACAATCAGAAAAACAAATGGAATTTGCAAGCAGCTTCCGGAAATGGAAGCTGAATATTTTCCGCCCAAAGAAGATGTAATTCTGCAGAATGAAGCTCCAACAGATCTTTACATTCTAGTCTCAGGAACGGCTGTAAGTAAACTCTTCCTGTGCTATATCTTACTTCAGAAAAATGCCCCTTCTTGATTTAGTGAAACCATCCGTACCTTTTTTGCAGGATTTGCTATATAGTGTAGACGGGCATGACCAGGTAGGAGACGGTATCCTTTTGAAGCTACTTGGTCTTTAGATAGAGAACAAGGCTTATTTCGCATTTTCATACGTGCTTTGTAACCGCAGGTTATTGGAAAAGCATATGCAGGAGATGTGTTTGGAGAGATCGGAGTTTTGTATTACAAGCCGCAGCCTTTCACAGTTCGGACTACTCAGCTTTCTCAACTGCTACGAGTAAACAGAACTTCGCTAATGAACACAATACAGACAAGTGTGGAGGATGGACGCATTATAATGAATAACCTTTCAATGGTAAAGCATTTCCACCAATGAAAACCTCCAGTCCTTTTGTTATAAAACCAAGTTAAATACTCTATTATGCATGTTTCAGAAACTGCAAGGGACAGGAAACGTAGGCTATGAATACCAACCCAAATGTCCAAGGAAGGTTGTAAGTGGATGCTTTCATCGAGGACTAATGGATGCAGCAAGAGAAATGGATTTCCAAGGATCAGGGGCTTGGAACGAAACAACAGACGGTAACGACTGTTGTAGGCATATGGTGGATGTTGATGAAGGGCCAAAAGCACTAGCAGAACAAGAAGCAAAAGCACTACAGAGTTATGGAAATGGACGAATATTAAACGAACACAAAATAGATTTGACAGAACTAGAAGCCCCAAACCACAGGAAGGATGATCAGGGCAAACACACAGAACACAACCGTCCCATTTCATCAAATTGCAGTGCCAAAAGTGCATCCGTATGTTCTGGTTCACGCGTTTCTAGCTGTTTTTGTGACAGGAAGGCAAAAGGCTTGACCAAGTACAGAGTCACTCTTCATATGGAGTCTCAAAACAGATGTACATCACAAACACAACTAGGCAAATTGGTCGTCTTACCTGATTCCATTGAAGAACTGCTCAGAATTGCCAGTAAGCACTGTTTCAGCTCAGTAAATTAGTTACAAAAACCTAAATTTTTTAAACAACAGCATGGCGCATTAAATTGTTTAAATACAAGGCAAACTACTAAAGTGAGCGAGAATTTTACTCGGTGCATGCAAATTTTCTTAAATGTTCTCTTTCTTACGGTGTATCCTAATGGTCATTGTGACCTGCAGGTGAAAAGTTTGGCGGATACAAGTTTACAAGCATTGTCAATGCCGAGAATGCAGAAGTAGATGATATATTTGTCATTCGAGATGGTGATCATCTGTTTTTTCGTCAAGGTCACACTGAAAATTCAAACTGAAAAATGACCTAGGACTACTCTGAAGAACTAATGTAAGCCAAGCAGAAAACTATAGGGCATGAGCACGTGTAAGATTTAAGTGTAACAAATGATAGTATGCACACCAGTTGGTTGAGCTACTCTTCAACAACCTGTAAAGTGTGAATAAAATACATGAAAGTGTAACAATTCAATCAGAAGTTGTTGTAATTTGCTATCTGAGCACCTCTAGAGCCAGAAATGATACAAGAAATGTAGTAATTCAGTCAGAATATCATAATTCAGTCAGAAACTTTACCATGTAATCTCTTCTTGGGGCAAAACCCCCATCCACGTGTAGCTATGGAATTTTTTTTGATGATATCAAGTTACACTGAGCTATGAGCTACATACAAAGGGATTCAGAAAGTTCTCTTTCCGTTCATAAACTGGAACACAGATGTATCAACTTGTCGTTTGCACAAGGAGTGGGAGAAGTTACCACCAATGTTTTCTGCTAAACACTGTCATAGTTTCCGTTTGAATAACATACATGGTAAAGCCACGTAAAATGAACCAATGTAGCTTGAACGAGCTGGAAAGCCATAGTGATTCTCCAAATAATATGAAGTATCAGGCCGTCTCATGTGCTTTCAGTATAGGAAAGGGATGAGCTTCTGAGTTAAAGACAAACTTATCCAAGGGAATAACAGAGCTATCCCCAAAAAGCAAGTACAAATACTTCAGGGTCTCCCCCAAAAAGAATGTTTCCATTTTGTCTGATCTTTGAGGAGGAAGCACTGTGACATCGTGTAAAGAACTGTATCCACCAGAATCAACCTTCGTATACTTCTCAAATGCTTCAAAGATCTGCCAGCCCCACTCGCGATATCTGCAATATCAGGCTTTTGCAATGAGAAGCATGCTTATTCATGAAAAGATAGTGCTCCTAGTTTTGCAGTCTACATAATGAAGTTAAAGAAGAACAATAAGATGACTGAGCATACTTTGAGTCTTCTGTGATACGATACAAGACAAACAGTGATTCTACAGTTTCTGGGCGCAAAAGATTATGACGATCTGCATGTTTGATAATTATGTCATTGACAAACTTTGAACTTTTGTTGCCACCATCAAGACCATCTTCGGCATAATCCTGTTCAATGCATGACCAAAATAAGAAATGAATGACTTTTTCAAAGGAAAGACGGAGTGACAGAGTGCAATAAAGGTAAACTAACCTCAGTATGAAAGTATGCTATTTCAGGGGCGAGACCAGTAGAAGTTACTGAATACATTTCAAAGCAAGTCTTTGCCAACTCTTCTGCAAGCTTTAAATTTTCAAGGTCCTCAAAATTGAGCAAATTTTCCTTCATTGCCATTTCCTTTGTGAAGCCCTTAGTGGCTCCAAGAGCAAGTGTACCTGGCAAAAAACATACCTGAAAAAGACAATAGATATTCTAATAAATGTCCATCAAAATAGAGACACAAATGGGAGTAAAGGCCTGTCAAATAAATTTGAAAGACTAGGAAGTGACGTTGAATTCTGAAGTAGCAACCATAACAAACACGTCAAAGTTTACATGCATTCAATGAGTAACTGTATTAAAATTGAAAAGCAATACCATTTTGTTCACATATTATGGGTTTACTGTTTACATGTATTAGTAACTAGTTACATAAATGAAAGACCACATGTACTAGCTAGTTTAAGACAATAAGGAGAAAGCACCAAGTACCAGGTGATCCATCTTTGGACTAAAATCTCCCTTAGGCCCATAAGGAAGTTCTCCAACAAAAACCAGTTGGTTGGGGATTGATTTCCGGACAAGCAAGTGCCTAACACCCTTCATTGCTTCATCATACATGTCGTAGAGATATGTAAAATTGCCAACTTTATTAGTCCTCTGCTGAAGCCAAACTTTAATTAGATATTCATAATAACTGTCACCGCGAGACCCCAATCTAATATTTTCGCCACTAAATGCACCAGAGTCAGGGCTGCAATCAGAAAGATAAGAATATGAAAAACAAGCTTACTATTTACTTAAATTTGCTAAAAGTTATAGTACATGATGTTCACAGATTATCACAAAATTCACAAAGAGGATGAATTCCATGATAAATGGTTAGAAGTATCCCACTTTGAGAATTACAAATGTCTTTTACCAACTGTGAAATGAGGTGAAGAGACACATTCCATTAGGAAAAATGGATGCTGCAAGTAACTTAGCAAAACAATCCCCTTTTGGCCCAAGGATTACCTTGGAAAAGGATTTTCTTTATAGCTTGAAAAAGCAGAACAAATTGGATACATGATAAAAAGGAAAATTTTGAGTGTAAGTAATAAGAAATATAGCTGACAAGAAGTGAAACAGCAGCTCCTCTAAACCACAACATTCACAAGGCAAATAGAGATAAAGCTAATGGAAGTAGAAGGGAACGGATCACCCATCAATCACAAAAATAAGGTACAGCCCTTACTAAAAAATGGAGTTGCTTTGCCTATATAATTTCAAGACATGGTGTAAAGTAGTCAGCGGCCAGATAATAGCAGAGAACAGGCTTCAAACTTGTATTTTTACCTATTGCACTCAAGAAAAGTTAAGTGTGCCTAAGCCATATTTTCTCCTACTATGGCGATTCGGATAAGCAAATTTATTATACTCTGGTAGCATAAACCATCATAGATATAGATTAAGTGTTTCAATTTTAATGGCACAATGGCATGAATACAAACAAACTACTCTGGATGGTCAATCCATACCTGATGTATATAGGAACTAATCCTTCCACCTTGGGAAGAGTCCTCATATGTTCCAAAACCTTCATTGCTTCCGTGCTGTACTTTGGATCACCAGAAACTGCACTCAGATAATTGAATTCAAGCTGCAGAGTAGACACTTCTGAAGTGCTACTCATTCCGCCAGGAGCTCGATGTGCTGAAGGATCGTGGAGAACAACATCACTGAATGGAATTGGAGTTGGACTAGAGTTAAAGGCCAGTAGCAGTCGATCAGCCAAGTTTCTACCAATGTCTAAGTATACATTTGATTTGGGATCCTTTTCTATCAAAATTGACCCTTGTTCACCTCCACTCAAATGATATGCACTCAACAGACCACCCAAGATACGTATTGTAGTTTCAAATAAATTAACTTGGCCTTTCTTGCTAATCCTATCTAAAAGGTGTGTTTCAACCCATGAACCTGCTTCAGAAACAACTTCTTTGGCACCCATAATCATAGCAGTATCAAGTGCATCAACCACAGTAGCTCCTAGACCCCCTAAACCATCCACTCCCTGCCTACTGACTGGCATGAGTTCATCATAACCCATTGCATACTTTTTATAACCATCCCATGCATGGAAGAAAGCCTCCTTGACCTTTTGCTGCCTTTTAGTCCATGTCGAATCAGTATCTTGACCACTGTTCCGCACTTCATCAGGCGGTAGACGAGGAGGAAGTCTCGGAGGTTTCCTCAAGAATCTTGAAAACCTGCTGCTGCCATCAACCTTCATTTCTTCACTAGCATTCATGCCATTACCTTGTCCATCAGCAATAGACTGGGGAACGCTTGCATGTGTGAGCAGCAGATATGCCAAACCCAAGATCATTAATAACATTAGAAACTTCCCTGTACTACAACTCATACATTCACGCTTTAAATTGCTGGTGAGAAAGGACTGCGAAATCACCTGCCACAGAAAGGGTTCAAACATAAGAAATCAGTCTTGATAAGAAATTTCACTCATCCAGCCAAAAATGAAAGATCAAAACTGAATGTCCTTCATTTACCACTATAATTATGCCTACGCAATTGACGAACTAAACATCAACAAAATGACAAGATGCTATCAAATTCACGGAGCTAGGATATTGGCACATAATTCGAAAAGGGAAATAGCCAACGATCTGATGAAAAGAAAAAAAAAGGGAAAAACCTTGGAGAAGGAGCGATGGCGGAACTTGGCGTTATCGTAGTGGACATCTTTCATGGAGTAAGGCAGCGATTTCGACATCTTCCGTCAGATTAACCTTTTATCCTGCAATGATCTATGCTATCCTACCACTCTCCCTTCCCCCGAGAGAGAGAGAGAGAGAAAGAAAAAGGAAGAACTGGAAGGGTTTGATGAGTGTGGATCCAGCGGAAATTTTCCCGAGAAAGTGAGGGAAATTATAAGGAAAATGAGAGAATATGTTTAGTTATGGGTATACGATCTATTTACGGGATCACAAGTCAACCGAAACGGCAAGCGAGAGAGGGCGTACTATCCACGTTCCGGCCCGGCACGTGTCTTAAACATCTTATCTTAGGATTTGTTTCTATTTATTTATTTTTATTTTTTTGTTTAATTTTAATTTCTTCAAATTACAAAAAATAGTTTTTTAATTATTTGATTTACTAAAAACTAAATGTATATTATTTAATATATTAATTATTAATAGAATTATGAATAATTTAATTTAATTATAA
>JAOQMP010000002.1:40536014-40546131 GCA_027563575.1 Erythroxylum pedicellare
CGTCTAGCTATAATGCACCTCTACGTGTCTACGTCCCCGGTCGTCTCTCTCAAAAGCAGCAATAAGCTCTTTTGGGATTGGCTATTTCATCAATCTCGTTGCTCCTTTCATCACAGTCAAATGCTCCAAAGCCCTATCTTTGTGACTCTCTCATGGGTTTCAAGAAAGCGTTCAAGTTGTTCTCAGCCTCTCTAGCCCTTATCTTGATCTTTCTCGTCTCCTCCTTTAATGAAGCTTCATCTCCAACTAGCTCTCTCTCGTCCCTTGACATCCAAGTCAAAGAACCCACTCCGTCTGGTCAAGTGTTCTACATCAAGAACACCACACCTTTCTTCTTGGACCGTACAGAACAACCCAACAAGAATAATGGTTCGAAGAAGCGGAAGATGGTGAGGAAGAGAAAGAAAATGATCAAGAACAGGCCTTTCTCTGCCATGCTTCCAAAGGGGTTTGTGCCTCCTTCTGGCTCATCCCCGTGTCACAATTACAATCCCAACGCTCAAGCCACCTCTTTCTGCGATCTCTCCATTGCAGAACCCTAGAGCCTGCTTCTACTTATTGAGGCGGTTTACGGCTTCCTTTGAAGCTATCCTGCTGATTCTTTTTAATTATACTGGCATGCATGTATGTACCAGTATCAGTTTCATTTTCTGCAAAACACAATCGATGAGTTTACAATAAAGAACACTTGTTCAGCTCCATATCCATTCCTGACCTTCAAGTTTAACGTTGTATATCATAGGATCAAGCAAAATCGTCTCGTTAGTCGTTTTGAATCCTATTACATTTATTCCAAGAATAATTCTATAGAAATTAAATGCAGTAATGATCTGTTGCTCAGTTGTCTGGAATTTTACTGAAAGGATCATGTGATTTTGCATCGTTTGGAGGGCTATTGTTTCCTCGGATCCTTTCCATTATCGTAGCGTGTACTCCATGCACGAAATGGGAATTGCAAGTAGTACTGGTACCAATATATACGATTTATATTAGGAAAAGACCAGACTCTGACCTTAATCTGCGATACTCCTGAAACTTAAAGAGAGAAATGTTAGGAAGCACGACGACGCCTACTTGCATTGAGATCACCTCACCCGTTTATTCTGTTCCTACCTTATTATATGTATATTACGACATCGTTTTACATTTACGTTGAGACGACATCGTTTTATAGTTAAGTTAAAACGACATCGTATTAGGCATGGAACATGACAAAAACAGAATAATAGGTGGGATGGTCCTGACTTGACTTCGCCTACTCCACCTCCACGATGTCGCTGAGAGCAACGAGGACAGTTCTTGCTTTTAGCACGTAGCCGCTAAATTGAACAAATGTCTCTGAGGAAAAACATCAAACACCTTACGTCCTCCATTTCCTACATCAAATCGCTTTCTTTCCTGCGCTCTCTTTGCTCAATCTCTGTTGAGCAAGACCCCTATTCTCTCCTTAAAGAAGATCCAGTTGAGATATGCTGCTCTTTGTGGCTCAAATCCTTCTCTTCACCACCTAAGTATACTTTCACTAATCTCACTGTCTTCATCTCCAAGCTCGACCTATGGGTCCTCGCGTACCAGCGCTCATGTGCCCACGTGACTGGCACGTTCCCTCCTCGCAATGCCCTCCACTCCAACACTCTCCTCTCCCTCGTTGCCCTCCGGACCGCTGTGGTTCACCGCCGCTTTCGATGGAACGACAGGGCACATCAGGTCCTGCGCAGCCCCAACGACAAACCGTTGACGAAGCTTGTTTCGAACAGGAAGCTCAGGGCCATGCTTGATTCCGATGACCCGTGTTTCCAAGACCGTGTAGTGCAGGAGGTGCTGTTTATGGTGCTGGAGCCCTTCTTCGAAGCCCGGTTTTCGATCAAGTCTCATGCTTTTAGGCCTGGAAGGAATGCACATACGGCGATTAGGACTATAAGGAGTAATTTCGCGGGGTATCTGTGGTTTTTGAGAGGTGATTTGAGTGAGGTTTTTGAGGACATTGATGTTAGTTTTGTATTGGCGTGCGTGGCAAAGGTGGTTAAAGATAAAACAGTGTTGAGTTTGCTTAAGGATGCGCTTACAACACCCTTTCAGAGCCTACAATCAGGAGAGAATAATGATGGCGGAGTATCGGTTAGGAAGAAGAAAAGGAAATCGACAAAGAAAAAGATTTTGAATGAGAATGAGCCCAAGCCTGACCCTTATTGGTTGAGAACTTTCTTTGATTTTGCTCCCGAGGAGGCTGCAAAGGTACCAAATTATGGGTGTTGTGGTATCTTGAGTCCATTGCTTGCTAATGTGTGCCTTAATGAGTTGGACCAGATGATGGAGGAGAAGATAGTTGAGTTCTTTAGGCCAAATAAGCTGGATTCTATATGGAAAAATTCCATTGATGATGGTTGTCATAATCCTTCCTGGCCAGAGTTTGTTCCTTCGAGTGGAAAGGAGAAGACAAGGAAAATGGATTACATTCGATATGGGGGTCATTTCCTGGTTGGTATAAGGGGGCCTAGAGAAGAAGCAGTGAGAATTCGAAAAGAATTGATCAACTTTTGTGAGTGTAAGTATGGGCTTAGGCTGGATAATTCCAAGGTTGAGATTGAACATATTACAAGGGGAATTCAGTTCTTGGATCATATGATATGCCGCAGAGTAATATACCCTACTCTTCGCTACACAGCTAGTGGAGGCAAAATTGTCAGTGAAAAGGGTGTGGGAACCTTGCTTTCTGTGACTGCTAGTTTGCAGCAATGTATTCGGCAATTTAGGCGGCTTCAGTTTGTTAAGGGTGATAAGGATCCTGAGCCCTTGCCGTGCACTCCTATGCTTTACTCGGGACAGGCTCATACTAATGCCCAAATGAATAAGTTTCTCGAGACTATGGCTGATTGGTATAGATACGCTGATAATAGGAAAAAAGTTGTTGGATTTTGTGCCTATGTTATTCGTAGCTCGCTGGCTAAACTTTATGCTGCTAGATATAGACTAAAATCACGTGCTAAGGTGTATAAGAATGCTAATCGTGATTTGAGTCTGCCACTTAGGGATACCAGTAACAATTCTGCTCCTGAATTTTCTGATCTATTGAGAATGGGACTTGTTGATGCAATTGAAGGTGTTCAGTTTTCTCGTATGTCTTTGATTCCATCTTGTGATTACACACCATTTCCAAGGAATTGGATTCCTAATCATGAGCAAGTGTTGCACGAGTATATAAAGTTGCATGACCCCAAATTTTTTTGTAACTTACACAAGTCAATAAAACTTGGAGGTTTGAGTTTGCCTCAAGATGAGATATCTGCAATGGTGTGGGATTACAAAACTCTTGGAATTTGGAGATATCATTCTACTGGTGAAAAAGAATTGCATAATGCCGGTGAAAAATTGGAGAAGACATCAAGCTGTGGTGATTTTGGTCAACATATTTGATTCTTGGACTAAAACTCCATGGATTTATCAACCATGTAGCTGTCCTTCACATTCTGCTGAAAGGATCTTAGCCATTAGTTGAACTTCATGAATCCCCACTGAAAGCATCTGACTTGTGATGTAGGTTCATATTTGGGATGGTACTGGATGACCTCGAATGCAATCATATTTGTTTTGATGGGAAAATGCTGCCTGCTCAGCTAAATGAAATTACTGAGGTTGGAGATTGGCCTGACACAATGCATAGGTTCAATCACTTTTCTTGTTTGTCAGAATTGTATATCTTTACTGGAAAGATGAGTGACTGCTCCTCTGAGCAACTCAACATTTTCAAGCTAGAAAAACTTGGGAGCTAGAGGAAGGTTGGGGATCACCAGATATTGGAACAGGCAAAAGCAGATAGCAGATAGTTACATAAACAAACCTAGGCCTTATATAGATCAATAGGCTGAATTGCAATTGAAAGATCACAGGAGACATTTCCGCTAATTGAAGCGTCTGCTTTCTACTTCACATTTATATGAAGTTGTTCCCATGTTATGTGATTAAGTTAGGGAGCTTAAAGCTTCTGAAGATTCCAAAATTGGGTTCACATGCTCATATGCGAACTTTAGCAATGGATCCAAGAGCATCTGATGCAGGACAGATTGTCAAATCAAATTTATCTGCAATAAGGAAGTCATTGTGTTTCCAACTAAAGCTGACACTTCAACGGAGCACCTTGGATGTAATAAAAATATAAATTCAACGGTATGAACTCGCAGATTCCAACTCTTCCACATCTTTCAACTGCATATGAACTTTGTGGTTGGGAAAGATTGTGGCAATTATTAGTTATTAGATTTCTGATCTTTGATAGGATAACAATGCATTACCTTTGTGGAAGAAAAGCTTTATGTGCTTTTAAACTTCAAAATTTGATACTGTTCAATGGTAGTTTATGCCCATGCCATCTATACGACCTGCTAAGAATGAGAAATTTCTAGGTACTCGATATCAGTGACTTTTTATCTTAAAAGTGTATCATGTGTGTTCAACAATCCTATTCTATTTGCTTCCTGATGTGAACTTTAAGTGATTATCATAGATGTCAATATGGAAGGCCTGAACTTTGAACTTAAATCTTCTTGTGTTTTAGGCCAAATCTTGAGTATTGATCACTGGTTAAAGCAAAAGCGCACTTCAGTTACCGTGTGGGAATTGGACTAATTCAGTTGATGTTGGTGAAGCAGGTTGGTGTCTGACATGCCAGATTGAAGTCTACAGGTATCCAGACACGTGGAACTGAACTTGCTTAACAGATACTTTGCTTTATTCCAACGCAAGAAAAGTAATGGGCAAAGAAGAAAAACATGGATTCAGCAATCTTCAGTTCTTATTATTTTCCTAATCATTGTCTTCTTTGATAGAGTAGTTTTACTGAAACAAACAGAAACACAAGAGATAAACCCTCCCAACCCCAACAAAATACCATTAAATAGCAAAATAACGAAACACATCATCAACAACATTGCTTATTTAATTTCAGTTACTTCTTCTCATCCTCAAGCTCAAAGGCGGTGACAGGGAACGTCTTAGAAATCCCGGTCGGATTACCAAACGTTATTTTCCCCAGATCATTGTCGTTCACAAAAATGTCAGAAATAGTGACCCAGAGCAAAAGCTCCTTGCTTTTGACACCGGTGACCCTCCGCATGCGGCGTTTCTCCACGAAGGCGGTAACCTCCGTCTCGTAGGACACCGACTTTCCAATGGCGTGAAACTTGTGGTATTTGCGGTTCTTCTGCTTGAGCCAGACGAAACCGGTTGAGCGATTGTATCCGACCTCGACAATGTCACTTAGAGGGAGAAGACCCTTTGGGAGGTGGATCTCGTCCAGAAGGTCAATGGACTTTTGTTTGCCGATGGCGTCGCCTGTGTAGATCTCAGCTCCTTCTCTGTTGTTCGCTATCTGCTGTGAAGCCATTTTCGTTTGTTTGTTTGTTTGTTTAGAGCAAGTGTTTCGGTACTCTTATATATATATACGCTCGCACACGCAAACGTAAACGAAAAGAGTCAAATTCAACATTTAAATTTTCTTCAAATTAAATCTTAAATAAATATAATATAAACACTATTTTTGTTTGAATTTTTATATTTTTTTGGTATAAAAACTTCAAGTCATCCCATGAACCATTTTTGACCTCATCTTATCCTTGTCGAAGACAATATTACTTTCAAGTTGAAGTGAGGAAACAAGTGATAATCCTCCTCACAAGACTTTTGAGATAGAGAAAGACAGTGTGAGCCCTTTTTGGGTTTGATCAATTTAGAGTCAAAAAGATCTAAGCTTCTCAATGACAGTCTAAATGTTCATGAGTCTACTCAATATTAGGCTATTTTGAATAGAAATTAGAGAGTGTTATACATGTGCCGTTATGGACTTGCTAGTTAGTCTGCCGATGCCACATTAAAAACACACATGACTGTTATGGATTTAAGAAAAAAAATCATATTAGAACCTTAAATTTATTGCTAATCATTGGTATATTCACCCTCTTTCTCTCTCTCTCTAACTTACCCAATTTTTGTCCAATACGACATTTTGCCTCCTTTACGCATCATCATTGCCGATCACTCCAATCCCTTCAAGCACCGTTACTAATTTGCCTTCTAGTAGTGTGAGTTTTCCCCTAAGAAGTTTGAGGTGAATGGCAACTTGGGTTTTTGGAGATTTTTGCTTTATCAACCCCCAGGAAACTCCAAATACAGGCCTAGGTTAACCATGTTTTTCAAAGTTCAAACTATAGAAAAGATGATATGTACATAACTAGGGATCATAGGACTCTGTAAGAACCATGTACTATTGTTACCTTTGATGTTAAAGTTGCTGGTATACTAAATTCCATGGTCACTTGATCTATGGGTTGATTGTGCTTTTGTTTCGTGATCATCTATTCAACAAAACCTTTAGTTATTCTATATTTTACTCTTTTAGTTTGATTTTTATTGCTTACATTCTTGACACATTCAAATGATCTTGCTTTACAACAAGTCCACCACTATAAACACTCTTGTGGCTTAGGCAAAAAATTGTTTGGTGACGGTACATTCGATATTAATGTACTGCTCAGATTTCAGAAGTTCTTATTGTTTTGCATTGGCGTACAGTGAAGAGGGACAATGAACATTTTTAATAGCTGAAATAAATCTGTTTTGAGTTTCCTTTGTAATTTTATTGAACATTTGAGAATTCTTATTTGACCCCAAATTATGAAAATTTGCGTTACAAAATTCAGATTGTGTTTATTGGTAATATGTTAGCATCTTATGCAAAATTTTCTTAGTTGCATTTGTATTAACTACGTCTGGCCTTAATTGGGCCAAATGTTGTAAGGAAGGAATGATAGTCCAAAAGGTTGTAACATGGATTATGTAGATGCAACTGTGATTCATCGAAAAAATAAAAATCATGAATATGGTTTATTCATTTTCAACAGTTGGTGTGGTCAAGTTTTGTACAATTGATGCTTAAGAGTCATAACTTAATGATCATTAGCTAACACTAATGCAATTTTATAAGCAAATTGTTGAGTTTCTCATAAGTGAATACTCATCAATAGTTTGTTGATTGTGTCTTCATTCATAATGGTATACATTGTCGTTCCAAATAATGTCAAATGAATATTATGTCTCAACTTCTAGATTAGATTCTTATCTAAGGCAATTCTAATACATCAACAATTATATATGCATTGTACTTGAACAGTTGAGAATATACTATCAAAAGATTATTAAGAAGAACCAATTATGCACGAACAAATTGCCTTTAAGAACTGTATAATCTTTAACAACCAATTTCAGAACATTTGTCTAACAGTCTGACTTGGGAAGTAAACATGAAACAAAAATTTCTCATTCTCTATAACAAAACCTTTGATTTCAAAGCCAATAATACTATATTAGACCTACAAGTATTGTCTTAAGACCGCAAGGACTCATCAATTTGTTGTAATCCAACATCCATTGAACCAAAGCTCAAAAAGGATGTTAACAAAGTACTAAAGAAGCACAAAACATTTGCAACTCTGCAATAGTAACTTTAACTTCAACACTAGGTTCAATTGTAATGGAAGTGATTTGCTTCGCAGGATAAGGTGAACTAAAAAGGCCAATGACATGCTTGAGGACTCGTAGCCCGAATCTATCCCAAGTGTTGGTTCTTGGATTTGGAAACAATGAAGATGAAGAAACTAATCTCCTATTAAACTATACCACGACAAGTTACACCCTAAAGGAGAAAAACCTTCTTAACAATAATTCAAAAGGGTCACTTCTAAACTAATACAGAGATAATGTGACATATGAATTTAGGAAAAACTACAAATTTCTCAAGGAGTAATTGTCAAAATATTTTAGTTGCAAGATAAGTTACCTTTATTGTAGGGAGACTTCCTGGTGGTAATGTGAAAAACTTTGGTAGGCACCCTAACTGGTCCCTTAACTCTCAATCTGTTATCCTTAGCACCATGAAACAAATAAGCACAGACTAGTCATTTAAACAAAAAACCGCCAAATTCAACAAACCACAAATAAACATTACTCTTTTTTACAATTAACCACAATAAAAAAAGTACCTCAAATATACCATCGAGATGTTTTCTCTATACATCACAATTATAGTAAACAAATTTTAAGTGATGATAGTGAAATGGGTTTGATCCAGTAAAAAATTTGCGCATTCCAATTCAAAGCAGAGTTCTTTGACAAGCATAATACAAGATGGATTGGAGGCCTAAGAATTATTAAGTTTAATTTTAACATTCTAGAACCTGTCCATTTTGTATTGACCTAAAGAGATTTTTGGTATGAGAATAACTTCCAAATTCTCTTTATAAGTAAGATTTTATTTGTATCTCTAATAGAGGATATGCTTAGACCTTCCTCTTTATTGGGCATACATATATCAGCTCATCTAATTTTTTTTTGAAAGACGAAGCAAATATTTTATTAACACTAGCAACAACTATTACACCATTATAATGAAAGACATATTACAAACTTGCTATTGTTCAGTAGAATATTCCTGAGAACAAAGTTTCAAGTTTTTAAAGATTCCATTTGAGCTTCATGCCTGATCTGAGCTTCCTTTGTGAATTCCTTGCTATTATGATCTCTCTAATCCAATTAAGAGCGTAGTCAGCTAATTGACGTTTTCCAATGGCTTCTCCTTTGTATAATCTATTATTGTCCCCCCCATATTGAATGGATTGTAGAAATGAAAGCAGTTTTGAAAAGCCCCCCTATTTTGTTTAAGTTCCTTAGCCATTTTGATAACCTTTGCCAAGGCTCTATTCCATTCATGTGATTGACAAAGCTCTATTAAAAGATGCAACACCCTACTCCAAATGACTTTAAAGTACCAGCATTAGAAAAAGATGATTTCTATCTTCCCCCTCTTATTTACATAAGACACATATATGATCATAAGAACCAAACCATCTATCCTTAATTATGATCCTGTTCTTTATAACTAGCCAATTGATTAAGGAAGCTTTAGGGTTCATAACTTGTTTCCATTGTACTTTATACCGTGGTAGATTCTTTAAACAAGTTATGTAAATTTTGTAGTAGGAGTCATTAGTGAAAGACTAGTTGGTGTTAGCTAACCAAATGATTCTATCTTCCCTGTGCAAACGATGGAGTTGAGGTAGATAATTCGTTAATAATGAGGAACCTTTAAAGTTGTAGTGCCAATATCCATATTGTACGAGTAATGAAACTGTAGCATATAAAGGAAGTCTATTCCTTAAGTGTAGGAGGTCATTTCTCATGATTAATGGACTAAGATCATTTTAGTTGTCATGTCAGAATTAGTTTTTTTCACTATTCTCCAATTTGTGCTTGATTTAAGGGTATATGGAAATTTTCAATCTCAACATATGTGTGAAGTACTAGGAGTGTTCCCTATTTATTTCCAAAAGAAGTTATTTAGCAAAATTTCTATAGCTTTCACTAGGTTTTCAAGGAGACACAAGTGCAAAGTCTAGTTTACATAGAGCTGTTGAGAAATGAGATAATTAATTAAAGTCTACCAGAAACAGAGAGGTACTTGTTATTCTAATTCGTAATTCTCTTATGAATGGAATTGAATAGAGGAAAACAATACTTGAAAGTTAGCTTTATGGTTGTGATATGAATCCTTAGGTATTTGAATGGAGGTTAATGAAGCTTGGGGCCTAATATAAGAGAGAGTTTGTTAGCAAAATCTAGTGGACTAGCTAAAACAAATGATTTTTTAAAAATAATTAATTATAAGCCTTAAAAAATTATTGAATTGTTGCATATAATCCATAATTATTTTGCCATATTATGTGTCGGCACCATATAGTAGTAACAAGTCACTATCAAATGATAAGTAGAGCAATATCAACTTCTTACATTTACAGTGATAGATAAATGGCTTACCCTACTATGAACCTTATTTAACACCTCAATATATATTGTGAAGAGATATGTCCCCTTGCCTTAGGAATTTGGCTTCTTTGAATACTTGAGACATTTCCCATTAACTAATAGACTATATGAAGTTTAGTGATGCATTACTTTAACTACCTGGTGAATTTGTTAAGAAAACTAAAAAATTGCACAATATCAAGTATGAAATTCCAACATATAGAATTGAAGGCCTTGTAAAAGTTGCTTTATAAAAATCAACTTTTAC
>JAOQMP010000002.1:40547723-40565405 GCA_027563575.1 Erythroxylum pedicellare
GAATATGAATTGTTTAATACTTATGAATGAGATATGTTATGGAAAAAGGATAAGATTTCATGAATGATGAGTTTTAGTGAAAATGATGAATCAAATGAGTTGAGGATTGAGAGTTTAATGAAATCAATTTAATGGTTGAATTGGTATGAAATGATGTAGCATTAGAGGAGGTGAATTCGGGAAGATTAGGAGTGAAAGTGATGTTAGAATATATGTATAAACCATTGGAAATGCTCTTGACTGAGTTGTGTTTTTTTTATGTCCATTGGACGGACTTTAGGTCCGCTCAACTGACCTTCTCGAGTCTGAAAAACTTCCCAGCCCCGTTCACGTCTGTTTGGAGGGACGTATATCCCCTGAGTAGACATTTACGTAAATTTACACAAATTTGCAATTTTGACCCTCTAGACAGCAAAGTCTCTCTTCTGGATCTTCACAAAAGTTGTAGATCTCGAAATTCTCTTCGAAAGAGTCCTAGAATGACATTAATCTGACATCCACAGAGAAAGTTATGCCTTTTGTACCAAGATATGTTTATTTATAGATGATTGACTTATTAATGTTTTCTCATGAGATATTTAGGCTTGATTATGATCTTGAATGAACCTAGTTGATGTTGGATTGAGTGATTAAAGTAAGGAAAGTGTATTAGGTATTAAGGAATGATTTAAAGATCTTTTTAATTGGTTATGAGACGTATATTAAGGAAATATATCCGAGATTATCATTAAACATGCATTGTACATATTCCATATACATATATGTACATAAATGAATATTTATGATTATCCAAAGTTGTGATGTGTATAAATGTGTATGTATTGCATGATTTAGAAGAGCACATTAAGCATCAACATCCAGACATTGCTGGGACTTCGAGGCAATAGCTTTCTGGAGAAAACTGTGAGTAACCTAGACGGTCTTACGTAATTATTTGTTTGTATTAAATTATGTATTGGATTATTTTGTGAATGTGATTATGTTGATTCTGGACTTTGAAAGTCCGAGGTGTTTTGTCATGACCCGGCATCACATCATGCCCATGACAACCGCCGCATGCTTGGGCTAAGGACACTAATAGTATCCTTAATCTGACCATACAAGGCTAACTGAATATCTCTCTTTTTATCTTTTTTTGAAAAAATCTGGGCAACACAACGGTTGTATTTTAAAAATCCCAAAACCTACAAACAATTTTAAACACATTTCTATATTCACACCAAAATTTTACTACAACTTCATAACTTTAAATTCCACTCAAAGCAACCTCAACAATAGTATCAAAGTTCATACATAAGGTCATTTTCAATGACAAAACAGTCAAGAGTTAAATTTATAAAATCATAAAGCATATTCACATAACCAACCCAAAGAAAACAGTTCATGATCTACTATGCAATAAAAGTACAAAATAGAGACTACCTACGTGCGGTAATGTCCTGAAAACATCAAAAGACTGCACGATCCTCACAGAGCTTCAAACTCACTAAATTAACCTGCATAGTTGGAAAGCAGAGGGGGGTGAGTACACAATGTACTCAGTGAGTAGGAAAACATATATTGCAAATAGAACTCAATACATAGCAAGACGGCATAGATAACCTATAAAGTGAACATATAGCATATAAAAACACATAGGCCTAGCCTATGACTCAACGTATACTGGTTAAGAACCATATAGGCCTAGCCTATTAATTTACTCATCCGGTGAACATAGGTTCCAGTTCCAGTATACAAAAGCATAAAAACATCATATGTATAAATCAAATCTCGTCAAAACACAAATATCAGGATAAGCCAAAGCAATCATGTGTGTCATCACTGGTCGGTCAAACTAATGTGCACACCTACCCATTCTCAGTGTTGACTTGACTTTCATCCATGGTGAGTCCGAACTACAGTCAACAAGGGCATCATGACCCTAGGTGATGACCTCATCGGTGTTCAAATCCTAGGTATGGAATCACTCGCAAATCCTATCAAAAGTATCGATACAGAGACTTGACTTTTATGTAACAGCATCAAGGGTATGAGGCTTACTTAATCCATTATGCCTAGCACACGATTGGCCAATCGTTATCTCACCAATCACAAAAATCATATAGAAGTATTAAGTACAAAAATCAAGTAAAGCACTATGCCTTATTTATTGGTCCAACCGATGAAATAAAACCTTATCATGACTCTAAGTTAAAAGAGAACAAAAATATGTAGCATTTATAACTCAATTTTGCATATGTAAATTCCAAAACATTATTTCATGCAATGAATTTTGCAATCTAAGTGAAAAGTTGTTCAAAAATGTAGTTTCATAAAATAAAGCATTGTCCTTTGCACTTCAAGTATAGATTTATTGAAAACAATATCATTTCTCAAAATATGTAATAAAAACATTAGTTTCAAAACAAAGTCATTTATTAAATACACAAGTATACTAGCATTAACTTGAGATTCAGTTCTACTATGCATTATCTAGGTTCAAAATTCACATACAAGTCATCATGCATGTCTTAGGATGTTCTAATCCTATTTAAGAAATATGGTTTCCCCAACTCACCTTAAAAGAAGGTGTGCACTCCCTTGCCTTAAAAAATTCTCGGTACGAACTTCTTGATTCATAGCTCCCAAGCCTTTATACATAAAAGACATAAAATGAAATTTCTACTTAAACATAAATTTTATATTTATACACTGTCATATAATTGTATAAAACACAATATCACTCCCTTTAAACTATAGGATTCAACCATTAAACTTCTCACATGGTTACTTCCTTACTATCTACATTAGCTTTTCTTTTGCATTTTCTAAGGCATTTAATGACCTTAATCCAATACTTACTCATTTCAAAACATAATTAAGCAGATCTTTATCCAAGCACATTAGACCATTACTCATCAATCTAAGCAACAATTTAAGTTCACTCTAAGTAAATATGAAAGTGTTTTCGAATGCATACCATTACAAAGCCTTAAATCCTAAGCCAAGTTCACTTAGGCATTTTAACAAACACTTAATGTGCATGACTTTCAAGTCACATTTTCAAGACTTTATCACAGTAATTCATGCTTCTATCTTGTTATATAGTAAACACTTCCACTCAATGACACATTCCACTGCTCCATTCAAACCAACTCCCTTCATTTAAGCTACATTTATCAATTACACAACTCATTACCTTAATTCGCTTCTTTTGCCATCATTTCGGCCCAACCTTAACCAACATACATCTTCTTCATTCTTCATCATCAATTCACATTATATATGTATAATTAACACCATAGAATTCATTTAAATCATCAACTCCAAAAGTTATTCAAAAATTCACAAACTTTTACTAAAGAGAGGGCATTTCGATTTTGGCTTAAAGCATCTCCATGACACATTTCATATCTCTAAACCATGTTTCATGCATACTCAAGCATGGAGAACAACATATCTTAACACCAAACTCAAAATCCTAATGTAGAGAAAGATGAGACAAAATTTACCTAAACCTTCCTTTGAGAATTTCTCAAATCTAATGATAGATTTGAGTTCCTTAAGCCCAAATTAAATTAGAACACCTTGATTTGAGTTAAAGAATAAAAAAGAAGGGTAAATTTTGGTAATGGCCGAAACTTCTTCTTCGTCATCTCTTCTCCTTTCTCCTCTCTTTTAATTAAAACAAGATGGTTTAAGTCTTACAATAAAGTGCACGGCCACACATAAGAAGGGTCTAGAATTTTGACTCTTCTTTGACCAAAATATGGTGAAATTATCATTTTGCCCTTAGGTTATATGAAATTACCATTTTACCCTCTAAACTTTTCCTAAATTTTCAATTAAGCCCAAAATTTGAGAATGTCTAAAACTTTTATTTTGATTTTGGTCCTCAGAATTTTGAAAATTATAATTAAGTCCCTTAACTTTATAAAATTACGAATTGATCCTCCAAGAATTAAAAATTACAATTAAGTCTTTTTACTTTTAACAATTTTACAATTACGCCCTTATGTACATCAACTTTTCCAATTAAGCTTTCTAAGTATCCAATAAGTCTATAAATCATGTCTAATCACCTCTAAGACATTAGAACACATTTAATTTAACCACCATAGTTATATCCATCTAATGGACTCGGTTTTACACATTTAGAAGTTTACAAGTCAAAAATCTCCAAGATTTCGCATACCGATGAACTCTAAGTTCATATAAGGGCATATAACATTTTATATCACTGGAATATGTACCAAAAGGATTCAAATTCATCTTTGAACACACTTACAACCATTTATATTTCAATATAAAGTAATATCTCCAAATACAGGACAACACAAAAGGGCTCAGAAAGTTCGACGTTACACGTTTGATGCATTAATAAGATATTGGAAGTGCTCCTTATATGTAAATCTGACTGAAATAAGTGTACTCAATATTTTTGTTGAATGTTGGACCAAGGTTCAATGATAAATGTGTTCTGAATGTAAAACTAAAATATGATGAATGTTGAAAATATGTAAATGTGATGCATTTCATTACATGAATGCATGCAAGATAAAGGTAGTTGTGACCAGAGTCGCCAATATAAAGAGCTTAAAGCTCAGAATGTGATAAGAGCCTCTGGTTCAATTGTGAATGTGCCCGGTACCTACTAACAGATATGGGACATTATTTGAAACAAGCCGGTATCTACAAGGGATATGGGATAGTAAAAAAGAACTCGGTCAAAACAAAGTAATAAATGAAAGTGAGTCTCATGTGCATTGCATTTATAACTTATATGTGTATTTAAATGATTGAAATCATCGGTTTGACTACTCTAAATATGATATGTGATACTACATGATAAATGAAATGATGTGAATTATATGGTTATATATGTTGATGTGTTGTATGATTTGAGTGAACCATTAAGGATGGTTACCTCACTGAGTTTGCAAAACTCACCAAAATTACAATGTTGATATTTCAGGATTGAGAGAGGACACTAGTGATAGGGAGACTCTACAAGAAGCATAGTTCTTGTAACTTTGGATAGAAGAAATAGCTCAAAGGTTGGTCAGTTGAGATTAAAGAATTAGATAGAATTTTTGTATAATTCCTCATAAGTGTAGTGTGTTATGTATTTATTTTTGATAATATATATATTTGGATGATTTTGTAAAGCTACAATGTATATTTGGTTTTTATGAAATGAAATGAAGAAATTTTGGATTTTTAATTATTGTGTTTTTCTTTATGATGCCTTATAAGAGTATATGAGTGCTCTAGCGTACCACCCTTGTGGGGTACATATTTGAATATCACTTAGGATGTCAGATACGTGTCTCGCAAGAGTGAGGTGCTACACCAACTTTACTAGTGACCTCTACATACTGAATATGCATTAAAGAGTTATATGAGTTTAAGTTTTCCCCAAAGTGTGCCAAAGATAGAGGGAAACAAGTTAACGAATCTGAATTCACTAATCACCGATTTAGTTTCCACTTTATAAGCATAGTGCCCTGCTGATTATTCGACCAAGTAAGCACTCTTCTTGTCGAACATAGATCTAGCAGCTCCACTTAACTAAGTAAATTAGTAAGTTCTTTCGTATCCACTAGGGTGATTCTCTTTCCACCTTCAGCTTCTTTATAACTGAGTATACAGTTGAATTCACCAACTACAATCCAAGGACTTCGAGTTGAAGACTGAATACTACTCAGATCCCACCATAGCTAACTTCTTCAGAAAGCAAAGTTAGCATCATAGATAATAGTTAAAGAAAATTTAGAGGATTGGCCTTCAAAACAACATAACAAATGAAGATGTTGATCTCTCTCCTCCACCACTTAAACCTCCATCAGCTCAGAGTTGTAACAACAAATAATCCTTCCATTGAAGTATGATATGTTATTTATAAGGAACCTCTATTGTGCACCCAAAAAAAAATCTGGTTTTGAAGCAAAAATTAGTCTTTAATTCTAGTCACCAATAAACCTACCAGAATAGGTTGCTTTTCTCTGATAAGCTCACTAACCAAAGACCTTTTCAATAACTGGAAGAGACATTATGGGCATGAAGCCCCTCTGCTTTTACACTTCCCTTTTTTCCTAGCAAACCTCCTCCTCGCTGCTTCTAATTGTTGGAACTATATCAGCATCATCAGACATTGTTGCTAATTCTTTTACTAAATTAGGTCCTATTTTGATGAGAAATTGAGAGACTCCTAACTTTTGACATTTTCCTTCAAAATTTGATTTATGTCCTAGTCCTGGTTATCACCAACCTGATCAGTGGAAGATTAATTCATCTACTCCTCATCATTAATGAGAGAACTATAAGTATTCAGATGCTCAATTTTTGGAACCTTAGGCCCTTGCCCCGTATTCCTCCCTGTTATTACCTCCTTTAAACTAGTTGTTTTCACATCATTTGAATCCCTTGAGATTTCAAGCTACATACTAGACTTGTGGGCATTTCCACAACTTTTTCTTTTGCTAACAATTCATCTTGATTACCAATTTGGAATAGTTTCGTAGTTGGCTGCCATTTCCTAGTGGCGTTAAGTTTCCATGGGTCAAGTACAGTGATAGATTTCTTCACTAAGTCTACATTTTTGCTTAAGCTCAAAATCAATAGATTGTCAAGCAAACAAGTCGATTTTAGAACCTCAATACATACCTTAGCCTAGCAAACACATTCCATGATTATAGTTTAGGTTTCCATGCTTAAGGGCTTGCCTAGATAACTTGTGAAATAGCTAAGGCCTTCCACAGTCCATACTTCCATAAATAAATTATGAAAATTTACCCATAGTGGGAAGGCATCAATCCCTCTGTCCATTTCCCATCTAGCTCTCCACCGTTGTAGAAATAATGGTTGGTCCCCTACATGCTAAGGTCCTAATTCAATTATCTCTTGCAAAGCATTATCTTGAGTAAATTTGAAGAGGAATGTTCCATCTTCCCTAAGCAAGACCCTCTCCAAGCCCTTGTTATTCCAATGCACTTTAGCCTAGGCATTAACCACTAGGAATGCATGATGATTACTCTAAAAGAAACCTATTAGTGAACAAGAACAAAATTTAACCCCAGCTTCAAGTAGCTCCTTTGGAGGATATATGACTCCATCCATAGAGACATCTTGGAAATGCTTCAATACTATCTTGGTATGGTGAGTACCCAACTTCTTTTTCCAGGCTCCCTTCAGTTTTGATGCTTCCATATTCTCTTCGACACTTGCACAAATAGTAATTAGGCTATCCGACTTAGGTGTTTTCTGGTATATATTCTCTTTTGATAAAATAGGGAAGGCTTCAGTGGGACTAGAAGGCTCTCCTATTTCCATAGTGACAGATAAGCCCTAGGAAGGCCTAATCACCTGAGGGATGCTCAGTAGAGAAGGTGCTTCAATCCTTTTTCTCTAGTCACTTGGGATGCCTCTTGCTACTCAAGTTAAAGATTGCAGCCTCTTGCATTGTCATTGCGTGTCGAACACCTTACCTCATGTTGCGGTCTCCTCATAATCGTCGAGTGGTTACCCAGGGTTGCAATTGTCGTTGAGTTGCAGTCACCTCCTTGATCATGTCTATAAGATATTATCAATTAATTTCTTATAGACAATAAGAAAATAACTCTATTTTAATATTTTTATTAATACAAAATTGGTTGAAAAAAAGTTACAAACTTATTACATAAATCAAATCATGACTCCCACCATTGGTATTTGACACTAATCTAGTTTTATATAATGACAATAGTCAGAATGATGTTAGAATATTAACAAATAATCCTTGAAGAAGTCCTTGAAGTAAAAAGCTTTACGGTCCTTAAGTAGATCACTTGTCACCTATAGATGCCATGTAGGATAGAAATTATAAAGAACATTAAAATTGGTGAAGAAAAATATTTCAATTATGATTGAAAAGAAACAAAAAAAATTCTTCTTCCTTTTAACTCCACAAAAGACATTCATATAATTGTTGAAGTTTAAAGATAGGAACTACCACTTTCTTTCTACAACTTAAATTTTGAACAAGTTATTTGTGTACTTTAACATTGTCATGTATTATAAGCTATTATCTAACAAGTAAGAACATCAGTGATATAACCATGAATCATCTATATGCCATCTGTTTATTATTTTCTTAAAGGAAGGATCAAAAGAAGATAAAAGAAAAAAAACATCCTTATTAATGCATTGAATCATTTTGACTTCTCCACATTTGGTGTAGACTATATTTGGTATGTGTGTATTCTATCAGAAATTAATAGAAGTGTTACTATGTTTCATTGTATTACGCATAGTTAGAAAAAAATATTATTCACTATTCATTTCTAATAAATGACAATTTCATTTTTATTAGGGAATATCATAACTAAGTATAAACAATTCCTTTACTCAATAGAAATCATATTAGTACACAATTGACATAATTCCAACCTAATGTAAAAAAAAAAATCATCAATGGTTAAAAATAAGTACTAGCCACGCTTTATAATCAAAATATCATCTCTAAATACAAATCATATCTTGTCTTAATACAAAGTATACCAATAACAAAAAAAAACTTTCATTCATTACAGATAAGCAAGACATATATTTTAAATAGGAATATATTAACTGAATGAAAAGAACATCATGCTTCACTGCAAACTATACCAGTGCTTATTATATTCAATACCATAATTACAAACAATAGTTATTAGGTTGCATTTAAAATAAGTAACAATTTTAGTGAAAGATGAAAATATCATCTCTAAGTACAAATCATATCATATCTCAATACAAACTATAATAGTACTCTATCTATTCAATATCATGTATAAGAATAAAAAATATCATCATTCACTATAGATAAATAACACGTACACTTTAAGATAGGAAAAAAGTGATTGAGTGGAAAGAATACTACGCCTCAATATAAGCTATATCAACATCTAATATATTCAATACCACAACTATAAACAAAATTTATTTGGATGCATTTAAAATAAGTAATAGCTTCGGTGAAATATAGGAATATCATCTTTAAGTACAAACCATACTTGGTCTTAAAACAAACTATACTAGTACTTCATTTATGTAATGTCATGCCTATATGTAAAAAAAGTATCATTATTCATTACAAATAAGTACACAAATTATTACATGACCATGCGTAAAATTGTGTTCATTAAAGGTTTTGTTTAATAAGATTTATTGCACTATCATGTTGTCAATTATGCTCTTGTTTAAAAGTTTAAACTAAAAGTGTGAATGACACAGATTGGTAAACAACTATTTTTGTGGACAATCTTGTTCTTATTAACATTTTTTAAGGGATAATATGAATGATAAGAGTTGTTACACCCCCTTATACAAAGCCATATTCATTATTTATATTATTGGACATAGTTAAGTATATGGCAGTGTATTGACCTATGTTTATGTTTAAAGTATTTGAAGGAAAAATATGGCAATTGTCCTTTAAAACATCAATAAATTAGTGATTATTTTATGCAAGTTCCCTCATACTAACACTATCAGTTTTTATTGAAGATTTGTTGAAGCTTAAAAGTGAACATCTAGTTTCAACTTACAATATAAGTTTACAATATTTGTTTGCATATTCCCTCCTTTTTGTTCTCATTTATAAGCTATTTTGTGCTATTTAGAGGGAACACACAAAAGAGCAAGGTATTATGGTTGGAGTAAGGTGTGTTGTAAAGCTTTTTCCAAAGTTGCATCAAAAAGTGTGAGAGAGCTTGAAGTTGTAATGCTAAATATATGTAAAATGTAAAATAAATTCTTTTATTGGCAAGTTTTGAACTTTATTGGTACTTTTTTACAGTGAAAGTTAACGTAGTAAAGAGAGAAGAAGAGCTTAAAAAGATGAATAAGGAAGAAGATCATTAGTGTTTGACTGCTAAATAATTTTGGAACAAATCCATTTAATGTGTACTCTCTAATAGTATGTGTACATGTGATCATTTAATATACATTTGTATATGTTCTATGATATAATATTACATTTTATATAATTTAGCCATATATTGTGAGTATTGTAGTGGAATAGTAGAAATGAGTAATAAAATAGAGAACGAGATGAGTTATTTATAAGGGAAAACCTCACATAGAGGGGCAAAGGACATTAGGATAGAGGTAGTACTTAAAGTAGGATCGAAGTTTGATAGTTGGAAAATAATTTTTATTATAAAAGAAGTACACAATATGTCATGGTTTTGCAATTACTATAAGGCAAGGAAAGAAAGATAAGAATGGAGACTTAAAGAGTATAACATTTCTACATCATAAAAGACAGTAGCAAAAACTTCGACAACTAAATATAATGAAACATAGAATTAGTGGAAGAATTAAATGCAATGTTTAAGTATATTATCTGTCTGATGAAGGTATTTAAAGCATGAGAAATTTCAAAAATGTGCACAACCATAAACCAAATCCATCTAATGTGAGGTCTATAAGGAAACATCAGGTTGCCAAAAATCAATTTATATGTAGATTGGAAATAAATGATAGTTATGAGATTAGGTCATACACATACGTAAAAACTATTGGTATAGTTGCAGGTGGATATAAGAACCCAATGTTTATCATATTGAAGGAGAAGGCTATTAGGTTTTTCTATAAAATGAACTTTGATAAGGAAGGACGATTAAGTAATATTTTTAGACCGATGTAAGGAGTCGTACAACATATATATAGAATCTGGTAATATGGTAATGTTTAATACGACTTACCTTATCAATAAGTACCAAATGTCATTTACCCTATTAGTCAATGTAAACTATGACAATCAATCTATTTTTCTTATTTATACACTATTAAAAAGTGAAGTCACTAATAGTTTTTATTGGTTATTTTACACATGGCTGAGTTGTATGAATGGTTAAGCTACCTAAATATATAGAAACTAACAAATGCAAAGTATAGGTAATGATATTGAGTTGATGTTCCAAATTGTTAGGCATAGACTATATTTGTGGCACATAATGAAAAATTACTTGAGAAATTTGGTACCCACAATATCTATAAGAAGTTGAAAGGTAATTTTAAGATCGTTGTGTATGATGCAAAGAACAATGAATAATTTGAGAGAAAATGGGATGAAATGGTTGTGGAGTTTCACTTGGGAGACAATTTATGGGTCCATTTTTTATGACTATAAGAAGTAGGCTCCATTGTATGTTAATGGGACTTTTAGATAGACATGTTAACAACATAAATAATTAAGGAGATGAATGCTTATTTTGATGGCAATATACATACCCATAATACATTAGAAAATATATTGAATAATACAAATAGGTAACTAGGGATAAGATTAAGTGAAAAATAGAGCTTGAATACTTGAGTGTAGAGAGTAGTGTATTATTGGTGACACGCTTAATATTAAGAAGGAATTTTAAAAGGTATATATAAATTTCCTATTTTATATTGTACAAAAAGAGATAAGAAGCTTGATGTACAACGAGTTAAGAAAAACTTCAAGTGAAGGAAATAACAAGATTTATAAGGTTAAGGAGATGGGTGTAGGTTGAAATATGCTTGAGTTGTAAATAGTAGCATTAAGTGAGACTCTCACATTAACCAAGTGCAACTATATATTATTTGAATTTAAGAGGACTATATGTCATCATATGTTCAATATTTTAACTAGGTTGAAGGTTAAACAATTTTCACAAAATCTATTTATTAGAAGGTGACAAAAGGATATTATTTGATGACATACAAAAATAAAAGTTGGTGACATTCGAGATGATAATGATATCAGTCTTACTAGGATGCATCAATTAAAAACAAGTATTGCTTCTGATTATGTTAGTGATAGTGCATCAAATGTAAAGTATAAGTTGATAAATATGTACTTTACATATTATTAACAGTTAAATTAGTTATAACTTGGCACTTTTATAGCATGATTCATGAGAATTAATGATAAGTGCTAATTTATTTATTTTTTAACAAAAATTTGGACAGGTATGCCTATGTTTTGAAATTTTTGATGGATTTGATAATTAAAATGACCTATATTTTGTTTTAAGTCTAGTTTTAGTCCCTCAAAGGAAAAGGAATGTAGTTAGGAAGATATGAATCAATTTAAAATAACTTTGGCATGGGTTTAAGAAAAGGACTCATAACACTATACTAACACAGTCCTATGTTTAGGTCATGCTAGACTACTATGGTTTCACATTTTAAGCAAGAGATGTTGGAAAAGAATGAGGGAAATCAATTTTGGGGCTAAAAGATCAATTAAGAGTTGTGTTAAAGTAGTGGGGATTAAGGGAAGAGCAACTTTGGAGAAAGAAAGCAAGAAAGCCATCAAGATTTAATATTCAAGAAACATGAGAATATTATCTTTTATATTTTATCTTTCTTATTTATTGTAGATTTTCTTTCTCTTATTATGAACTAATTGGGATATAGATCTAGGTGGGATGAACCCTAGGACTTAATGTTTTAAATTTATCCTTTAATTCAATAAAGGATTTTAGTTTTCTTGAGAATTTTTCATAAATATATTATGTTAAATTAAAATTTGCTAGTGTTTTAATTCAATATTAAATCAAATACATAGTTATTGAAAGATTTTATACAATCACAACATGAATAATAAGAGTTATATGGAATCATCAAGATAAGGCTACATAAATCTTGTAGATTAGGGTCAAACCTATTACGTTACTTCACCAAAAAAAGAAATGAGTTCTTAAGAGTTTGATTAGAAAGATATTTTAGTCAATTAACTTAAAGGTAGGAGCTATATTGCTCTAGAAAGAATATAGTTGTAAAATTATAATTCATATCGATCCTAGGAACTAGGAATAATCATTAAGATAAGATAAATTCAAGGTATAAAAAAGGTTTTAAGAGAATGCTTACATGGATCTTACTTAACTATTATTGTTTTAATTTTATTCATTATTTTAATTTATTGATTTAAATTTGTTTTGTTTATTTTATTTCACTCAATCGTTCACTTGTTTATATTAGATAATAAAACTATGGTTAGTAATGATAATTTCAATCTTTATGGGATCAAAACTCGTCTCACTAAGCTATGCTATCGGAAAAGACAGGTGCATTTGCCAATTTGATTTATATTATTATGTTTTGTGTTTGTTTCACTTATATCACATCAATTATATGATTCTTTTTAATGTTTAGTTCATTTTCTTATAGTTGATGATTTTAAAGGACAAATATTATAATTGAGTGCAACCTACTCTATATTTATCTAATTAAAGAGATTTTAGAGTCATTTGGAAGGTAACTCAAAGGAAAACAACTCCGCATAAGACATCAAAGGTTGATCCATGCTTAAAGATTTTGAAAATTGGAAAAGTTAGTAAAAAAGCCTAATAGGCACCAAACTAGCCAAAGGAGACAGGTGCTTGTCTTTTGTGAAGTTCAAGAATCAAAAAAATCAATACCTAACTAGTGTTAATTTAACATGGTATCAAGTGCGGGTCTTGTATTAGATGGAAGAAGTTAATAAACATAATAAACCAATGCTAAAGTGGTATATATATTGACATGATAATTGTTGCAGTAATAATGAAAGAAGTTTCAAAAGCTAACTGACATTAGTATTGGAAGTTATTCTGATACTGGTTTTAGTGCATAATTTTTGAAAATGCATTAAATAACAAGAAGCATTTGAGGACTTTATTTTTTTAGCCCTAACTATAAATAATCTTATGAGGTTTAAATTGAAGGGAGTTTTTGAAAGGGTGTGATTGTCCCCTTACTTCTTTTTTATCATTGTTTTAGCGTTTCCTTAGTATTAAAGGATGATTTGGAGTAAGATAGAGTAGATCATAAGAACTTCTTTAACACTTTTCTTTCTCTTATGTCAAAAATGATTTATTTTGGTTTTGTTTTTGTTATATATAGTGGCTGAAAATCTAGTTAAAAATAAGGATATAACTTAGGATGTATGTTTTGACTATTAATTTATTATTTCATTATTTGTTCAATTGAAAATATTCTCTTTTCTTAATCATTAGATTTATACTTGGCCATTATAGATTCAATCTTAGACATTTTATAAAGGACTAAGAGGTAAAGTAGGATCTACGCAATAGGTGAATAAACACCCTAAATCTAGAAATTATTATGGAATATTATGATAATAAATAAATTAACTACTCTGAACGAGTTTAATTAGGTTGAATTGTGCATCGAAAGGTAGTAACTATGTAATTATATATACTTTTATGCATAAGAGAAGGCATAGAGATATTAGGTTAATTGTTATTTTAACCATAATAACGAATCTTACATTATGATTGGAATTCCATCTAAGTGAACTACGAAACCTTAATATTTTCTAATTGATTTTTCTTCACTAATTAATTTGTAATGCTTTTATCAGTTTAATAGTTTAATTATCTTTTATCAAATCTTATTTCTTATAATATTTATTAATTAAGGTTAATAGGCATAAAGATATAGTTCATGTGGGATTGATACTATGTATTTACTCTAGTTTTAATAACTTCTTATAATTGACTATATATATTTGTAGATAGATTATAAATCAAGTTTTGACACCATTAATAGGGAGTTATTCAATTGATATTTTGGTAATATTAGTTTTATTAGCATTTTATTTTGTTTCATATATTTTTAGGTAGTTCATGCAAGATAAGAGATACAAGAGTCACAACTTGGATGAACCATTTCAACTTGATCCTGAAATTGAGCAAACTTGTAAACAAAATAGAGCACAAAGAATCAAAGAGTTGGCTACAAGTCAAGATAACATCATTTTCAATATGGAACATCAATAACCACAAAGGGTGCACATGAGGGACATCCAAACACCAGTGATAAGTGTAAGTCCCTTGTGCATTAGACTAAGTCAAAAAGAAAGAAACTACAAGCTAAAATAAGTACATCTTTGTTTGCTACCAACCTTTTGATGGATCACCTCTTAAAGAAAAAATTACAGTCATAAAGGAGTTTTATTTATGATCTAATCACTTCCATTGAATAGCCTCACGAAAGATAAGCTTCATAAGAGGTGCTTCTGTTATTGCATGAGAGCTTAAGCATGGATGCGTCTGATAGTAAACACGGTGGATTCTTTTGATAAGTGGAACTAAGTTTACAATGCCTTCATGTTTTGATTGTTACCTCTACATAAGACCACCAAACTAAGGATGTAGATTCAAAGCTTTATATAGAATGAAAGAGAAGCATTATGAATCTTAGGAAAGATATATAACCCTACTTAGCTAATGAAAATGTTATTAATATTTATTGTAACTGGTGATGCAATTCTTTTACGTGAGCCTTAAACTTATATAACAAACTTTAGTTGAAAATGTGATACAAGGGACTATATATATAAAAACTAGTGAGGAGGTTAAGGAAATCATTGAGAGTTAGCAAGAAATTTGTTAACAATGGATGTAAGGGGAAAGTTAAAAGCTTCTTTTTAAAAGGTTTATGCATTTTTAGACTTAGCATCATAAATGACTGATCTTTTAAACCAGATGACTATGTTTATAAACTGAGATGTGGGTACTAGGGAAGTATGCTATTAGTGTGACATCTATGGATATCCTTTTCATGCACACATGAATATATGGCCAACCTCGAACTAATATAAAGAAGCAAACTACATGGATAATTATAGAGGAATACAAGTTGTTAAGAAAGACCCCTTCTCCAATACTTACAATCTGAGGTGGAGTAATCACCTAAATTTTTCATGGAAAGAGCAGGGGAGTTGAAGTGGGTAGATCTATGAGATAATTTAAATTCCATCAAACAACAACCACCTTTATCAAATAATAGGATGGAAGAGATGTTCAAGCGATTTATGTCTTCCATCGATACAAAATTTAAAAAAGTGACACAGTCATATAGTGCTTCCATTTATAACTTTGATGCAAAATTGGCAAAAGTGATACATTCAACTAGAATAACCATTCATAACTTAAAGGTAAAAATTAATCAGTTAACCTATGGTGAGCAAAAAAGGTCAAGGAAAGATTTTAAATAATACTAAGGTGAGTCCTAAAGATCAAGTGTGCACCATAACATTTAGGAATGGCAAAATACTTAATTTTCATGTTATAAGAGACCAAAAAAAGTGCAAACGTTGGGAAAGTTTAAGGAAGAGAGATAGAATAAAGGAAATAGAAACATATCAACTTTGGAATAAGACAACTTAAGCCAACAAATGTGTAAAGTTGCGAATCAACCTATTGAGTACCCAATTGTAGTAGTGAAAGCTACTTGTTAAAGTATGAAATTTTATCTTTTTTCTTCAATTTTTTAGTAATGAACATGGAGTACAATACTAGGCTCTCCATTATCTTATAAAAAATCGTTCTTGACTACTAGAGGGCTTATAATTGATGTGGATGAGGATAAGATTACGATTATAATGGAGTTCTACTTATATAGAACCTTTAAAAGTCCTCTTACACTTAAGAATGCAAAATAGCCTAGCCTTAGTGCATTCTAAAGTCAACGAACTCAATTTAAATGATCAGACTTCAAGTCAGGCTCGAGCGATTATTTATAAAAAATTTTAGGCCTAAACACTAACTAGATTAAACATAATATTACTTTATTTTTAAAAAAATATTTCTTTAATAATAAAGGATATTTAGGATAAAGGATAAAATTAAGCCCAATAGCCTAAGCTTTTAGAAATTATGTGAATGAGTTAAGGATCCAAATGCTTTATCTATAAAATTACCTTTCTCCAACTTTTCTTTTCAGTTCCAATATAGGAATTATGAATTAAAAAAGAAAAGTTAGCAGAAGATTGACTCCATAAATAAAGGATTTGGGTATTTGCCATAATCACACATCTAAAAAGTTACACTTTCAAGGTGGACTTATCCCAATTGGGCTTTAGAATATTTAATATTTTTTAATAGTGTGAGCTTTTAGGCTTGGCTTAGTCTAAATGGGCTTTGTATCATCTAATATTAAAAGGGTTGTGATTTGGGGCTTAACCTAATCTAATTGGATTTATTTTAGCTAAAGCCTAATTAGCTTAAATTTGATTCAAACTGTTAGGGTCTAATTGAGCTTTAGGTTGTTTAAAACCAAATTAGGCTCAAATTTGGTCCAAGATTGTCATGCTTGATTGGGATTTGGACCAATCTAGGGCTTTAAAAATATTTTTAGATTAGGCTTGGTTTATAAGGGGCTAAACTTGATTGACTTATAGCCATTCCTATTCAGCCTAGATGATGGCTACTATAAGATGGGTGTAATCTACCATAGTATAGATGAAGTTCCTAAGGCTAGTGGTAATGATTTATCAAAAAACATGTAAAGCTTTAGGACTTAAGGAAAATGAGTAGGATCATAATGCTAATGATGGTGTTTTTAGGTTATAAAGACAACTTAAGCCTTTACATTCTACCAAAAAAGCACCCAACTTAAATTTGAAGATATTGCCTCCTCATACATCCTATTAATTTCTCTTCTTCTTTGCATTTTAAACAAGAAAGGAAGTAGGCTCGTCCAAATGGAGATCTTAGATGAGTAAAGAGGTTAAATTATAACTTTTCATTTTCATTTTTATTTTTCTTTTTTCTTTTTTCAATTTGTTTTACTAATGTGTATTTTATTTTATAGTTTATGTGGTATTTCTTATAGTTTTACCTCAATAAACTTATATGGAATTATGGGAGACTTCTCAAATTTTATTACCCTATATGATTAAGTTGAACATTT
>JAOQMP010000002.1:40618214-40629387 GCA_027563575.1 Erythroxylum pedicellare
TTCACCTTTGGTTCCTCAAAGAGAACGACCCGAGGTTGCGCTATATGCAATCCTTGGTTAAATTTTTGAAGTAACCCCAAGGCGACAATCAGACAAAAAGGTTATTTCAATGAGAGCATAGAAATGATAGCAAGGTTGGGATAAAAAAAGTAGTAAAGGAAGCTAAATAAGGTGGTGGAAAAAACTAGAAGTTAGGGGTAGGAAGGGAGGAATCAAACACAACAGAAGAAGAAGGTTAGAATAATCGAGAACAACTTGTGGAGAAGAGGAAAGAATTGTGAGAAAATAAAACAAGAGCAAGCTCTATCTAGGAGAAAGTTGCATATGGAACAAGATGCTACTTATAAAGAAGGAAAAAGAGAAGCAAGAGCTTCTCTCTCTATGAAGCTATATAAAAAAGTATTGAATTTCTTTTCTTTTAAGAGACAGTCGATAGTTCCCTATTAAGAAATAGTTTCTCTTGTAGGAAAATAAAAAAAAATAGGTTCTTAAGAATGAATTAGAAGAATTCATAGTAAACAAGGGCTGAGAAAATAAAAAGAGAAAAGAAAAATAAAAAGTAAATCATAAAAAGAGAGATAAAGATGTAATATTGCTTGCAGGCATAATTAGGATCAAAGTTGGGAGTACCATATCAAAGTTAATATTGGTTTTAGTTCTGGTATGATATAATAACATTATTTTATTTTAAAATATAAAAAGAGTTATTTTATAATTTCAAAATAATTTAAGAAGAATAAAAATTAATAAATTTCAATTAATAAAATACTAATTTAAGAAAATATAAAATAGTATAAATGACTATTAGCTCTTATCAGTAAACTTAGTTTGAGCGTCTTAGATTCTTTTCTTTTCCACGACACCTTATGTATATATACACTATTTAAAACTAGTTTATTAAAAGTATTGGGTTATTGATGAATCGTATACTTCCTTACTTATCTATTTTTAGTTTGTATAAGAAGTGTTGAGCTTCTTTCTTTTAAAAAACATTCAATAGATCCATATTGGACCATTAATTCTAATACGACCCTCACAGTTAGGACAAATAAGATTCGATAACAAGACCAAGGATTGATCTATTAGAATTTGATTATATCAAGAAAATGATTACAAAAACACAATAATAAACATATAAACCGACATAAGTCATAAAAAGAAATGATTGGGAGTGAAAGTTCTTAGGGTTTGATTGTCATTAGCAAGTTAGATAAGATCATAAGTTTTAAAAGAACCTAAAACAAGAGTTTCTCTATAGAATTAAAGACAATTTCTCTAGCAAGGTTTTGAATAATCAATAATATGATAATATATCTATTACAATCGTAAGACCATTTTATAGGCATAAAAACCTAAAACTAGCATTCAAAAAGGAAATAATTACTTAAAATAACAAAACTCTAACTGATTGAAACATTTTTTTTAACATTTATCTTGGGACACAATGACACTAGTTTTATTCTAAAGTTTTTGGATGAGTCTGACACTATTTGCAAGTTGAACTCTGACATTAGTTTACTCCTTATTCTCCATTTATAAACCTTATAAAAGACTAATGTTTGTTTACTTATATGTTCAGTGCCTTGGTTTACTTATATCTTCTGTGCCATTTATATTCTCTAACCTCCTTCCCATATCCTATTCCTTCACTGGATCAACATTATAGGTTTGAATTTAGTTTTTTAAGGTAGCACATTTTTACCTCTTACATAAATACCAACCTTTAAACTATTAATAATTTCTTTGACTTTCTTTGCTCTACTATACATCAATGGATATCTAATTTCCTTTAATGGATCTTTAGCTTGTTTTGGTACTTTACTTGAGTCTTTCATAAGTTTTCTAAGACACCCTTCATGCCTCACCTCAGTAGAAACTTGTATAACTCAAGTTGATTCTTGATTCTCATCATTTTCTCTCTCCTTAAAATGATTTGTGCTTAAATCAACGCCTTTATCTATAAAATCAAAAAACATTTAAAGCTTGAACAACAATGAATATCTGACATCTTCCACTCTTATGGCTAAACTCAGCCCTTTCTCTTTGTGTTTGAATCTTATTTAACTTCACTTAAAATGTTTGAATTAGCCTAAGTGTTTCTTCTCATTTTTTCTTTTAAATTCTCATGCTCACTCTTATAAATCTGGTATTGATCTTTGAAAACTTACTTAAGTGACAATGGAGCAATGGCAATTGAGTTTCATTTATAGAAAATGAATATCTATTTTAATATTCATCATATGTAGTTCTCCTATCTAATTTTGATGGATTCACTAAAAGAATGTGTCCCACTTATATAAGAACCACATAACAAAACATTTCATGCTTATACTTCCAAATCGAGAAAAGAAGTAGCGCCTATTATGTTACCTAATCTTCCCACTCTTATTAAACTATTGTATAGTTTAGAGTGTTTGTTGATTGGCAGGCCTAACTTCTGTACCAACTATAGACTAGCAATATTAGCACAACTCCCTCTATCTATAATCATGTTACACACTTGATCCTTGACAGTACATTTAGTATGGAAAAGTTTTTCCCTTTTATCATTGCATCTTCTTTCCTTATATATATGCTCAACGCCCTCCTAGTGATTAGCATCATTCCTTCCTCAAGTCTCACATTACACTCATCATTATTAACATCCTCCAAACTAGGTATATCTCCTTCTACCTCCTCTTTACTTTTGGATACATACTCTCCACCCTCCTTTATCAACTTCACTTGCTTTTTAGGATACTGTAAAGCTATATACCCTCTTTATAAGCATTTGAAGTACTTGATATCTTAATTCTCAATTATCGAAGAGCAATCAAACATAGTTCCCCACCCCACTCCCCCACTCCGCCCTTTGATGCTTAATATTTAGGATTTGAAACTTTGTCTTCTTTACACTATCAGTTGCTCTATAATGTAGAAGATGCACTAGAAATACTAAAACAATTATAAGGTCTCCTTTTAAATTGTCTTTCTACTTTTATAGTTATATGCAACATATCCTCATGCTTCATATAGTGGTGTAGTTTTATGATATTGACAATTTTGGGTTCAACCCACAAATAAAATTGATCAATTGTCACTTCCTATTCTTTTTCCATATTCCTTAGCTATAGTAACTTACATCTCTTTATGGTACTCCTTCATACTCTTGGAAATTTTGGTAGAAATCCTTATAGTAAGAACTTAACAAAAAATATTTTCTCATCACCATCTTCATCTGCTATCATTTTTTGATGGGTAGTCTTTGGAGAATTTGTTAATCCCACCAATCAACAGTATACTCACTAAACTCTACAATAACCAATTTAACCTTTTTCTCTTTTGAAAAATTATAGTAATACAAAAATAACTCCATACGCTTCTCTCAGTCCAACTAGGCATTTGGATTGATCTTCCTTAAAAAATGTGGTATGATAATCTTAATGCTATCTAGTCCATACTTTCTCCATACCGTCTCTTATAGCCCATACCAATTCTACCCCATCCTTGTTCCCGTATTTCTCCTCCTTTATCACCTCTTAGATTTAGCACTCCCAAGTAGTTGGAAGCACCCTCGACCTCATCATATGCCTTATTCATTCTTCCTAGTAGCTAGAGGTGGATTATGTTGCATTCCAACTATGAAAACTTAATGTTTCTCCAACCTAATCCTCACTTCACTACATTATCGAATAAATTGCTCATATTAATCTTGGATGACGTTCATGAAGGGCTTATAGTCTAGTCCCACTCTTTCTTCCTTATCTTTAGACAATTTTCTACTTTGAGTTTGAGTGACAATAAGCAGTACAAAACATCAATAGCAAAAACACTTTATCACGTGTTTTTCTCAAAGTTTTACTTCCAACCTAAATTCTTGACTGAAGATTCTTTGAAACATAGAGAATCTAACTCAAAGTTAGTTTAAATCTTCCTCCTTTTCAAATAACCCACGAAGAAGTAAATTAAACAAAACAAAATAATGAAAACATTACTAGAATACAAAAAATAAGAAAACCCAAAAATAGGAAATTGAGCTTAATGGAACATAGCTAGATCTTGTAGAAAAGAAGAATAAAACTTAATAAGAATAATTGGACAATAAGTAATAATAAGATAACTAATGAATAATATTTTTTTAGAAACTTGTAAAATCGTAGGAAAAAAAAAGAAACAAGAGGGTTTACAAAAACTTAAACAAAGGATTGAATAAACAAAAAGAAGAAGATACAAGAATATTGAAAACATAAATAAATAATATAAAAACAAACCTGAATATAGATGATAGATCTAATAATAAATTATGATATGACCCATACTAATAGGACTAATGTGATTCTATATCAACCATGGAGTGATCTATTATAATCAAGTTAAAATAGGAACACAATTATGAAAAGGCAATGAGAAAGATATGAATGGTGATAAGGTAATTAATCCATTCATTAACACAAGAGCAATTGTTTTCACTTCTTTTAATTACAAACTTCAACCACACAAGCACAGCACATTCAACAGCTTCGACTTTTTGAAGCTCAAACAATTAACAACACAAACAACTTCACACGTTAGTTAACTCCATTAAGTTCATAAAAAAGACAATCACATCATTTCACAGCTTCACGACTGGGGTTCCTCGAGCTGAAAAGCCGAGGCAGGTTGAGAATTCGAAAGTCCTGTCTGCTCATTGACGAACGTCAATAAACTTGAGTCCTTGTCATCAACAAAAATGTCAGTGACTGGGAGGCTGAACAGACGCCCCTTGTATTTGGCACCAGTGATTTTGCTTAGCCGCCGTTTCTGGACGAACGTCGTCACCACCGTGTCGTACCCCATCGTATGACCCACGGCACGGAACTTGTGGTCCAACTTGTTTTTCTGCTTCAGCCAAATGAACCCAGTTGTGCGATTGAACCCTATCTCTTCTATGTTTTCGAGAGGCAATAATCCTGTTGGAAGCTCCATCTCCTCCAGGAGCTTCACTGATCTTTCCCTGCCGAGTGCGTCCCCGTAGTATATCTCTGCCCCTCTTCTATGGTTTTCTATTTCCTTAGTAGCCATTTCTGGAACTCACTTTGGTTTAATTTCCTTGCACGTACTAATTTTTATATATAGCATACCAAGTTCTTGATGACAAGTCAGCGATGGGACTTCGAATCTTCTAAAAAATGACAGAATCAACTACACATACGGTCTACGAAATGGGATTTGGATTTTCAGATTTGGTGGTGATCTGTGTGGTTTAATGAAGATCAAGTTGGACAGTCCAAATCTAATACATTCCAGCAAATGCTAAGCAAAGCAAGGATCCTGCAATGTGCTTTATTTATTTTCTTTGATCTTATAATATGTTTGCTTTGAGATTTAAATTATGGGAAATAAACGTGAGGTCAACTTGCTCCAAAATTTCGATATTTCTATAGCAACAGAATAAGAAAGAGATATTCTTCTTCGAGGTCCATATCTTTCGGATCTTCTCACGTTTTGTATAGTTAATTAAGTCTTTGGCTGAGGGTTATGAACTGTATATGAAGACTGTCATGAGTATCTTCTGTCAAATATTTTCTATTCATATAATTAACTAGTGGTCAAATGTATATGTAAGAACAATTAGTGACAACATTGATTTTTTTTCTTAAGCAGTTAAAGTACTCTCAAACAGGTAACACCGACTATTGTTGTTGATGTTTGTACATATGTTTATTACATAACAACACGCCATAAAAGAAGTTTTTCTTCTTTAAAACTTCAAATCAATCGGTACTATACATGTAATTGTTTGAAAGATACGAAGACTACCAAAACAAAATTGGTTCTTTAAGTAGAAGATAATAATTATGTTAAGAGGTAATTACTTTAGTTACTTTAATAATTCAAATCTCTAATTACATGGGACCGTGTATGAGTCGGGTTATTCTATAATACATTTACTTATCTTTTCCAAAAATTAGTACTCTCAATTCGAGGATGTGTGTGGTCATATTACTTCAATCAAGGTTGTACACGAGAATATGTACAATGGCAAAAAGGATAAATTGAATGATCCACCTTGAAACACGACCCTAATACGGTGGCATGTAGGTGCTATGCCATAGGGTCCTTCATTTTTTTTTCCTAAATTACTTCAAATCGGTCCGATTCTTTTCCAAATTCATTCCTTTTCTTTCAAAAGGTGAAAATAAAACTAGGAATAAAATATTTTGAGTATTAAATTCTTTAAAATTGTCCAAAATACAAGTGTAATACTATGAAAACCATGCTAAAAGTAACGAATATTTAGCATATATCAAACTCTCCTATACTTAATCATTTGCTTGTCTTAAAAAAACCAATTTCATCATTCTATCTTCAATAAGAAATAATTCTAGACAAAATGTCAAATAAACTATTCAAAATTCTCTATTACTCATCGAACTATAAGTGCCATCAAAATGTGATCAGGCAACCAACTAATTGAGTCAATTCAATATAGTTCACGATATTGAACCTAATTCATAAAATTCAACTTCATGTATAAGATGGACATAAAAAAGATAAATTACTTCAATTTTCAAATTCAATCATCTTATTAAATATACATAAATTTGAACAAAATAAGAGCATTATGAACTTGTTTGAAAACTCAGGTAGTCTTTTTATGTGAGGTAGACACTTTATCATAAATACTTCTATTTATTTAGCTAGGTCACTATTTCAAAGTGTACTAACATCACTATGTAATTTTAAAATTTTTATTAGCATAAAGCTAGCGGAGTGAAATTATCTGTACTTATTTATTTATAATTTTATCTTTTTTCAAGATAATGAAAATGCTCAAAAGAAGTCACAACTACTTAATACATGCACATTTTACATAAGGAATATTTAAGATTATATTAATAAAAGGAAAGTTGAAAGAAATAAGTGCTCTTTTGTGTTGGACTAAAAATAGTAAATTATTATTACATCAACAAATCATGCTGGCCAAAAGTGTGATTTATATTTCAACATTTCACAAAATAATTAAGCAAATTCATAATTTTTTTATAGTATTACATTACTAAAACAACACTTATTGCACCCAAAATAGATGCAAAATGTAGTATATGAGATAATAATAGAGATTTACTATAGGAATTGAAATATTGTCTAATGACTAATTATTTTGTACTCTACACTAGTATCTAATGGGTCATGATTGCACAATTGTAACTCTACATACGCTAATTGAAGGCCAAATTACTAGAATTTACCATAAACTTAATTTTGATAAAATTTAGTGTAGCATTAGTACTATTTTCAAAATCTTAAAATACTATGTATTACAATATATAATAGTATAAACTTTACTTAAATCTTTTGAAAAATATTAAAATGCAACTTAAACCTTTGACCATAATATTTAAGTACCATGCAAAACTTTTTTTTTTTAGTTTAGTCCATATTATAAAGTTTTACCAATTAATTAAAGCCCACTTGCACCAATGCATAGACATGGTGTCGTTGATCTCCAAACAATCTTCTATATTCTAATTTTTATGAAAGAAATCCCTATAATTTGATCATTTCTTTAATGGACCCTCTTTTAGTTTTTTTTTGGTTAGTTCTTTTTGCTTAAAATTATAGTTCTAGTGGTGTAATATCGATAAAAAGGTGTCTATTTGACTAATTACTAAATTTAAAGGGGCGCTTTAGTAAATGACAATCCATTGTTTAACATTACAACAAGTACTTCCATACTTCTTCTTTTTTTAATTACAAGGGAGACAAAACACTTAATCAATGCTCTAGGATAAAGAGCTCCTTGTGCATCTCTGCGGAGAAGCTCCTGGATTCCAATTGGAGGCTCCTGAAGGATGTAAAGACCTAGGGGTAAAAAACCAGCAAGTTGGGCGAGACCGCCGGCACACTGGTTTCCTTCCCAGTAGACATGCTGGAGGTGAACCACCCAATCTCGTTGGAACAACTCCTGAATACCTGTCACCAAAAAGAAAAAGCCTGTCAGAGCAATGGGCGGGTCTGAGAGAATATTAATGACTTCAAGAGAGTCCACTTCGACCACAACGTGTCGATAACCCAAGTCCCAAGCCAGTGAAAGGCCTGAGAACACTCCCGAGAGCTCCGCCTCCGCTGGCGAGCCCCTGCTGAGAGTCTGCTGGAACCCTCCACACCAATGGCCCTGCCAATCTCTAATCAAGCCGCCAGCAGAAGCCTGAGAGGACCTGTGCCGCACTGCCCCATCAAAATTGACCTTGACCCACCACGAGTGAAAGCTATCTGGTGTCAATTTCCCCTGATGGTGGTTGATTCAAGTTTTTTCCAACAGAATGGTGAGACGTGGCTGACTTCCAACCTCACGACGCATTTACCGGTGCACCAAGAAGCGTGGGCCACTATTTTTGGTGTTACATGTTGGTTTCTCTGGAAATAGCGTAACAGTAGTTTGTTTGAGCCTGACTTTGTTTAGCTAACTGAGGGGCACCATATCATTTTGAAGTATGTGGGGTGGATCGGCAGAGCCCGGGCGGTGGAACAACGAGTGTTTCCTGCCCAGGGGTTGCCGGTGGGTACTTTCCATACTTCTTTTAATTAAAGTACGATGACACAACTCCAATTGAAGTCCTTAACTTGCACAAGTTCAAACAAATTAACAACACACAAGTACACTGGTTTATTCACTCGATCTAGTTGAATTCATAACAATGACAAATAACATGTCACGACTTCACTTCTCGGGTTCCTCATGCTGAAAACCCAAGGCAGGTTGAGAAATTGAGATTCCTGTTCCCTCATCGGCGATCGTCATTAACCTTGAGTCCTTGTCATCAACACAAATGTCGGTGAGTGGGAGGGTTAACAGACGACACTTGTATTTGACCCCCGTCATTTTTCGGAGCAGTCGTTTCTCCAAGAAGGCCGTAACCACCATGTCGTACCCTACAGTGTGACCGACGGTACGAAACTTGTGGTCCAACTGGTTTTCCTGCTTCAGCCAAATGAACCCAGTTGTGCGATTGAACCCTATCTCTTCTATGTTTTTGAGAGGCAATACTCCTGTAGGAAGCTCCATCTCTTCCAGGAGCTTCACTGATTTTTCCCTGCAGAGTGCGTCCCCATAGTATATCTCTGCCCCTTTTCTATTGTTCTCTATTATTTCCTGAGATGCCATTTCTGAAACTCACTTTGATTCAGTTTCCTGCAGTGAATTATTTCAGGGAGCAGTCGTCAGAATATGTATAGCATATCAAGTTCTTGATGACAAGTCAGCGATGAGACTTCTGAATGTTTCTTCAAAATGACAGAATGGATGACGACAAATATACAGTTTATGAAAAGGTATTTGGATTTGGAGATTTGCAGTTGATCTGCGTGGTTTTCTGAATTTCAAGTTTCATAATCCTCCAACTCTTATATATTCCCGCAAATGCTAAACAATGCAAGAAAAATCTTACGAATAGTTGATATGCTATAATTTATTGAACAGATTCTTGCAAAATTTTGAACAAGGGATCCTGCGATTTACTTTATCTATTTTCTTTAATCTTAGAATATGTTTCCTTTGAGTTTTAAATTACGGGGAAGAAACTTAAGGTCAACTCGTCCCAAAATTCCTATTTTTCTATAGCAACATTTGTTTTTTGAAGTGGAAGAACCCGTAGTTACTATTTTTTGGATGCGCACTAAATAAATTTTTGGATTGACGCAATAGCCTACAAATCACGTCAATTGGATACTTCGCACTAGATAAGTCCTATACGACAGACTTGATCATAAAAAATAATTACTCAAAACATCATATATTAAAAATAATATAAATCTATGAGTCCATAAGCCTTACAAGAAGAGCTTGTGCTGAAAAACACAGTAATGTAAAAGTAAGACCTGAAACAAAAATATTTATAGTTAAAAATTTTATATTTATATTGCGTATATAAAATTTCACATATTATTAAATAGAAGTGAAATTAAAATTAAAATAAATAAATACCTAGAATTTCTTTCAATAGAATATTAGCTCAAATCATATTGATCTTAATTTTCATTTAGTACAAAATTCTCATCATTAAGAGGAGTCTTATTATCATCATCATTCAAATTAATTACATCAAATGACATATCAATATTTTCTCATCCAAGGTTATTTTCCAAGTCACTCTCATATATAAAACTTAGTTCCTCAAATATTTAATCAACTAAAACACCCACATGGTTAAGTCAAATTGCATCTATAGAACTACTTATCCCTTGCCTAATTCCTTTAACCCCTAGAAAAGCTTTTTAGGCCTACCATAGACAACTATATTAAAGGAAACATTAGAAACACATGCATGATCCATTTCATAAATTTTTTAGGGAATCTAAAAGCATAAAGAAAACTAAAAATAAAACAACAATTTAGAGAGTGAAAAACTTTGCAAAAGTCTGTCTTCATGGCAGAGCTCCTTATATGCCAATTAAAATCATACTCCTTTAGCAATTCTTAGACCAACAAAAAATTATTTGAGATAGACCTAACTAGGATAAAGGCACCCAAAATTTGATGAATTATGTCCTTCAATATGGCCATAAGTCTTCCTGCAAGAATATTGGATACCACTTTATACACTATATTGCAATAAGCTATAGAGTGAAACTCATTCAAGCTAATAGGATTGGGACCCTTAAGAACCAAGCATAAGAAGGTTTTGTTTAGTTACGTAAGCATCTTACTTGACTTGAAAATTCCTTGCACTACCGACATTATAAGATCACCTGTTATAGCCCAAGTTTTGTGGAAAAAGTGGCGAGTGAACCCATCTAGCCCAAGAAACCTAATAGGGTTTATACTATGAAAGAACATCCTTGATTTCTTCAATAGAAGATAATTTGGATAGTTGTACCCTTGATTCAAGGCTGATGGTTATTCTGATAAAATGATCTATCTCACCGTCCATTGAAAAACCTTCAAGATTTTATCCGAGGAGATTCTGGTAAAATCTGATAATAACTCCTTTAGTACTCTCTTAGTCAGTGCAAACCTTCCTATTTTCATCTAATAGAGAGTTAATATTGTACCTATTCCTTCTTTCCAGAACAAAATTATGAAAAAAAAAACCTAGTGTTATTGTCTTCATTCTTAAGCTAATTAACCATAAATTTTTGCCTCAATAAAGAGTTGTGGTAAAATAGGAAAGTATTGAATTCCTTTAGTCTCACAGCCTCCATTTGCTTTAAA
>JAOQMP010000002.1:40676520-40695588 GCA_027563575.1 Erythroxylum pedicellare
TCACTTTGAGTTTATGACTTTATCTTGTTATCGTATTCCTTCTCATCCAATTAAATTGACAAGAATCTGATCAAGACACACCAACTACAACACTTAGTGAAATTTAATTCCGTGTATTTCATAATTTTGCAAACAAAATAGACAACGAAGTAAGACATCGATTCCAAAATAATGTTCTCACAATCTCGGCACGAGATTAGCATCCCGTTCAATAGATAAACACGAAATATTTAGAAACTATGGAGTGAAAATAAATGCAAACACACAGCTACGACTCTCTAAACTCCAAACCAATTTATGGATACCCCTTCAAAGGATCAGCTGCCTTCCCTGACCTTGCATCAGTCCATGCTTTTGCAATTGTCCTTTTCATCTCTTCATCTCCTTCCTCGTACATATTCTGCGATTTGGTCCCAACCAAAGAAGAATTTGAGATTTAAGTGAACTAGTCATACCTTCATCAATCTAAAACTGTTGGTTCAGGGGCAATAAGACAAGATACAACTTACCTTCATCAAGTCCATAATTCCAGCCATTGGATCCCGTTCTTTATCCATATTTGGCTTCAGCTGCAGGGCAAAGACAGAATTTAAAAATTGGCTGTTTAATTTTGCATCTATATTCAAATAAGGGTAGATGCTGAAACACCACATTACCTTGTCCTCTTTGAAGTGCAGATCTAACCAATTCCCCTTGGATGCTTTAACCAAAGTGATGATAACCCGAGTAGGCTTCACCAACACCTTACATTTCTCTGGTACAATCTCCTTGTTCAATTTGGGTATTGCACAACGGTAGTTCTTTCCTTGTACATCATGGAATTTGACATCTAATGAAATTGGTTTGAAATCTGCTTGAATTTTCTCCTGCTCCACACCCTCGAGAGAGACATATATCTACCAGTAAAAATGGTTAGAGGAACTCCATGAACAAAAAGTCTAGACAAATAATTGCATCTATGCAATCATTAAGGTAGCTTCACACAACAATTTATTGGTTCACCTTGACTTTGTCGTTATCTTGATCCCAGCTGAATGATGCCAGTGTAGAATAATTCAAACCAGGGGTTGAGGGCGACTTTGCTACAGTTGTAACTGGAGTTGGAACTGAAGTTGCAGCAGGCTCTTTTGGAAACTGCATAAAGAAGAGGGCAATTTAGTTCTGCAAATATGCAATAAGTTAAATTCTTATATGGTAATCAGTCCAAACATAACTCAGCAATCATTCAATAAAGAATTACGAAAGAGCCTTACCAACTTAATTACACTTAGCCCAGACCCCAAATTAAAACTCAATGCCCATAAAGCAACGAAGGGTTGCTACTTGCTAGCTTATTATATGCTAAGTAAATAGCTGTCTCCTACAGTCCACCCGATTAATCTTTGGCATAAGACAAAATCTCCAGTGGATGTACTCAAAGAAGTTGGATCAAAACTCAACACTAGCATTTCATTCGAGGCAAATCAATAGTCAGCCTTCCATATATCCATTCATTGAGAAATCACAAGCTCAACCAACTTCAAGCTGGTTTCATGATAGTGCCTCGTCGACCGTTCTAGCCATACAAAGCAGATGATTCTTATTCAACACTTAATTATCCTAAAGAGACTTCCTTTCAATCTTCCTTTCACTTCCCCTCGTAATTCATAAATGCTTCCTTCATGTTTAAAGCAGGTATAATCAAGTAAATCATAGTTTAATTTCTCCAACATTCACCCAATATTCCAAAATTCATTCCGTTTTTGTTTCCTGATAGACACAACAAACAAAAGAAAAGAACAAAACAAAAACAAACCAATGCCAAGAACATGTGAGCAACGCAAATGAAGCCCACAAGACAAGAAAAGAAAAAGGGGATTACCATCTTCTCCAAGTTGCCAATCTCGGAGGAGATAAGAGACAGCACACGAGGCTGTTTGGCTAAGCCCTGCAACTGCCTCAGCTCCTCCAAATCAAGCGCCAATTCATCCGCCATTCTCTTTTCCGTACAAATGGGTCTAAAGAAGACAACAGGGTTTGAAGGATCAGATTTTGATTTACAGTAACTAAAAGAAGGCAACAGCACTCAGTACGGTCACTTGTGGAAACTGCTAGAAGGAAGAAACGAATAAAAGAAAGAGAGCGAGGGTTTTGGGTAAGAGACGAGAAGGTTCCAGAGCTTCAGGAGACTTTTTGGGCTTTTTAATATGTAATGGGCCTAAGCCCATTGTCAAGTAATACGACTGCAATAACAATCACCGATTCGTTTCGCTTGTTTGTTTGGAAAGAAAAGTATCAGAGGTTCGTGGGAAAATGGCAGCAATAACGAGTGCGTTGATAGCGATAGCGGGAGTGGTACTTGGTTGGATCGCCATTGAGATTGCTTGCAAGCCTTGTCTCGAAAAAGGTCGTGAAGCCATCGATCGCTCCCTCAATCCCGATTACGATCCCGACGATCACCAACCCCCTGCCTCGGACACCCGAGCTCCGCTTCTTCCGTCGGATCTCTCCTCCTCCTCCAATGCTTCTAAAGGCGTCTGACTTCCCGATGTCCGGTACTTACGACTCAATTGTCCGGTTGTTGTTGGGGCGTTGTTGCGATTACGATTGAGTTGTTATTAGATCGTCGAATTGATTATTTTCTTACGAACTCTAAATTCCCAGAATTATCAAATTTATTTATTTTAATTAATTTTGAATTATTTATTCTTAATTATGATTATATATAATAAATTTTAAATAAAAATAATAGTCCTAAATTAATTTTAAAAAATTTTAAAATTAATCTAATTTTAATAAAAGCCTTTTCAAATTTGCTTTTTCAATTTCAAGGCCAATTTCACGCCCGGGTAGCTCAGTTTCCTCGTGACGGATGTAATGGTCGCCTTGTTGAGAAGTTGTCTAAGATCAGATCATGATTTACCCTCTTAGTACTTTGTCGGACCGGAGTATAGGGATACCTGGAGTGGATGATTTCACCTTTTGGTCTAAAGATAGCAATGAGTTCGACTTATGGGCCTAAATTTAGCTATCTTGAGTAAAATTAGGCTTAAATTGATCTGAGCCTTAATTTTTCGACACAAAATGATATGGGCTGATTCGTACGCTAAATCATGTCTAAATTAGTTCAAAATTTAACTTTTTTATGCAATTAGACTTTTGACAGAATTGAACTCGAATAATTTTTGTCTGAAATCAATTTTTAAAAAGATATTTTATATTTTTAATTTTAAAAAATTAACAAAATTAACCCAATAGCTTATTATGATCCTTATGTGAGACTTCGAGACATGATGATGATGATGATATCGGGTGGTAGATATTAGCCTGTTGCAAAACCAACTCTTGTTTGGAAAACTTCTTGTGACTGTTCTTTGCCTCACTTGAAATTCTAATCTGATTGATGAAGTTCTGTTGTTATCATTTAGAGCATGAAACCAAACTAAACCTATTAAGATAACAACTATAAACTATAAACTATAATTAAGCTTATTTCTTATTTTTTCCATAAGTAAAAAGTTGAGGAACATGATCAAAAGAGGCAATCATGTTTAAGAGATCATTATCCTATTGTCAGTCAGTAACAAAAATGTGAGCTCTTCATAGACAGGCATAAGAGGAAATTACATACACCTTTGATTCCATCCAATCTATATGTTTTCTAAGACAATTTAGATAAAAAGAAGATTAAAAAGATTAAAACCATTTCCATCATCCTGACCTCAACTACTCTTGTAATACTCTTTCTATACTAAGTTAACACAGTCCATAATAAAGAGAAGTTGCAAAAACAGAGGCGAAAAAAATGTTTTTTATACTTGCAGAGGTCTCTCAAGAAAATTTAACAACTAGACTTATGTACATCAATCTGATATAGGAAATGCTTAGCCCCTAGAAGAGGACTGAAGTTCCCTCATCATTTACAGGGTATGACAAATGGGTTTAAGCCAAGTAATTGTATATTTGCGGATTGTTCTTGTCCCTCTCCAGGTACTCTCTGTCAATCAGGCTTTCTATCCTTTTCTTCAAATCAGCAGGCTTTATTGGGAACTTCAGCTATTCCATCAAAAGAAAAACAAATTTTCATCCATATGGGAATTTGATTTCAAGCTATCTATGGACAAGATTTGCTTCAGAATAACCCTTTGACGTGCTGGAATAAGATAAGGCATGTATTACCTGTTGAAATAGTTCAGTTATCAAAAGTGTGTGACTTAGCACTTTCCTAGTCTTCATTATCCGAACAATTGCAGCATCAACCTGCAAAAATAGTGCAAATATCACCAACCAACATTTCATTTGCCCAGTTTACTGACTTTCTTAATGGCTGAACTAAGGACGATTGATGTTGGATAAAGACAATAGGGTTAACCTGATATTGTCGATCCTGAAATACCCTCTCAGTAGTGCTTGTATTTTCCTCTACAGTTTCCTTCATCTGGATGGCATTGACCTGCACAGCCAAAAAGTGTTTAGGGCTCCAACATAAGATTGACAAAAAGTTTGACCAGTTCCAGACAAAGACTTTGTAAAGAATAAAACAAGCATTACATTTTAGACAGAAGTACTCTCAAAATGATTGATGGAAACTATAAAAGCAACCCCCATATATATATACCTTAATACGATACAGTGGAGCAGTAAATCCATCATTGAAAACAAACTCATCATCATCCTCCACATCCCTCCCTTTTGGCAACTGTAAATCACACATCAAAGATGAATGTAAAAGCCAAACAAATACTAACTGCAGTGTATATACTTAAAACAAAATTTCAGTTTCTTCTATATTTTCATTTCTATACTAGCTGTAGAGTATATACTTGAAACAAATTTCAGTTTTTTTCTATATTTTCATCTCTATCTTCCTAATCCTCCCCGTGCCATTAAGTTACAGCCTGCAACTACAAAGACCTTTCAAAACTGAAAAGAATACAAAACCTATTTACTAAAATGAACACCTCATTCATCCTTGGAAAAGTAAACAAAGTATTGTGTGTCTCCATTGTAACTAGGAAACAAATTATTAAGTAGAAACAAAGTGACGATTTTACATCAAGATAACTTTCTTTTCCTTAGTATCACAAACTTTTAATTTTCAGATGAAAAGATTTATTGGCTTAATTGTTTATAGGAATAATAATTCAAAACACACAAATGTCCAAGTCTGAAATGACCACCACCAACCTTTTGCAGGACACGAACTTTGCCACATGCCAGAGACTGCAAAGTCCTTCTCAATTCTCTATCTTCTATACCCGTGGAATCCTTGACATCTTGAAAACTAAGCTTTTGGGCATCATTAAATAGCATCAGAACAACAGTCTGGAGAAGCAGACATAAAAGAACAAACTATTAGAACATCTCCTTGTCAGGTCAACAAAACAAGGTTAGAAACAGTACATGACTATACAAAGGTGGCCTACCAAAGACAATGAACCAACCTGAAATAGAGAAACTGCTAGTTCTTTTTTTCCTTTGGGAAACTCGGCCTTCAATACACAATGACCCAGTGAATTTTGCCACATCAAACGTCTACCACTATATTTGCTTAAGTAGAACTCTTTGAAAATATCCTGCAGCAAGAAGGAACATAAGAACTCCATGTCCACTTTAGAACAGCTATGACAATGACACTAAACCAAAATGTAGTTTGTGCCCAACCTGATACACATTCAACTCGTGAGGAAGCCTGACATCCATCGGTGGATAAGTGGGCCAGTAACTGTAGAAACCATTTAACGATAAACAAACTTTAGCAGGGTTATACACCAAGTATCTTCTAGTCAAGTATGAATATTGGATCTCAACCCACCCTGTCGTCAAGACATGGACGCTCATCTCAATTCCAGAAGGCAGCTTAGTCCTTGCCTGAGATGATTGCTTGAAAGATTCATTTATTTCCTTCGACAGTTCAATATCCTGAAAATAGCCACCACAAACGATAATCATGCCATAATTTCAACACTCGAAATCAGAGCAAGTCCTAAAAGTTATTGTAGTTTTTTGTGAATGAATATACCGTAAGAAAGAAAATCAGGAAAAAGGTAGAACACAGTAATTAGAACTTAAGCTCAATTTAATAAAGAAGATACTCAAAGTAGTGCTGATCTCTCAAAACTGAGATTTAGAAACAAAAAAATGGAAAACTTCTTTAAATGCAAACGTTGTAGATGGCGGTGCTTACATCTTAGGAATTTCTGGTTATATAGCATCAAGTGTTTCTTCTTATCTAATATATTGTATAAAGTATGGTGCATACGAGATAAGATTTAAAAGATATTGCAGCAAAAGTATTCACCAGTTAAAGAACTTCCTTTTCATATAGTCAAATTCATTTCCACTAAAAAGCCTCTAAAATGTGTTTTTTTCAGTTAATCATATTTGTATCTTAATTTTAGTGAGAGCTATTAGGCAAGGGCATCACAGCCTTGACAGAGAACACGTATAAGACAAACCAACATTTTGTTTTTTGGGCCTATTTCCGGCTTGTAAGTCTTCAACAAAGTATGTACATTACCGTGCAGAGGAACGAACTAGAATCTCGTAAAACAAAACTCAGTGCCAAACAGAACAATAAAAACTTTATAACTGAAGCATCACACCTTAAACATTCCCTCAAGCTTATTAGTAAACTGACTGCCACACTCAGTCTTCAGCTGCAATAGGAAACATAATCCTATTAATATGATTGGTAGAAGAGGATTTTGCAAGCTAGCGAATCAGAAAAATTTCAGGACTTAACCTTCGATATCATGGATTTCTCTGCATCAATAGATGCACTTTTTCCCAACAACAATCGTTTTGCAAGATCTTTCTTATAGAATGCTTCAAAAACATCCTTGCCCTGTGTAAAGGCGAAAGAAAGAAGCAGAAAGTTCAGCATCATGCAAGGAAACCAGGGACAACTGAAAGAAAATTAAAGATTTTATGCACTGCATTTGTTTAAACAAAACATATCACCTGAATAAACCTGAATAAAACCAAAACTCTGTCAAGTGTACCCTCCAACTCCTCTTCTGAAGTGCCCTTGTTTCCAGCACGAAGTTTCTCATCCAAAAACTTGGCAATAAGCTCAGCAGGCCGGTTCTATTAAAGGAAGAAAACAATTTGATTCTTAGTTAATGATTACCTAATCAACCACACAGTTGCTGATCTGAAACTTAACCACTGGTGAATAACAATAATAAGTGGAAATCATTATTCAATCTGACTAACCATGGAAACATAAGGGCTGCAATAACAGCTCAACCAATAATACTAGAGTAAGGAAAATAGGAACTTCACGGGAATCAATTATCCCAATGGAATCATAGAGAAAATTTAGCATGAATCACCATAAATGAAACTCTAGCTTCTATCTTTACGAGATTGGGAGACGAGAAAGGCCGTTGATCAAATTTCTCAGCATGGACACCATAGTGAAAACCTTTTACCCAGCACAATGCCAATGTCATTAAGGACTTTCAAGAGAATATAATATCGAACAACAATGACCAAAGAGATTGTACATACCTTTTTGTACAAACAACACTTAATCTTTGATACATGACACTCGATATTTTGTTTTTTCAATTACCATTTACATTGCAATATTTATGGTACAAATGGATTCATATTCTCACCACACAAGCAATATCTCATAAAGGATGATAAAAGAATATGTTGCACTAACCTGACGAAGATTAATCAGATGCTCAAATGAATCCTTTATGGTATTGCCAAATGCTTCATTCTTAGAGAAGCTTTCTTCCCATATTTTATCCAAAGAAGCCTTAAATTCTAACAGAGAGGACACCATATCCTTATCTTTCTCTTCATCCATGACAATACCCTGTCCAGTTTTCCGTATGTACAAACTAAGGGTCTGTCTTAACGATTCAAGGGAATTCACCCTTAAGAAGAGCAAGTACATCCTTTGCAGGTCGTCAATTCGATGTCCATCCATCAGAATTGTGAATCCCTGAATTGTAGAGATGAAAGGGTTTCTTTCCTGAAAAATTTTGCACTAGATAGATATAGAATAAGTAAACAATAAAAAACATTCATACCTTATCTAGAATGGCCGGTATATGACGGTCAAGAAGCTGCCGTTCTGCAGTTGCTATCAGTGGTTTTCTAGTATTTGTATCGAGGTAGATTAAGCATCTTTCATGCTCTTCATGCAACCTTATCTGCAAAATGAACTTTCTCAAGGTAACTATTGCGTAACAAGGTGCTAATATATCAATAAACATTTGAACACAAACATAAATAGATAATAAATCTACTTACAATCATTTTGCAAAAGATCAGGAAAGAGTAAAACACACCTCTACATGCTTCAAATAATCTGGCACATCTGATTGTTGCATGTATTTCATGCCTTCAGCAGCATAAAATTCAGATGTGCATTCAAGGAATGCCCTTTCAAAGCTTTCCGAATAAATTCCTAGAGAAGTAAACATCTTCAATAGATGGTTTAGAAGAGTTCTATCCACTGTTTCACCTAATCTGCAACATAAGAGCAAACTTTCTAAACTCCATGATGCAAATCAACCACAAGTTTTAAATTCAGTACCCAAAGTCATTAAATCTCCACTCGTCAAATACAGGTTCAGATCAAAAAACTCAAATGCTTTCCAAAGAACATTAAACGATATGTATTATCCCCCTTAACTTGACTCCTACGTAAATATATAACCAAGACCTACATACCCTTTGGAACTTTACCAAAAGCTGACCATTCACACATCCTCACTCTAATTAAATAATGATCAACATATAATATAGATACCCAAGATAGAGATTGCTTTGTAACCACTTATTTTTTTATCTTTTTTGTTTTAAAAGCACCAAGGTGATATCCTTCTCAATGTAAGATATGGAAATAATATTCTAAATGATCAAAGACAACATATAGATTATTTAGAACAGAGAGTCCAAACAAATTAACCTCTCAAAAAGAAACATTTTCTGGAACAAATAAAGGGTATCAAACAAGAATTGGAGAGGTCAACTTCTAATTATCTTTTAAATTAATATGATTTGGAGTTAAAAGTTAAAATACAACTAGAAGTACTCTGCATCCAGGTCATCTTCCAAGGCAGGAGAACTAGAAATGTTAAGCTAATAGTTGTTTCATGTGTGAAGCTGCTTAAGAACCTCGTTTTGCAGACCAGCAGATATATTGTTAATGTATATCTGCTTGTGTGTCCGGGTGTTTCTCTGCGAGTGTAAACATGAGTGTAGCTGTAGGTGTATACATTCTGGTTTTTTATTGTCAACGAAAAGAAAATAAACCATCAACAAACTCCAATTAGTTTTAACCTTTACATTTCTAGAGAACATATGCCACTAGAGACTTTTCTTGTTATCCAGCATAGTGAGAAGATGGAAGTACCTTTCCCTCTCAATCATCCGCAAAAGGCCTGTCACAGTTTTATGCTCAACTTCTGAAGACAGAGAAAGATGCTTCCGGAAAAGTTGCAAACCCATGTCCCACAAGGAACGGACATTTTGGGTTTGTTTCACATATGTCCTATCTAGATACAAAGCTATACCACGGATCATTAACATCTGGTCACAGAAATCCTGCCAGCATCTCTCAACCAGGGATAAGAAAACCACCAAATCAGGGCTTTGACCAACTAAAGATTGTAAAGCCGAAGATATATGTGCTTCGCATTCTTTTTCAATCCTCAGATAAAGATTTCCTCCCATTTTGTGTAGGCAAAGATCATTGACAGCCTGAGCCGAAGGTATATCAATTCCACAAACCAGTGAAGTAACTCAAAGAAGCAAACAGCTAATCTACCAAGAATGAAGGAGAATAGAGTAAAACATACCTGATAAAGCTTCTCCAAGTCACAAGAATCTGGTTGTTTCAAGAATATAGCTTTGATAGCTGACTGCAACTTAGCCCATGTATTCACCTCAAAGTTTGTAGGAAGCGTTGGTTTATCTTCATACAACAATAAAAAAAGAAACATTAAAATAGAATTTAAGATATACCCAGTAAACATGGACTTGAGCGATTGCTATAAATATAAATTTCACACCAGGTATTTGCATCATCCTCAGTTCATGCATATAAATAAAAGATACAGGTAACAAGGTTCGCAACAATAATTGAAGTTCATAATGCACATTGCTTGCGAAAATTCAACAAATATTCTCTTGTCAACTAAGAAATACCAATTCATTAGATTACATACAGCATACACTCATAATTATTGCAAAACATTTCACAATGCAATGAAGAAATGAGGACAACAGGTGAGGAGGTTATTAGGAAGAGAACAATAACAAAGACTTGACCAAATAACTAAATTGTCTGGTGGGACTTTGATATATGATTTTGTGTAGGATCTAGTCACATAACGACCCACAGGTAAATCCTCTTTTCTTTACTAAAGTTCTTCCTTTTTCTAGAACCTATGGTTATTGTTTAGAAAATTCGTCCTTCACAAGCTTTCTATCAACAATTTTTATGACAAATTATGGTTGCTTTCTTATTCATCGTAATGCCCTTTAAATAAGCTCAATACATAGAGTTTTTTGTACTTAACATAAAACAAAAAGCTACTAAATTATTCTCTTACTAAAAATAGACTTATAAAAATAATACACGTCCTAAATTACTACCTAAATAAGACAACCATTAAAATTACTTCTTAATCAAGTTGATCTTGTTGTATATTTTCTTTCCTAGAATGCATTTTACATATCATTACTCCCCGCATACAAAGAACTTGTCCTCAAGCTACAAATCAAGTAACTCTAGATATCCTGGGCCTCCATCCCTCTTCTTCTGAATTAGCAAGATCCACCCAAAATAACCTTTTCGACTTGAGTCCTCTAAAGAAGGACTTGTTCACAATTGAAACAAAGCCCCTTCAACCTTTGTTCCTCCATCTCAGCCTTCTTCAATTTCATAAAAGAACGTGCAAAAGCATTTCACACACTAAAAGCAACCCCTCAACTCTCCTTTGAACACCCTTTTCCTCCTATAGAATTTCCTAACACAAAACTCGAGTCGTTCCAAGGAGAGGCAACCTTGCGACTCCCTCTTGTGGCAACTGAAACACTTCTCAACCTTCATTCATGTGCGTGGGCTAGGTTCATGGCAACCCCCAAGCTGTTCAGTTGTTATAGCTCTACTTCCAACCGAAGCCCTTCCATGAGCCTAACAACAAACAACCCAACTTGTTGCCTTGTTGTAAGCTCTGTTAGAACTCCCTCTAGCACTCCTCCAAAATCGCAAACTATTTCAAGTTTGCTATTTCACCCAATGGGTTTAGACTCATGGGAGGTCTAAACCATAAGTGACATTATTCCTTGAAGGTTTCCCAATACATACTCATTTCCTCTTGCTCCACCTTAAAAAATCACAGTTGCGCCTCTTCGTTAAGATGGAACGCTGCCAGCACCACTTTCTCCTCTACCAAATTACATTGGTTCTCGAAGAATTGCTCTACCTGGTGAATCCAAACAAGAGGTCATCAGAACAATCATAAGTGGGGAATTCCAATTTAGAATACTTGATAACGGTGCCCAAACTAGCTAGCTCCATGCTTCTATCCACCCTCCTCTCTGTGCAGGTGCGGTTGCTGTTTCCAACCTCCCCCTGCTGGTCTTGTTCGCAAATAACCTACAAAAGCTCCTCAAATTGAGCATTCTAGCTTTCTTCTATCTTTTCCAATCGTTGCTCCACTTGTTTCCTGAACACATCTACTTTAGTTGATAGATCACACAATTCGTCCATCACCCTAGGCTCTGATACCAAATTGATATGTGTTTCTGTGCAGGAACTAGTTACGAGATGATTTAAAGGGAATTCCTCTTTTCCCATGCTAGGGTTCTTCCCCTTTATAGGCCCTATAGTTTCTGTTTAGAAAATAAGCCCTTGACAAGCTTTGTGCCCAACTATTTTTATGAAAAAAATATGGTTATTTTCTTATTCATTCTAATGCCCTTTAAATAGGCTCAATACATGGAGTTTTAGGAAGTAAAATAGAACAGGAATTTCTCATACTAAAAATAAACTTATGAAAATAACAGACCTCTTAAATAAAATAATCACTAAAATTACTTCCTAATCCAGTTGATTTTTTGTATACTTTCTTTCCTAAGAATGCATCTTAGACATTAGAATTCTGTCAAATATCTGTTCCATTGAAAAGCTCTTATCGTTGTTGAATGAAAGATCAACCATCAGTTACACTAACTTCGTTAGGAGTTATTTTACGAGCAAATTACCATAAGCATACAAATGATAACACGGGATGAGAAATATTTATATAGATGACAGAAAATTAACCATAAACGAAAAAATAAATGGGGAATAGAATATTGCAAGCTTATGAATTACATCATGACATTAACACTTTCTAATTAGCAAAGAAGCAAGCATAACAGAGGAGCCTAAGCAATCATCCAAATTGCATAGCAGTTCACCAAAACCCTTGCTTAGCTACAGTTTCAACTACTTGGAACTTAAAACAAGGTTAACCCAACACGAATATGCAAAGAATGCATAAATGAGAAACAGAAACTTCATAAGAACTTGCCACTACTAAGCTCCCAATAAATGGAATTTCGGATCAATTTAAAACAACTGATCACTGAAGAGAAACCACTTAAATAATGCAATAAGCAGCAGATCCAAAATTCAACAAATTTGTCAATTCACATACTCGATATCTTATCCAAAAACAAAATCCATCAGAAGAGAAAAACCCTAGACTAACTAAATCTCTAAAATGACAAAACCCAAATGAAAGATGCCAAATTCGAGTCAGATTTTCGACGAAAACAATAAGATTGCACCTTTAACGAGCTTAATAACAAGCTTCTTTGCGGGCTGAGGAGGAGTGGCCTTTTTGCGAGACAAGTTAGCAGCGGTGTGAGACGCGCTGTCGTTGTCGAGCTTTGAATCGTCGTCCAGAGCCATAGGGTCCAATGTAAAGTGGTGGTTGAGTCCGTTTTTGTTGTCGTGAGGCGAGCAGGTGGAGACGCCCTGCGACTTGGCCTTCTTCATCGGGCGCAACGTGTCGTCTGAGGTAGAGGCGGAAGCGGAGCTGGCGGTGGCAGTGCGTTTGGTAGGGAGAGACATCAACGAAGAGTTTGATCTTTACCTGGTTATCGTATTATTAACAAATATTATTTTATTATTTCTCAAAAAAAATTATTTTATTAATTTTAGGGCATTATTGTCTTATATGCTTTTTTGTATTTTCTTTTGTTTATTCATATTTTTATAAATTACAAAAATTATTAAAATTTTGATTTTAGTTATTAGTTTTTATAATTTGATTTTTATTGTTAAGTAAATTTAATATTAATTACTAACAAAAATTATGAATAATATAATGTAATTATTTTTATAAATTACAAAAATTATTAAAATTTTGATTTTACTCATTAGTTTTTATAATTTGATTTTTATTGTTAATTAAATTTAACATTAATTACTCACAAGAATTATGAATAATATAATATAATTATTAAATTAATTTTAAATTGGTCTTTATGACTATTTCAAAATTTAAATTTAAATTTATTTTAAAAATAAAAAAAAATTCAAATCAAAAATTGACTAATAAATATATTTTTAATATAACATATCATCAAAGTATACAAATTTCAAAAAATTAGAATAGTTGTTTATGAAATAAATTTAAAATATAAAATTATAAATAATATAAATTTATAAATTAAAATATTTACTAATTTAGTATTAATATTTATTAGGAAAATTATATGAGATATTAAAATAAATTAGTTACTTAAAATTTAATTTATATAAAATTTTTTAAAATTAAATATTTATCAATAATAAAATATAATAATAGTAATATTAAAATTAAAATCCTAAACTTCTAAGGTAGCAACTTTGTGTGTTTTTAATCAAGGAAACGTGGAAGGGTCCTCGTGTTGGGTAGGCTACAAGGACTCGTGTTGGGTAGCCTACAAGGACAAAGGGGCCGACGAAAACCACTTGCCAAATTGTCATCACGTACGGTTCGCAAATTGCTATGAATCCTTCAGCTTTTTCTCAAATTTTGGGGTTTAGATTCTCTGCATCCAGTACCTGTGTCAACCCCTTTTTTTTTTTAGTAGATTACTAAAAATCTATACTAATCAAGGGAGCAGGTATGCTAGAGCCTAGAGGAGATCTGCTGGTCTCAAATTGTTGTGTCTTATTGTGCCTTTAAGATCTTAATCATCCAATAAGGGTAGATCTATTGTTCTCAAATTGTTGTATCCTGCTGTGCCTTTAAGATCTTAGTTATCTAATTTATTATAATAGATGGCTAGAATTTAGTCAGATTCAAGAGTACACTACTTCAAGAACAGCAGATCTGATCTCCTAAGTATCGTCATCATACTTGTAATATAGTCCAATGATACGAGTATCATTCTCGATAGGACTATGAGTATTAGTAATATCTAATCAAAATAAGCTATTGAATTAAAAAATGATTAACTAAATTAAAATTACAAATCTAAAATAAAAGACAAAGTAAAAGCAATAATGAAATAATCAAGATCCCTACTTAGAAATTCTTTAAGTACACTGTTTTATCTTTAAAAACAAGAGACTAAAACCATGAATATGGGTATATGTTATGAAACATGCAACAAAGATCCGAGATATACATGTGTGACTCAATTACTCTATAATTACACCCTAAGCCATTAATTCTTTAAGTACACATTTTAATTTTTAAAAAGAAGAGATTAAGTGCCTGTTTGGATGGACTTTTAGAAGGTCAATAAATATTTTTCTCTATCACAAAAGCCTTTTTTAAGATTTGTCACTCAACTACTAGATGATTACACCCTAAACCATTAATTCTTTAAATACACATTTTAATCTTTTAAAAAAAGAGACTAAGTGTCGGTTTGGATAGACATTTGGGAGGTCAATGAATATTTTTCTCTATCACAAAAGCCTTTTTTAAGATGTGTCACTCAACTACTAGATGATTACACCTTAAACCATTAATTCTTTAAATACACATTTTAATCTTTAAAAAGAAGAGACTAAGTGCCGGTTTGGATAGACATTTGGGAGGTCAATAAGTATTTTTCTCCGTCACAAAAGTCTTTTTTAAGAAAAATGAGTGTTTGGCTATAAAATAAAAAAGTATTTTTTAATAGATATGACTTTTTTTACAGTCAAAATTCAGCTTTTTAAGAAGCTCAAATTTGGAGCTTATAAAAAAAACACTTTTTAGGTAAAATTTTCAGATCAATTAATGAGCTTATTTTTAGTCTCTTTTGTCCTTATATTTTACACATAATTCCTACAATACCCAAAAACATATCTTTACGTTTATTTTGAGATTTATATAATATTATTTGACTTTTTTTATATGTTTTAATATTTATTTTTGATATTAGTTTTACTTATGTTATAATCCATATAAAAGATTTAGTTAGATATATTTTTATTTATGTTTCATATGGTTGAAAATTATATAATAATTAATATATTGTGCTTTGCATATTGTTTAATATACTTTAAATAATATTTATATAAATAAATAATATTTATTATAAAATAAAATATAGTTAAAATTAAAAGTGCTTTTAAATTTTATGTTGCCAAACAGTCTATTGTATGAAGCTCTTTCAAAAAAGCTCTTTTTTAAATGACAGTTAAACAGTCAATTGGCTTCTTAGAAAAGCTCTTATCAGAAAAGATCTACGGACAAAAGCTCTATTAACAAAAGCTTTACTAGTATAAGCCCAACCAAACAGAGGCTAAAGAAGTAGTATATCTAAGTGAAGTAAAATTAAAATTAAATGGTAACATGAATATCCCTTAAATTTAAAGGGTAAAGCAAGTCAATATGCCATTTGATCAATCCTTTCCAAATTCTTAAATGGAACGATGATAACTTATTTCCTTTTCTTTCCATATTGAACTACCTTTTTAACTGGGAGACTTTCAAGAAAGTCCTATCATTAACATGAAATGCTAACTCTTTCCTACGGTTACTTACATAGCTTTTTTTGTCTATATTGAGCTGTTTTTATTCAACTTTGAATGAGCTTAACACATTGTATGGTCTCTTACATATTCTCTTGTCCCAAAAGCTTCCTCTCACCTAAACAAACTGGAGTGCAACATTTTTTACCAGAGAGTGCCTTTATGGTGTCATAGGTACTAAATTAATATCCATTATTATATGCAAATTCTAAAAATGTGAGATAAGAATCCCAACTACATCCAAAGTTTAATACCCAAGCTCGAAACATATCCTTTAGTGGCTAAATTGTGTTCTTCATCTTTCCACAATCTCATTAATTAGTAGAATAATGTTTAGGTAAGTGATCTCCAACAAGGTTATTAGTGATCATATATGATAGCTTTATTAGCTATTAACTTGTATTAGATCTTTTCTAAGTACCAAGGGCATCGACACCATATCGAAGGGAGGACTTATCATAACAATAGGTGAGATTGTTGGAAAATCCCTTAGGTTTGTAGATTCTTACGAAATAAATGATCAAAGATTAGGTATTAGATAAATTTGATTATGATATTTAGTACTTGATTTTCGGAATCAGTTTAGAGATATTATTGTGATAGTTATCAAATAAATTAAATTTTATTTTATGCTGATTTAGATTAGATGTTATTTGATTTTTAAATTTTAGTTAGAGAAAGACTGTATAAATTGACAAGCTTTTATTCAATAAAAATTGAGAGTCTTCTCCATACATATCTCAACATATAAAAAAAAACCAACAATTGGTATCAGGGCTCTCTTGATCTTAGGGGACCTCTAACCTACAAACCTATAACCTATAACCCATAACTCATTATGCACTTTCCCACACCACAAATCAAAAACCACACGTCAATGGATTCAGAATCATCGTTCACTGCCATTACTTTGCCAGTGTTTGATGGAAGAAATTATCTAAGTTGGGTTGTTCGAATGGAGACCCTATTTGAAGCAAATGACTTGTAGGAAGCTATAAATAAAGACTACGACGTTCCGGATTTGCCTATAAATTCTACAATGACTCAAATCACAATGCACAAAGAAAACTAAAAAATTCAAAAGGAGACAAAAACAAGAGTTTCAACAAAATCGACAACAACGACAACAACCGAAACAATGATGATTCATATCCACCATACCCACATTGCAACAAAAAAAAATCGCTCACAAAGAAAATGGTTAGTGGAGGCCTGATATCAAATGCAAAGGATGTCGATAAATTGAGCATATGTAAAAGATTTGCAAATCACAAAATGAAGAGGCAAAAGTAGTACATCAAGAGGATGAATTATTTTGACATTAAAGCTCTGCAACTCCTAAGGCAAAGAGGAGTTTGTTGAAAAATTCCTTAGGTTTGCAGATTCTTATGAAATAAATGATCAAAGATTAGGTAATAGATAAATTTGATTATGATATTTAGTTCTTGATTTTAGGAATTAATTTAGAGGTATTATTGTGATTGCTATCAAATAAATTAGATTTTATTTTATGCTGATTTAGATTAAATGTTATTTAATTTTTAAATTTTAGTTAGAGAAAGATTGTATAAATTGACAAGCTTTTATTCAATAAAAATTGAGATTCTTCTCCATACATATCTCAACATATATAAAAAAACCAATAGAGATCTTAGAGGCGACTGACTTAATCAAAGTGAGTAGCAATGATACAAACAACAAAGCTTAGAGCTATCAGTAGTAATGGGACGATTCCTAAGCTCAGTCTACGACTGATTTCAACCCTAGGATGATGTGATATAAAGATAAAATCATGGAGGATGTGATATAAAGATAAAACCATGGAGGATGTGATATAAAGATAAAACCATTCTCTAGCATTCTATTCTATTAATACTATATTAGTGGATGGTATATAATTTTGGCTAAAATTAGAGGTTTGGTGTTATATATATGTATGGAGAGACGTAATTTCGAGGATGTTGTCAGATGGAAAAGTAACAAGTGAGGATGCCAGAGGTGTGGTTGCAGTAGAGATGAGGAACATACTTGACATGAGTAGGACTCCTAGTGGGGTTATAGTATCTGTGGTAACAACGGTTAGGCTTAATGAGGAGAGAAAGTAGAATAGTATGATGAAGGTTGCTTCACAAATGGTAACACCATTAAAATAGAGCTAATTATATCTCCCCTAGATGAATAGAAACATGAATTATGTGCATACTAAAAGGGTGGGATTTGGTTTGTTAATCTTCTATATTGTAAGAAGTGTTCTTTTCGGATATTAAATAAATTGGATTTTAAAAAGAATAACGCAAGGCCTATGAAGAGTTTAAGTACAAAAGCCATAAGGCAATCTCATAAGAGCTTACTAATAGCAAAGACTTTACAAGTGCTAGAGGAATTTAGCATTTCCAAACAATAGTATAGCTCAAAATTTTCAAGCTTACATTGCATGGATTTCATCCAAGGACTTAATAGTTATCATTATTCCTTATAATGGTGGCAAGGTCTTCATAAATACCATAAGTTCTAGCCTCAGATGATCAACTAACATGTTAGCCCAGTTTCCATCAGGTTAATGTAGAGTATATTGCACAGATCTCCACATCCAAATGAGGAATTCTACTTGTATCCGTAACTTCTCAACTCCATAATGAGACCAAATTGATATAAGCTAATTTATAGTTTAAGCCCTAACTCAATTTGATGTGTTCACTTGATCTAACATCAGCATTATTGGATACAATTACCTCTATTATCTAATGAATGGTCATGTCCAAAGTCACAATTATGCTGCATTTGGTTACTGTCTCCAATATGCAGAGATGAAACGAGACAAAAATTTGGAGACAGAACAGAACAAAAATTGAAGACAGTGAGGTGTTTGGTTATGATGGACAAAATAGATAAAACTGTCTCTGTCTCGAGGACAGAAATGTGTTTGGTTGCAGTTGACAAAACATAAAAATAGTGTCAATGACTAAAATATCCCTGCAGTATAATATGATTGGAAATATGTAATTCATTGAATATTTTAAAACTAATGATTTGTATTAGTAAAAAAGTTAACAAATAATAATAATAACAATAACAATAAGAAATTAATTTCGTATAATAATAATAAT
>JAOQMP010000002.1:40744167-40755251 GCA_027563575.1 Erythroxylum pedicellare
GAAAGTCTGAAGAGGTTCAATAATACACAACCTTATTCTTAGCTGATCCTAATCCTATTATTTTATAATATTTAATTTTCAAGTTAACAACATCCAGTAGAAATCTCAATGACTAGTGAAGTACAAGAAGGTCTAATAGTACGCAACCTTATTCTTAACTAATAAAGAGACTATTTTAAATGACCCGAAAAATTGAAAAGGCTATTCACAATTCTCTTTATTGAAAAATTGAAAATGACCATCTTTTTTCCTTTGTCTTAAATTTAATTTGTAGGCATTAGGAGCTTTAAATTCTATAAGTAGGTGTAAGATTAATTTTCAACTCAATGGAGTCTTATCCTTGCAAGAGAAAGAAACCACACTTAGGTGGTGATTTAGTTGGCCAAGCCAATGTTTGGAGGTGATGTTTTGGAAATTGGAGCAAAGAAGGACCCCACAACCCAACAATCCCCTTAGTTTATGTGTTGGTTAGGTACAAACCATTCATTAATGCACTTTGTCCTCTTAACAGACCAATCCAATATCAACTCTGCAAATACAACACTACTAAATCAACTAGAGTGAGTGATATAAAGTCTTTGGTTTTTATAGAGCATCAAAGCAAGCACTGAAAGAAAGTGGTTTTATGTGATGATGTTGGTAGAAACAATGGCAATGGAATGGAAGAGTGAGGGACAACAGTATGTAAAGATCTCCTACCATGAGGGACAACAGTATGTAATTCACAAGTATCACAGCTAAAAGCATGCAAGTCCTTAGAGTATTGATGTTTGTAAATTGACCATTAATACAAATAAGCAAAATTTAGTAATAATGGAAAATTCAATGTTTGTCACATACTCCATTATTAAATTTCATAAAGAGTTATTTTATAAACACAAATTAACTTATAGACTTAAAATTTCATAAAACTTTAAAAGCAAAGTTTGAGAATACATTGCATGGAAACCAACAACTATTCCCAAGCAGCTAACATAGATAAACCTATGTCTTCAGGCTAATCTTTTTTCCCCAACACTTACTGCTCACTTACTCTTACAACCAAACTTCTGTTGCAGCCTGGTTCAAATCCTTGTCAAATAACTGGATGATGACAATGCAATCACTCCCTCAATCTCTGCAACAAAGTTTCTGGAAAATCACTCAAATATGCATATTCTTACTGAAGATCCTAAGACATTCCAACTCAAAAACAATAAAACATAGTGTATGCTTGCAAATACAAAACAAAGTCCTTTTGCAAGCATATACATTCATGACTAGGGAAACAAACTACGCATATGCTCAGGCAAGGACCTGTAAAGCTAAAGATGTAAAGACAGATCTAAAGTTCCTTGACCGCTCCCTTCGTAATCACGGCTGTTACCCATCCCAGAAAGAGGAAGATCCAAATTCTTAGAAGGAAACAAATTTTCCTTCATGGGCTCCTTTGTTGGGGCAGCAGATACACAGGACTTTATCTTCAGCTTTTTCAACGTGTTCACAGCTGTACCATCGTCTGGGGCATCATCTATGTAAGGCCTTCTTTTCCCTTCACAATTCCAAGCAGTTGTCTTGTTATACTGGCCAGCATCCTCTTGACCAGTTCCTAAGTCGTGACCTAGAAGAGAATCATTTAACGCAGCATTGGGATGCGGCAGCTTGTTAAGATCCTGAACAAGCTTCAGAGAGATACCACCATGAGAGAATGATGTGCTATCCTCATAGGATTGGAATTCGCCAGAAGTAACTGGACAGTCTTTGTTGGAACCCAAATCTGATGAAGGATCAGAAGGAAATTTAATAGGAGCGGAAGTATCAAAAGGCATGGAGGCTACAGATTGATTTGTATTTGACAGAGCAGCTTGTTTTGAATAATAAACAGGCTGGGGAATTTCAGGACTGACACTTGATGAAAGCCTAGACGAAAACATAGATAGAGATTTGGCATTTAAAGGATTGTTACCAGCTAAGTTTCCAGTATCCATCAGAACAGTCTCAGGCAAGTGGATTTCAGAAGACCACAAAAGAGGTGGTTCCATACTGAAAAGAGGCAGGAGTGGCCTGACACACTTTGAAGAGCTCTCAGCTTGGCCATTTACAAGGGGTTCCAGCTTGAAGCTAATACCGTTGACAGATTTACGATGATCAAGAGTTTTCAAGTGTCTTGTTGACTTAAACTCCACTCTGTGAACCCTGACATGACCTCCAAGAGCCTGATGGCAGCTGAAGACCCTATGGCAATAAATGCATGAAAAAGGATGTCGTATTTCTTCATTTTCCTTATTGCTGAGCAAAAGCGAATTCATTGTTGAAGTTGATTAGAAGGCCCTCAATAAGAGACTTGAAGGAACTCCTTTTAGAAGACTACAAAAAACTAACAAGCAGAAGAACCTTGGTATTTGCAGTGCATCCTATCGTAATTTATAGTAGTCTAACGAGGGAGAGTCAAGTTATAATGGGTGAGAGTAATTAATGCAACCGACAATCCTCATTAAGACTACTTACGGAAGTGTACAAAGGACATAAGTTGCCACAATAAAGTTCCATATAACAAATTGCTTTAAATTTCTTTTGTCCCGTAAAAATCTACACTCAAGATAGCCATAAATGCAAATATAATTAAAAGCAGTTAAACAAATCTAGTATGCGAGCAAGAGTTGCAAGTGAACATAAATGAAGGCAATATTTAAAGTGGTTATGAGGAAATGTAATAAATAGACAACATAAAAATGGTATAATAGGTAAAGCTACGCACTTCATAACGAGGACATTTGGCTGAAATCTCAATTGGTTAAGGCCGTTCGATTTCTCTTAAATAAGATAGCAACGACAGATTACTAAAATTAAACATGAAACTAAGCCAAGCATTATCCCCAGTTATGCACCGTAAAGGTTTTTCTCAACATCTATTTGATCAAATAAACAAAAATTATCATCAATCCTTGATCTTTTATCGCAATTTACTCTATCAATATTTTGTATTACCTTATATTTTGCTAGACAGTTCATATTATGGTCTTGTTAGCCTTAGATACTTGTATATCAGTATGATGTTGTGAGCCTTATATTACTTACATATCACTATGCGGCTTATACCATCGAAATAAATGATGATAGATTTTATTGCCCTACTATTACAAATAGATTGTGGGAACCTAGTCAATAAGAGTTAGATGCTCTTTTTCTCTTCTATACAAATTTAACAAATTATCATGTAGTACACACCAAACCTATTGCAACACCAAACCCATATCTCAATCACATTGTTTTTACCACCACAATTGAAATTAACCAATCACTATTGTGATACTATTAATGTTGGTGGCATATTCCTAATAACACCATCACCACTACTACAGAAACCATTAAAATACACAATGGTCTTCGAATACCAACATTATAAACTAGCACTGCCTTACAATTGTGCCACTGACCCCACTATTACAACAAATGTTCAACCTTTGCAGTTAACTAGCATACAAGAATGAACCTCCAATATTTTTTTAGTCATATTTTTTGAGCATAACCGAGCTTTACATGCCAATTTTAACTTAATGAAGAGATCTAAAAGGCATCTCAACGACGACCTTGGTCTAACCAAGTTAATACAAAATAGAAGCATCTAAGTAACTCAAAATTTCAACTAAGTTTAAACCATTGATGAAACTCTTTTGAGTGATGTAAGATTCCAAAGAAATGAAATGAGGGACTGATCAGCCGGAAATGAGGAAAAGGAAGTGAAAATGCGAGCAACACATCACCAAAGAAAGAAAAGTTACTCAATGTCTTTGATTTATGAAAGATTGTTCTTTGTTTTAACAAGACGACATGTAATATGTAATTAGTCTACAACTACTACATCCAATAGGGTGAATTGTCATATGAAGACCAAGATAGCACAAGACATTCAACTTGACTAATCGTAAATTTCAAATCCTAAGAAATCAGTTTAATGTGTGTTCTCCTTTCAAGCTCCTAGCATAAGTACTTATCTGATATAATGCTGGAGAATCCTTGTAATAAGCATGCGTTGATTTTTGTGAACTTTCCAGCATTTGTTGAAGACTAGAAGAAGAGATCCTAGAGAAAAACAATGAAATTAAAGAGGTCAAATCTGTGAGCATTTCTCTGATTATTGTTGGCAATAAGTAGGTTTTGAAAAGAAAATGATGCAAACTAGAAGAACCCTACCAAAGGCAAATAAAAGGAGATTGATGCTTTGAACAAATGCCCCGACTTTGGTAGATAAAGCAGCCAATACCCTTTTGTAGGAGGAGAAATTTAGAAGTTAATGTTAATGTTAATGATGATGATCAATTTATAGTTTAGAAACTCAGTTACTTACCTTCTCCACCCTAGAGGGTTCAAAGCAAGTCTTTCATATTAGCGTATCTCATTGACTGAAATCCTGCAACATGCAGATTATAGAGAACCAAAGAACTCAGCCCATTAAGATGTGTCCATGTAAGTGCATTTTCAATTGTTTCTACCGGCAATCTTGTAACTGCAGAAACTATATATCTATTAGAAAAAAAGGGGATAAATTATCACTACCATATATGTATAAATAAGTACTATCAGAATAGGAAACTACAGTAGTTGGAAAAGAAACCAAACAGAGCAGGTATTATTGATTCAAATAATAATAAGGATTGGGCTCCTATTCTGGAAAACTGTAAAGGGTTTAAAAAAAAAAAAGATATAAGGATATATCAACCAATCTTAAAAAATCAAAACATGGGAAGATTCCAAGCAATGTACTTCAATGAAAAATGTGCACATGGGGTTGCGGTGGGAGTGTGGGCTGGCTACAAGAGAAGGATTATAAAGGACAATGCATCGATTAACTAGCCCCTTATGAGAACATCCATTTGTACAGAAACAGGTCAACTTAATAGAAATATAAAAGAGAGTATTTATGTGATCAAAACTATATCTCTTATCGATGCAAGTAAAGTATAGGCCATTTATTGGGATTTAGCAACTCCAGTGGCTTCATATCAACCATTTCAAACCATGCTTTAGCATAAAATTTGAGTTCTCATTCACATTTTCAGAAGATAAAGAGTGACCTACTTAAATAACAAATAGAAGTGTTCCAACCCTTTTGATAGCAGAATATCTAAGAATCACAACATAGTGTAGTAGCTACTCGTTGATATTTTAGCTTCAAGCATACTCCTTTACACAACTCCAAATTTTCCTTTCATCAAGTTCACATGTTTCCTTTCTAATTGCATATGTCTACCATAGAAATACAACGAACTTATAAACTTAAGTTAAAAAATCCAATTCCAAAAGCAGCACCATAGACAACATTCTGGACAATAAACACGAACGCATATACTTGTCTAATCTAGCCATACAAAATAACAGCAATAGCAATAATAACTACAAAAAGTCAGAACCAATCCCTCTCTGAGATGAAACCTGGAATCAGAAGGGATAAGTGTCAAAATCATTCTCATGGAGGTACTAAATTGGCTACCAGTTCAACAGTGAACATCAATATGTGCGTATGTATATAGGACTGAGCAAGAACAACTGATTCGTGACATGGGTCAGTTGATCATACTCCAACACTCATAAACAGAGAGAGAAGAGAAACCCTTACCGATGGAAAAATTGACTCTACACAATTTGCATGTGGGTCACCGGCTTCCGAGCTGCTTTGTTGTATCTGAGATGAAATGGAATGGCTTTACTTGTTTAACAGTCTACTCCTTTAGTTAAAATGGGCCACATTGTAATACAACTTTTAGGCAAACTGTTCGGCCCGCACGGACTACATTCTGTTTTCTGAAACTATATTCTATCGAATCTTAGTCGTCGAACAAGGAACTGTTGCCAAAAATGTCGAATGTTTAGGCTAAATAGATGAAGACGGAAGAAATTTAAGTTGATAAAGGTGATACTTCAATTTTTGTGGTTGCTGAAGGTACTGATGAGTTTACATACACCGTAGCAACTTGAGCGTACATCATGTGTTCTTAATATTCTGCAAAAGCTTGACAATTGTACTGCAAACTTCCAAAAGGCCCTGAGCACTCGCATTTGCGTGAAATATTCATGTGTAAATGCGCGTTTTAGAGCAATTCAAAACTATTTGATATCGCCGAGAAAAGAAATTTTCACAAAGGAAGGATTGAATCCCGAAGTTCTGATATGTCTTGACGACACGGGGACTTCAGCTTCCCACTAGATTAAAAAGACCCTTTTCGTTGATACAGGCGATATCCCAACAGAGGAACTTTTGACTACATACGCACTTGGATCCAAGTTCAGCAGACAAAACTATCAACTGAGAAATCCAAGAATACGAAACTCATCATATGTTGCCATTTCTGCTTCTAGTATCAACTGAATCAATTGACATCCTAAAATGGTTGCTCAAAACATTGAGAAAATAATCCATCTTTGAGCTTTTAGACAACTGATTCATCTACTAGCAAGGCAACAATGCTGTTGTCTTCAACTCCTCCATTTCTTTTCATTATACTGTCATTCACATAATTCCGCATACATCATTTGAAGTATAGATCCAAAAAATAGCTTGGGCAGCTGAGTTGTCGCATAATATAAGGAGTTAAGGATAAACAACATGTGTGAGCCTTAATAATAGTTTATGAACACAGCTAATGACGTTTCTTCCACATATCTAACTACGAACCGTAAGTAATTATTGGCCTAATTGGCAGCAACATAAAAGGATTCCATGAAAAAGTTGTTCACAAAATTTCAAATAAAGCAAAATATAACTTATAGATTGACTTGAATTCACTGGCACAGCTGCTCAACTGCTGTGACAATCTGCTGAGGCTGAACAACGGTCCATTCTTCCAATGTACCAGCATAAGGGGTAGGCACATCCTGTGAAGACAAGCATACAATTGGAGCATCCAAATAGTCAATAAAGTTTTCAGTAATAGCTGCTGTCAAGCTAGCACCAATGCCACCAGTCTTCATACATTCCTCCACAATCAGAACACGGTGTGTTTTCTTCACTGAATTTCCAATTGTGTGAAGGTCAAATGGTTTCAGTGACCTGATATCAATCACCTCAGGATCATATCCCTTGTTCACCAAGGTTTTTGCAGCCTGCATCACGTGATATCTCATCCTAGAGTATGTCAATATAGTAAGATGCTCTCCAGGCCTAACCATCTCAGCTTCCTCAAGGTTACAGATGTACTCCTCATCTGGGATTCTTTCCTTTAGGTTGTAAAGCAAAACATGTTCAAAGAGAATCACGGGGTTATTGCTGCGGATTGCAGCCTTCATCAAACCCTTGGCATTGTAAGGAGTTGAGCACGCAACCATCTGGATTCCAGGAATTGACTGAAAATATGACTCGAGGCGTTGTGAATGCTCAGCTCCAAGTTGCCGACCAACACCACCTGGTCCCCGAATAACTATTGGTATGGTGAATTGCCCACCAGATGTGTAGTGGAGCATGCCACAGTTGTTTGAGATTTGATTGAAAGCTAAGAGTAGAAAACCCATGTTCATACCCTCAACAACTGGCCTCAAGCCGGTCATGGCAGCTCCAATGCCCATACCAGTGAAGGAATTCTCAGCAATTGGGGTGTCAAGAACTCTAAGATCACCATACTTCGTAGCCAGGCCCTTGGTCACCTTGTAAGAACCTCCATAATGACCCACATCTTCACCCATGACACATACAGTGGGATCTCTATCCATTTCCTCTTCCAAGCCTTCTCTTAGGGCCTCAAAGAGTAGAAGTTCATGCCTGAATATAAAACCAAATAAGATTGAGATAAAAACAATCACCAATCAATACAATACAAATCAACAAAGCCAATTCCATGAATATTTCATGCATTTCCTTTCTATTCATGGCATTGTCCAAAGACTGCATAGTTTCATTCATCTGTTAAAGCCAAAAAAAAGTTACAAAACTAGATAAAAGGCATAGCTAACATAATTGGCATAAAGGTGGGTTGGGTAGAATTTCAAGGCCCATTCAGAATTTTAGATGGTTAAAGATGCATTGATTTTCACCTAGGCCCAGCTCTGCCCCTCTTACAACTTTCAGGATATTAACTATTACTTTCTTGAAAAGAAAATTTACAGGAATATGTTGGGATTTGAGGACTATTTATGCTCCACCTGTCCTAATCAGCAAACTACGTGACAAACAATGGTGTGAGAAATGCACTAAAGGTAAACATTTATGCATAAGTTAATAAAAAGTAAATGCTACAGCTTGGAGGTTTACAGCACTTCATCTGGTTGTGGACTTGTCACAATGTTAATTTTATAACAAATTCATATGTAGGACATAAATTGTATTTATCAGACTACATTTTAGTAATTTTGATTGCATTACAAACCACGAACACCACAATATGCCATCATCAAATTTGTCTAACAGTGAATTCTCAAAAAGAGAATTTTGTCTAACCGTGTATATTCCAATGTGTCATCAACAGAAGTGGCATGACTCAACCAGGCCATTCAACAATTTCATACTAACATAATGCAAGAGGTTATTAAGAAAGCTATTTACTCTCAGAAATTGCTTACCAAAGTTTTGGATTTATTGTGAAACCCAAGTTTTGGATTCAGCCTTTTAATCCTCTTTGATTACACCTGTTCAAAGTTGGTGTGCACCAATGTCTGGATCCATCAAAATTTTTAACGACTTGGGTATGTTATTTAATCATAATGTCAAAAGATTTCTCCATGAGGGTGGGAATGGAACTACCAAACTTAGGACTGTTTATAGCCTTATCTATATATGATTAACTCCTTTTCAAATTCCAGAACTACTTCTCTTTCTATATCTCCAAAATTACTGGGTTAAACATTTAGCTGGCCAAGTACCCGCACCCCTTCCCCCCACGTAAGACAGATTTGCATACATCAGTCAATATCAAATCAAGATTGGTACTAACAGCTTCAAAGTATAAATCAAAGATTCATAGAAAAAAGATAGTGAATGGTAGTAACAAACCCGGGCTTTGACGCGGTTGAAGCTGCGGAAGCATCAGGCTTTGTCTACACAAAGAAACACCCAAGAGTTAAACTATACTCTACAAAACCGAAACAGATAGAGATGGTATATAAAACAGAAGACGGATGAGAGACAATTAACTGCAACTGCATTGGTAATCAATTGCTTCGCTCTGCGACCCTTGGAATTAGAACCTGGGTTCCTATCCCCATTAGATCTGACCACAAAGAAGCTAGCTTTCCTCTCTGAATCAAATAAGCGAATCACAAGAACAACAATTTTCAGCAAACCCAATTCAACATTAATTCAGTTAGCTGAAAACGAGCAAGTCCCAGAAACCCAAATCAGCATAAATGTAGCTGAACACAAAGAAACAAAACCTGAGAGAGATCTGCGAGAAGGAAGCAGCAGCTTGTTGGAGTCCAAGGACTTGGAAGCAGTAAAACCAGAGGCAGCTCCTAATCCTTGGAAAATCGAAGCCATCTGATGCAAAGCTCCTCAAAGTTGAAAGCTTTTTTCTTCTCTCTTAATGTGTGATAGAGAAACCCAGTACGGGGATTATAAAAGAGATGAGTAAGAAATGTGATGAAGATAGTTAGCGGAGAAATCTAGGTGTGATGGAAACAAAGAGAACAAACGCTCAGTTTGGGTTTATGGCCCCGTCCGTCCCCTTTGGAGTGCACTTGAATACTTGTGTCGTGCAACTTGTTCTGCTACATAAGTTGTATCGCCAAGTGTATGTAGAACAATGAACGTATTGTCCAGGGGAGATCTGCCACGTAATGGTACGTTCGGAAAGAAAGACACTTGCTTGTATTCGGCGGGGGCAGGTGGTTCACCCAATCCAACCACACCAACCAACCCAAACCCAAACCCAAACCCGATCCAATGGCTCGTTGCTTGCCTGTGGTGTTTGGATCCCCCGCATTTGGGTTGGGCTTGTTCAGCATCATTTTAATGCTGGCTTTTATATGATTAACCCCTTTTTTTTTATCGGCATCACTTCTATTATTGGACTAGATTTTAGTACGGTATTAATAGTAATTAATATTAAATATTATTTTGAGTATTTTTAAAATTATAAAAATAATTTTTGAATATTTTTAAAATTACGATAACTCCTCAATATATATTATATAATTTATAATTTTATAGAACCATATCTCTACAAATCATAACAATATAAATTTGAAATAATAACAATCTATTTATTTATATTAATATTATTTTTCATATATTTTATATATAAACAATAACTACAATTAATATAAAAGATATCATTTAGTCATCATATAAATATAAAAATAAAGATAATACAAAATAGTTATAATGTTACAATTTCATTATATAATAAATAATAATTAGATAAAGACATCAAATAAAAAGAATAATAAAATTTGATGACTCTATAAGTATTACAATAAGAGTTCATGCCTAGAACACAACCATCTAGAAGTGAAACATAAATTAAAAACATTTATAGTTGATTATATTGTATATATAGAATTTAACATGCACATCAAATGCAAGTGAAATTAAAAGAAGAAAAAAAATAAAAAATTTGAATTTAATTTGTCGAATACTTGCTTAAATCGCATTAACTACAATTCTCATTTAGTACCTAATTTTCATCATTCTGAAAAATCTCATCATCATCATCATTCAAATTCATTGTACCAAATGACATTTCAATACTTTTTTATCAACGATTATCTTTCAAGTTACACTCGTCTGTCAAATTCAATTTCTCAAAAATCTAATATGTCAAAAGATTGATATGGTCAAGGCAAATTAGATCAATAGAACTGCTTATTCTATTAAGGGTCCAAGTAAACAAATAAAAATAAATTATTAAGAAATTACAAGAAACTATATTCAACTTAATAATGATAATAATATACATTTCTTGAAGCTTTAAATTGTATCGAATAAAGATCAAGTTGTTCAAACTTTAGTGTTCTAATATAGTCATTTTCTTATAATGGATGAATTTGAATGTGTTATCTTTTGTTTTTTAATCTATTTCTTTTCATGGACTAAATCGATTTAAATGTGCTTCAATTACTTTCACATCTTATTACATTTACATATTGACTCAGAATTTGAATTGCAAACTATTGCAATA
>JAOQMP010000002.1:40758303-40776494 GCA_027563575.1 Erythroxylum pedicellare
ACACCTGAAATAATTTCTTAACAAATTCTATACATTTTATTATTATCAAAACATAAGTGGGATTTAATTTGTCAACCACCATTGGTCCAACAGATGAACCCTGGGATACTTTATAGTAATTTTATGTTAACTTAATTCATTATTAGTTTTGTTAAGATTCAATTATATGTTATTTATTATTCTTGAATTAATATTGCTAACATATTATTTCATGCAAATGGGATTAAGAAATCCTTTTGTATGAATAGATATACTATAAATGAAAAGAGTTGTATGTAAACTTAGAGATAGGTCAATATAAATCCTTTGGACTAGGGTCAAACTTAATAGTAAAATTCATAAATCAATTAATGCAATCTTAGAAGTTTTAACTAAAAAGAGATTTTAATTAATTAACTGAGGATTAGGTGTTAATAGTCTTAAGAAAGATATTAGTATAATTAAGGAATTTTTTGGTCCAATGAACTATAGATCAAATTGATTAGTGAAATCATTATTATACCAGAACTTTTAGGGGAATTTGAAGTCCAAGTACCATTATTTACTTTAATTGTTTATGAGTTTATTCTCTCTTCTAGTTAGTCAATTATGTTTCTTTTATTTTAATTTATTTCTTGAATTTTACATTTTTATCACCATGTTTTATTCTATTAGAAAATAGAAAGAAAATTAGTATTAGTAATTCTAGTCCTTATGGATTTAACACTTGCTAATGCTAGATATATATTGCGCGCTTATGATTTAAACTAAATCACCATCATCAAACTTCTTCATCGAAAACAACTTTTTGCAAGCTTTAACTATAGTAATAAATTCAATCTTAATAGTAGATAATATAACACACTTTTATAACTTAGATTATCAAGCCACAACAACCCTACAAAGGTAATCAAATAGCCTCAAATTTTACTTTCTTTACTGAACAACACCATAGTGCATAACGGTATGAGAACTGTCATTTATAATCCCAATGTCCATTGAAATAATGAAAAAGGAGCGATGAAAGACAAAGACACCCCACTGTAATTCTTATGCACCTATTCCCTTATAATCCATTATAAGTGTTATTTTCCTTACTTCTTGTTTAGTAGAAGACATGAATGTTATCTACCATATATAAACTATTATAACTAGAAAGAATAAGACTTCCTAATTTAAAATATAGTTTCAAACTAGAAGTTCCTTAAAAATATCTTAGAATCCATTTTATAGCATTCCAATTCTCTTTACCTCGATTAAAGAGAAAATACCTAACTATACTGATTGCATAAGCAATATCAAGTCTTGTGCAAACTATTAAATATATCAAATTTTCTATTGGAGATGTATAAGGAATACTCTACATGTCTTCTTTCTGTTTATCAATAGATGGAGGTTGTCTATTGCTATGCCTAAAGTGAGGAGCAATAGTTATGCTTTATACTTTAGCTTTATTCATGTGAAACCAATGAGGTTCTTTCTTAATGTACCTTTCTTAAGACAACCATAATGTTTTTCTTTTTTATTATGGATAGTTTGCATGCCAAGAATTTTTCTTGTTAGTCCTAAGTCCTTCACTGCAAAAGAATTATGAAGCTCTTTTTTAACTTGTTAATTGTTGAAGCTGTATGACTAAGAATTAACATGTCATTAATATATAGTAACAAAATCATGATGTCATTTTTAGAAAGTTTTTGAACAAATAATTAATGATTATAAGTAATATTCTTCTATCCTTTTTGGATAATAATTGACTCAAACTTATCATCCCATTGTCTTATATCTTGTTTTGAACCATATAAGTTTTTCTTCATCTTAGAAACACAGTTCTTTTTACCCTTCTCTATAAAACCCTCTAGCTGCTCTATAAAAATCTCCTCCTTTAAATCACAATGGAGAACAACGATTTTCACATCCAACTATTCAACCTCCAAATCAAGATTGGCTACTAAACCAAGAATAACCATGACCGAGGACGTCTTAATAACAAGCAAGAATATCTCTTCAAAGTCAATTCTTTTTTTCCATCTAAATTCTCTGACAACTAATATGGCTTTATATCGTGGATTGGAAGAATGCTCTTCATTCTTCATTCTATAAAACCATAGCTTCTATGAAGCTTTTATTCCCTTATACAAGTTAACCAACTCAAAAATATGATTTTCGTATAAAGATTTCATTTCATCTTTCATAGTTGTAACCACTCATCCTTATGATCACTCTCTATTGCCTCTTTGTATATCTCAAGTCCTTTCCTATAAGTAAGGAACACGTACTTATTAGATGAATAACAAGTGGCACTACAAGAAATCTCTGGTTTACCGTCGGAAAAAATCAACGATAAACTAGAGAATTCCGTTAGTAATAATAATTACAGATGGAATAAAATGACGGGCAAAGGCATCATTAATACGGCCGTAGGTAATTTTAATGTCGAAATTTAAATGTGTCATTCTGTCAGTAAAATATAACTACAGATAGACATAACTGTCAATAAACTTTTCCAACTGATGGTTTTTCCGTTTGTAACTCGTTATTAAGATAATCGCAAAGGCTTCAATATTATCGGCAGAAGAAGAAGAACGGTCGGCAAATATCAAACAATTTACCGACGGTTTAAGGTATTTTATCGGTAAATATAATGCTTTTTGCGACAATCTTCTATGTTCTGTAGGTAATTCAAAGTAAGAAATTTAAAAAAAATCCCGACATTAAATTTTATTTCATGATCTTAGGATAAATGCATAATTTCAACAGTTATGAATTATCTGTGCTTAATAAATTTATTTTTTTATATATTTAATTTATTTAAACAGAAAGTTGATTGATGATAAAAAGTTAAAATTATCTTAATTGATAATAAAAACATTACAGTGTACATAATAAGTCATTGTAATTGAAAGCAAATGACTACAACAATCTTAATGTCCTGGTGATCGCGGGTGCTCTAAGGTGCTACCCCTCCCCTTCAACTGCTCCATCTCCTATCTCAATTGAGCCATATGCTCCATCAATGTCTGCACTGTGGTTTGAAGCTCAATGACTTCATTAGTTTACACTGGTCTAGTAGTCGCTACTTTATTGGACATGAAGGATTGCAAATAACATGTGTTCACAAATGAACCTAGCCTGAATATCCTTCCACAATGGTCCCTATCATCCATAGCATCAAGATATGTCTGATTCTTATCAACAGGTTGTTCCTCCTGAGACTGTTACTGAATGGTTTGTTGTATTTGGTCTTATTAGGAAGCAATGCTTAGATTAGTAAGGGATTATTATTAAGAAATAATAATAATGCATTAATTTCACATACATTCAGTTATCTACATCAACTATTGACGAATGTCACACTGTCATACTTTTTCATATGAGTGTGCGAAAACAACTGAGTAGGTGTAGGCCTCATGACCATAGGCTTTTCTTGCATATTGTACCTAAATTGTTAGATGTGAACTACATTTTATAAAAATTTCGACAGAATTTCCTCTAATTTTATGATATTTTCCCCCTATTGAATAAATAAAATCACTCAACATAGCCATATATGACACAAAACATTTATACCATTATCATTATCTATAATACAGCAAAGTAAAACATTTACAATATAAGTGTCAAGTTTAGATACTTACAAGTCTCTGTGCATGCTCGTAGTGGGTTATTGATCTTCCCGTATTTACAGGAAGACTCTCTCCTCCCAGGCCTCCACACCTATTGTGGAGTTATGGCTTGAGATGGACATTGTCTCAGGTGATGTCCAATACTCCTGCCAATGACTCTATATGTGCTCTGAAATATAAGGCGGTCATACACCAGCCTTGTGTATCGCAATAATGAAGTCGCGATAACGTGTACGAACTTGCCTCTCCCATACTTTATGTATGATGGCGTCGAAACCAGAATCCTAGAAAAATTCTTTCTAAAATAACAAGAAAAAATTTAAACTACTATAATGTAATAATATTTATCTAATTATTGTATATAAATCAATATAAAAAGAAAATAAATCTTTATTATACCTCAAACTCTTGAAAGTAAAATCCTTTTGTGTCCTAAGAGATATTCTTCCATACATACCCTCAAGAACAATCCTTTCCTTAAATTTAGAAGTCATATTTCTGGAACACGGTCCAGACAGAACCAACCTAATATAAGAAGTAATTTTATACAATGAAAAAACTGATAAAACTATAACTTAATTACAAATAAATAGTGATTAATGTGATTTCACTTACAGATTATTGACAATTGTTATGTACTTTCTTCCATCATGTCCTCAGCTCCAGGCTGGTGGATGTCTCCTCCATCTGATAAAGCGGTATTAGATGATATATGAGTTAGGGATGGGGATAGTGTAGCATGACGAGTAATGGGTGATGCCTCATCTGCAATTGTAGGCCCTAGAGGGGGAGGAGGTGAGTCAGTGCGAGCTGCAGACTGTGATGGTCCACCTTCACAGTAAGTACCTCCGAACATGCCTCTAAATCTGGGCCGCATTACCCGATGTTGTCTCTTTGGTCCCATATTTTTACTTGAAATTTAATGTTTATTGAATTTTCTACAAATATAATAATTTGAATTTAATAGTTTTCACAATATATGGAAAGGGAAATAAGGCGATTTGTTGAATATCATATTCAAGTAAAAACAAAGAAAATGAAGGTTAACAATTGTTAAAGTTGTAGATCAAGAACAATAATAGCCCACATTCAATAGAAAGTAGGTTGACCTCTAACTAGTAGGCAGGTTGTTTGACAACTTCTTACAGATATGATAGTCAAGTATCAATCACTTATACAAAGATTTCAAATTTTATTACAAAACTAAGTATGAAGATGCCAAGTATAAATGTCTGAAAGATATAGTCGTATGAGGTGAAGTGAACATGAAGTATATCTCTACGTGTAAATGTGAAGTCACTAACATTAAATATATATTGTTAATTTTACGATAAGCATTATGTGACATTTGATTCTAAAGTTTATTTCATTTTATGAAATATTTAAATGTGAATTAAAGAGTATCTCAAGCAGATAAGAGATTAGCCCTCTCAAGCAAACAATAATCTATAATTTTTTAATAAACAAAGATTAGGTGGTACTTTTTTTATCAACAATGATAAAAAAATTATCAAGTGAACCATCTTGACATCATGCACATTATATAGAGGGATGGATAATTGAGATTGAATTGAGTCAATAGTTAAGATTAAATGATAATTTATCCCCTACAGTTTGTTGGAGTTTCTATATATTATGAGGGACAAATGTATTTCAAAAGAAATTTTGCCTAGGAATAATCATAATGAATCTTCTAAAGGAAGATGAAGATTCTTCTTAAGTATTCATGTGTGTTATGATGAAGGCTTGAGGGTTGAACATAAGATGGATGTCTAAAGGTTGATGTTTCTTTTTCTGCTTGTTTTTAGCATACATATATTGGTTTATGAATTAATGTTTAAGGAACAATGTTCGATTATAACTTACGACTCATTATCCTTCTTTAGGCTTGTAGGCCTTAAGTTTACTTAAAATGCCTAATTATTTGAAAAGGGTAAGTTTAATCAATAAATTGTTATTTATATAAGGAGGTGGAGTCCTAATCAATATCAAAGTCTAATCAAGTTTAGTTAAGATACAATTCATCCACATAATCTAAGTTACAAAAGAGGAGGAAGAGTTACCTAATTTTCATTTTAAATTAGAGATGGGAATTATCATTCTACCTTAACAAAAGGACGTAGAGGAGGAATTAGGCTATATTAGAAAACATATGCCAGTATTAAGTATAATGCTATACTTATCATGAATTTAAGCATTATTCTTAGGAATGCAAAATGATGCTAATTATTATGTAAATACCATGCATAAAATGTTTATTTCAGATTTTTTCAATATTTACTAGGGTACTTAATTAGGGTCTCTAGTATATAACTATCTTAATGCTTTTTAATGTAGCTTAATTATATAAGTGACAATCATTTTCTTCAATTATTATACATGACCCCCAAATATGCATGTACACTTACCCATTAACTCATTCTCTGATACAAATCAACTCCATCTTCACAAATTAACAAAATTTTCTAACAAGAGGCATTTCATCAAACACCTAATATGCATCAACAAATCATCCCAACTTCAAAAGGAAATTTGAGAATGTAACCTTGTAACGCTAACATTTCAACCTAAAATGTTGTCACCCATTAATAAAAGACTCAAACATACCGAACAAATTACTCAAACATACCCCAAAAAATTTAAATTTATAACATGCATATATACAGTGGTGGGAAACAAAATAAAGTAAAATGGTGGGAGAAGACCTACCTTTTCTAACGCACCACCACTGTTCAACAACAGACGACCACTTGCTGATGATGCACTAGAGGATAAGACGCAGACGTAGCAGGGAGGAGAAGAAGAGAGAAGGAGAGCCGACAACCGAACGACGTCATTTTCTTCAACTTAATAACGTTCAACCACAAGCAGACGACTATGTATAAGTTGGAAATTTATCGATGGCATTTTTCATCGGTAATATAAAAAATACATCAATCTGCCATCAATTCCTGCACTTATTTGCCGACCGTATTGTTCCTATTGCTAAATTATATTTTCCCATCATATTTTCCAACGACCAAGTTAAAACTGTCAGTAATTTGCGACTGTTAGTTTTTCTTCATTATTTTTCCGTCGCCAATTACTATTCTCCTTGTAGTGCGGATAGAATTCTTTCTCTTGTAAACTTCATTAATGAAACTATATGTTCATTACTAAACTTAAGAATAGAAGCATCAACCTCATAAGTAACATCACCATAAACATCTTCAACCTGATCATCATGAATAGGATTTTGCAAATCATTCTAATTACCAAAATCAATTAAACTAGGTATATGTGTCTTTAGAGCTAGATCAAGATCAATCAAGCTATTAGAATCTGGAGACTTTGATTTTTTTTCCTTGTCAATATCTTTAATGGTTTGATCTTCTATGAAAATAACATTGCAAATTCTAATAATTTCTTTGTAAATGGATCATACAACCTATAACCAAACTCATCCTTATTGTACCATACACAATCGAGAACTTCACCCTACAAAGCAGTAACAAGAGATAATTTGATAAAGTTTATATAGCCTCACACCTAAAAAGATTTAGGAAACTATGCTTCTAAAAACAAATATATGAGTCTCCCTACTAATGTTATATTTGTCCTTTCTAACAAGCCATTCAACTAAGAGTCTTAGTAGTGTCTTCTAATGTTTAATACTTTATTATTCGTAATACTCATCAAAAGGTCCACAGTGCTCACCTCTAATATTAGTACAAATACATGTTAACTTATTTCTAGATTCTCTTTCTATGGGCATGAACCTAAAGTTTTCTTGAATAGTTATCGATAAATATCACAAAATAAAGCCCACCACTAAAATTTCTTGCCTTGATTGGACCACAAAAATCTGAATGTACCAACTCAAAAAATTCTAATTCTTTATAAGGAGGATAACTCTTAAAGGAATCCCTATTATATTTACTAGCTTATTTTAGATAGAAAGATTCCAACACTTAAGTATACCTTTAGTTCAGCTAGAATCAATCTATTTAAATAGTGAGAACAATTTTATGATATTACACCTTTCAAATTATAAAGTAGATTCTTTTTTGTCTAAAGAATTAAGTCCTTCTTATTGATGTGGCCAAGTATTTTACACTATAACTTCAGAATTTAGAGATAATGATTGTGAAAATTTGAGACAAATTGGAGATAATTATAATGAAAGGATGAAAGTTAGGGAACTAGTTCAATAAGAACTAGTTAGTTAGGAAATTAGCTAATAACTTAAGAAATAGACAAGTGTCCAAGTTTAAAGTTAAGTTTTCTTAATCTTGAAAGACAAGTTACTGTTCTTATCTTCTTCTTTGTCATAGCTTATTCGTTGAGATTTTCTTTAACACAGAGTTTTTTATTTAAACTCCACTAAAGTTAAACCTTGTTTTTATTTATCTTTTTGCTACTCCCAACTTCAGTTTCCTTCCCTTTGCCTTAAGAAAAACCGAAGCTTGTTAACCCCTACAATGGGGTACGTGAGTTGCATAAAGTTTAAGGCTTCTTGAGTTTTTTCAGATTTTAGAGCAATATCAAGTAAGTATTATGTAAATCCTTTAGATTTGTGGTTTTGTGAATCAAAAATGGTGATTTATTGGCATGTCATGAATAAGAGAAAAATGGACATTTTTCATGTTCACTGTGAATAAAAGATGAAAATGTGTATTTGTTGATTTTTCAGTTTTGATGATAAAAATGTTTTAAGAGGTTATAGAAATGATTTTTGGAGTTGAAAGATTTTAGAAAATATGTATAACTAGGTGCGAAAACATTTTTTTTAGAAAACAGAACTGAAGGCTCTATTTCTCTTCACTATGAATGTGTGTATATACGTGAATGTGTGAGTGTTTTTAGAGATGACCAAAAGAATGAATTTAGAGTTGAAGAATAGTTATAAAAGGATGTTTTGAGAGGAGAAAGATTGTTTAAATGATAGTTAGAGGAACAAAATTTAAGAGAATGTGGAAAATGAAAATATAGGAAAATGACGGTGAAGAAAGTGCAGAGAATGGTGAAATGCGTGAATGACTCTTCTTCTGTTCTTGATGATTTAGTTTAAGTATGGATTTTAGATGTTGTTTGTGAATGATTTTATTTGAATGGGAGTCAAAAATAGGGTTGAGAGGAGTTAGGGAAGTTGGTTTGAAAGAAAAGTAAGAATTTAAGTTAGAGAAGTTGGCTTAGAATAAGAGGAAGAAAAGAGAAAAAAAAAGGGTAAAAGTGTAGTCTGAAACTTCCATGATTAAACTGTATTGATCTATGTTGAATTAGACAAAGTTGTCTTCTTACAAGTTGTAGTTTATCTTTCTAGCTTTCCAATGATATAAAGTATTAAAATTTTTTGATATCGCAGCTAAGAGATATGATCATTATAATTTAGTGATGCTGCATGAGATGTACATATGGGACAACTATATTACTTTGAAATTTTGACCCTTTAAGAGGCAAAAAATTTCTTTAGGGTCTCATAAAAGTTTTATATCTTTCTTTTATCTTTTTAATGATATAAATTTTGAAATTTTTTTATGTTTGGATTGAAAGTTATAGAGGTTAGAAGTAAGGGAGTGCGAATGGAAAGTTGCAATCGCGACTTTGCGTGCTGACAGCCAACTAGCATGATCGCGATATCTGAGGTTGGAGGCTAACACAACATCCTTTGGTATTTTGACTATATATCCTTCTTTCGAGCTCCAAATGACATGATACTTGAACTTAACCATTGTACTCATAACACACCACGCTACATCTCCACAAAATATCTTATCCATCTGAAATCATTTGGGAGAGATAGAGTGAAAAACATAGGACAAGTCTAGTTGAGTGTGCACAGGTGTGAGTCCCTCACACCCTTAACTTTTATTTTCTCACACCCATGAGTCACTCACACCCATGACTTTTCTTCCTTAATCCCATGAGTGTTTATTGGTTTTATTTGTCACATCATGACACTGTGCTCTCTAATAGTATATGCACCCGAGACCATCTTGCAAACTGAATAGTCTTGCTCCTTTTGACCATAACTTATTCTCTATACCTCCAAATGATTTGATTCTTGAACCAATAGGTTTATAACACACTAATATACATATTAATGAAAATTAGAAGCATTATGAATTGATTTGAAAAATATTGATTGATGGAAAGTGAGGGAATCCGTCGGAATGGTATGAACTGGTATGATTTCACTAATTATGCTTGGGTATTTCGGTTATATCTTATTTTGTACTCATCCAAATGGAACAAATTTTAATTTGGAGTAAACTAGAGACATAGGGATATAAATTGTCTGAAGATATAGAATTTTAATTCTATCCCTATAAATCCATATTTTGAATTAAAGTTGGTTTCATAATGTTGTTTTAGCTTGTGAACAGTCAGAAATGGTTCGGTCATAACTTTCAGATTTCTGAACCTAATTAAATTATTTTGGTGTCATTAGAAACTTAAGAGATAGGAGAAAAACTTTTAAGAACAAAGTATTGTCAAATTACTTCATTTTCATGGTTATATCAATCATGCACTGGAGACCCAAAGGTGTGTTTTAGGAAAAACCTGAATTTAACCAAATGAGTTATGAATTGTGATTTTAATGGTTTTATTGAGGTATGAACCTAAGTAAAATTTATAATTACGTGATTTTTTAGATAGGATTGATTATGTGACGAGGATAATGGAAAAATACCCGGGATTGTCATGAACACGCACTGTACATATTTCATTACATACATGTGCATTATTAAACACTTATAATTGTGCAAATTGTGATATATGTGTATGTTATTTGATATAAAGAACCAACAGGAACGTCAACCTCTAGACGTTGTCGGCACTTCCAGGCATTATCTTTGGGAGCAACTTGTGAGTAACTTAGACGGTTTCTCTCAATTAATTGTTTGCTTTAAATTATGTTGGGAATGATAATATTAATGTGATTGATTATATTGATGCCGGATAATTAAGGTCCAAGATTTGATACATGTATGTGATATTGAAGTGTTAATTGTATGTGAATATGACGAAATAAGTGCTTCAAAATGTGAAACCTATGATTATGCATATGAAAGAAAAAGTGTTACTCAAATATTATGTTGAATGCCGGACCACGGTCTAATGATGAATATGAAATTGAATGTGGATCTGAAAGCATGTGATAGACTGAAATTATGTGAATGTGATGCATTCCATTATATGAATGCAGGAAACATAAAGGAAGTTATGACTGGATTATCCACCGCAAAAAAGCTTAAAACTCAGAATGTAAAAAAGAGCCTAGAGCTCAGAAAGTGTATAAGAGCCAAAAGCTTACTATGTAAAATGAGCCCGATATCTCCAACGGATACAGGACATTTATAAATGAGTTTGGTATCTACATGGATACAAGACAATTAAACACTCGGTCACAACAATGTAATAATTGAAAAAGAGTCAGATGAGCATTTCATATACATTTTAATAAGTATGTTTGATTGTTTGAAATGCAAAAGTTGCCTTACTTGTAAGTGAGAATGTGATATGTGATGAATGATGCTAAATGCAAAGATGTGAATTACATGTTACACATATTGATGTGTTGCATAAATTGAGTGAATCATCGATGATGGTTACCTCATTGAGTTCGCAAAACTCACCTAAAATTTGCAATATTTTTTAGGCTCAGAAGAATTACCCTATTAGGCTAACGAGAGTACAGACACTGCGTTTGAGTAAGAGATAGAGGTCGGGATCAGTTCGCATCTCCATTTGCTTTCTTTATTTTGTATCAAACTAAGTCTTCCGGAATTATTTTAACTTGTGTATTCGAATATTTCTATTTTGTAATAACTTTCCAAATTGGAAATGTTTGTAAATGATTTTGCAATGTAAGGAAATTATGATTACAAATATCTTGTTTTTTTAATGGGCCCAAATGACTATTAAAATTCTGATAATTATATTACTGCGATTGAAAAAGTTTATGAATAAAGTGGGCCGATTTGAATATTGAGTTTCGGGTACACGCATGATATTTTTTGAAAATTTTGTACTGGATTTAAAGTGTTTGACTGACTAAGGGTGCTAGCATGCCACTCTCGTGGGGCACAAACTTGGATATCACTTAGGATATTGGATATATGTCTTGCGATAGTGGGGTGCTACAGTTAGCACTCTTTACTAAATTAATAGTATCAATAGAAACTAAATCTTTGATCTAGTATAAACCGAGAGACTTTTTCTCGCGTGCCATAACCAAAGAACCTTTAGTGATCTTACACTAACTATCACCAAAAGTACTAAAATAATCATTATCATCAAGAGCGGTAGAAATTATATTCAAACGGATACCAAATACATGTTTAATACTCTTTAAAAGTAATTTTTTATTGATCTCTAATATAATAATCTCAATGCTAGTAACCTTTAATAGATTAACGTTACTCTTCTTCAAAACTCCATAATCACTTGAAATGTAAAATTTGAAGAAATCCTTCCTTGATATCACATGAAAGCAAGCACCTCTAATAACCCAAGTTAACTCATCATAAGCAACATTATTCATATCATCTTTATGGACAAACTCAAAATCCTCTACAGTAGTAGTTGCAACATGATCATCACTATCTTTATCTTTCTTTTCTTACTTATCTTTGTTGGCCTTGTCCTTCCTTTTAAGTTTTAAACAAAAATTTTTGATATGTTCCTTTTTACCATAATAATGACATTTAACATCTTTGTAATTTGACTTTGATTTACTTATACTCTTACTTTGTTACTAATTCCCTAACTTCTTTCTTTACTTCTCCCCATGTTTTCAATAACCAAAACCTTAGAATGAGAAGTTGAACCCTCTTAAGCTTTTTGTCTTACTTCTTCATTCAAAATAGCAGATTTTACAAAATTCACGATCACTATACAACCAAGAGCAAAACTAGTCAAAATATCCACCAAATATTAGGCAAATATTCAACAATCAAAGTCCCAAGATCTAATATTTAAATCTTACACCCATGTCATACAATTGATCAAGCACTTTTAAAATTCATTCAAGTGATCAAGAATGGAACTACTTTCTTTGTACCTCAAATCCATAGCTTGTTTAAGTAAAAAAAAATTATTATTACATGTCTTTGATGAATATAAGTATTCAAGCTGGTCTTACAAAGTCCTGGCATGTAAATCATTTGAGATGTGATTCAAAATATTATCATTTACCCACCATCTAATAAAATCACAAACCATCAAATGTTTAAAAGAACATTCTTAATCACTTTTAGACTTAAAGACTTTTCAGTGGCAAATATTAATAATAGATGCATCTTTTTCACAGACAGTAAATCTTTCATCTTTCCTTTCTATTTATGATAATTTGTGCCATCCAAATTAATTATTCTACCATAATTAGGCTCCATCTTTTAATCAAGCTAAACCCATAAATAATAAACCAAAGCTCTTATGGTAGTTAATTAGACAAAGGACTATGTGGTAGGCAAAATAAAACATTTCCATGCTTGAATTAAACTATAAGGAGCAAATATGAATGAATAAAAATAAATAACATGGGAGAGCAACAAACTATTAACATGGAAAACTTCTAAATGTGAGAAGTAAAACGACGAGACCTAGTCCAAAAAATGATCCACTATAAAATCAATGAGTACGTCAAAAGAAGTTCAATAATCCAAGAGCTCATAACAATAAATGCTCATCAACAAGAATGGTAATCAAACAATGTGTATATCAAAATCTAGATATACTACAAGGACTCTCTTTCAAACAAGGTAGCTTTTCTAATACCATGATTGTTCTTCTCTAGTACAATATAAACTTTAACATCTTATACAAAAGCTCTTTTCTCACACCAAAACAGAAAATGGTAGCAAACATTCACAAAGAAGAAGAAAATAACCACATCAAGACTAGAAATAGAAGGAAATAAAGTGGTCACACTAGCCACACAAGAGATAGTCATACGCCAAACATAAAAGGTGTGTAAAAGGTATGTGAATGTATCCACACGTAGTAACTACACAACCTACAAGGTTAGGTCAAGTGAGAAGAAGAAAATTGACTTGCAAGCCCCGTGTATTCTTTATGTATGTTTTTATATTAACTCCAGTCCATTTATTTATTTTGATTGATTAACTTATATTTGTATATTTATTTATACAGTTATATCTTTCTAACACAATTTAATATCATACCCGCTTCGAGAGTTTGCAATAAATCAATGGAGGGACTATAGAAAATCATGTTCAATCTTAAACAGTATCCCACGTTAATAATTAGCCTCTGCTAGGTCGCTAAGAAAAGTAGCGTACGGGATAAAAATAAACGATGGGATCCCTAACTGAAAACAAGTGGAAAGAGGGATCACAAGATAGAAAAGAATCCCAAATTAACAACTTATGCTCGATTCGTCTGAGGCTTTTTTTCACTCCTTATTATTTTATCCTTATGAGAATTCTTAAAGGGCTAGACAACTAATCTGAATAAATGTTTTTCCATTCAGAATGCATCATCACAACAAAATCTTTTGTACGTAGGCGAAACTAATATGAATATGCGGATCGCCTGTCACAAAGAGATAACATTTAAGTCTGGGTTCATTTTTAAGTCGACCCTGGCTCCCTGCTCTTGGATACTCTGAAAGGATATTATATGACTTAAAATCATTCTTTGGGACTATCCAGCAGAAAAAACATACTCAGGGAAAGATTTAACGTAGACCATAACATGAATATGCTTCTTATTTTCTCAAGGATTAGGGCATTGAAACAAGACAGAAATACAACAAGGATTTTTCGAAAAGTATTCATGTGAATGGTGGCAATATCACTTGCCAGCCTGTTAATGCTATTGACATCTCAAGAAGAGCTATAAATTCGATTTGTTAATGTTTGCTCAAGATAATTTTTGAAAAAGAGTAACATCGTTTAAAATTCAGCTTATACCATTGAACTTTTATAAGATAAAGTAACAATTTTTTATGGTCTCCACTTGAATTAATAACCTAATTCGTACAAAAATCATTTTTAGAAAATATTTTTATAATTATATAATCTCATTTATATCATAAACTAATAATTTATTAAAATTAAAAAATAAATACTTGGTTATTATACATTTTTTAAAATATGACATCATTTTAAGCTTGTGATATTTTTAAATTTCTACTGGAATTGGATTTTTTGGTTAATTTTGATTAGATTGATAAAAAACAATAAAGTTTTAGATGATCAAAATATATAATTTTTGTATTGTTAATATACTGTATAAATTAACAACCAAATAATTAATATCTCTTTCAATTAATGATTTTTATGGTTCAATAATATTAATTGATAAATATTCTATGTATCTCGTTAGAAGTTAGTAATAAACTGAAATACTTTTTATTAAGTTTTTATTTCAGTGACGGAATCTTAAGAGTGCTCCTTGAACTTTATTAATAAGGTCGAGAAATATATTAATTTTAAAGGATCTTTCAATCTAATAGTTGTTATACTCTTTTCTGTAATTTTTATTACAACACCTCATATTAATTACGTACAAACATTTTTTAAAAACACATTCCAAAAAAACATATATCTACTTCGATATGTTTTGTCCATTTGTGTTCTCCGAATCTCTCTCGATAAGGTTGACGTGTAAAACACTTTTGCATATCGGAAGAAAACAATTGTCATTTTGTCAATTCATGACGTTAAACTTAAAAGACTTTTATAATAACCAGCAACCAGTTCTTAGAAACCCAATCAGACACTACAACAAAATAGACATTTAGCTACGTTTTTTTGCGACGTTCCAAAAATCGTCGCTAAAAGTGAACATATTGCGACTAAATCGTCATTAAAACTAAGTATTTAGCAACTAATTATAAAAGTGTCACAAAAGGATTAACATTTGGTGATGAATTACAAAAAATGTCCCCAAATGGTGAACATTTAGTAACAATTCTCAAAAATCGTCAACAAAATGATCCATAATGGGTGACGATTTTAGACATTCATTGGTAAATGAACTTTTCCTAACGCTTTTCAAAAATCATCATTATATTTGGTAAACATTTGGTGACTAATTTCTGAAATCGTTACCAAAGGGTTCACAATGGGGGATGATTGTGTAAATTTGTCACTAAAAAGACATTCAGTGATGATTTTCAGAAATCACCTCCAAAGGTTCGTAGACATTTAGCTACGTGTTTTTTGCAACATTTTTCACATTGTAGCTAAAAGTAACCATTTGGTGATGATATTTGAAAGTGTAACCAAAAGGATCAATATTAAGTGACAATTTCTGGAAATCGTCACCAAATGGTCCACATTTAGTGACAATTTTTTAAAAACATCACCAAAGATTCCACAGTAATTTGCAACACATTTGGTGACCATTTGCCAAAATTGTCACCAAAGGGAACATTTTTCAAAATTGTTAAACTAACATTTTTATAATCTATCATAGTTAAGATATGTTTTATTACAGATTTGTTTTGAATGTTTACAATGTATTGTCGAAAAAACACACAAAACATAATTTTAAATGTTAAACAATATTATTAATTAATCATTAATAACTAGTAACAGTGAAAAAATTAGTTATAAAAATTTTAATAATTATATGAATATAATAATATGATATATAGAGTAGTACGAGTTTTGAATTAGAAGGTTAACAATTCTTACAGTCATAGTTCAAGAACAATAACAGTTCACGCTCAATAGTAAGCAGCTTGAACCCTAACTAATAGAGAGGTTATTTGACAAATTTTTACAAATACAACAATATGTCAACTTTAAAGTTGAGCATAGTTGATTGCATCGATAAATGATAATGATATACTTATTTTTTAGGATTCCAAGTGACATAAGAGTTGGTAAAGGTAAATGAGTCCCCAATGTTTGGATTCCCGAGAAGGTCCTTGCATGTTCGAAGGCACCAATTGAAACATTGATAGTTCTTCCCTCAGGTGTAAGGTTTTTACACCTTCTTACAACAACATCTTTGCTATAATTGAACATGTAGAGGATACAGTGAATGAGTTGTCAAATTTAGCATGGAAGACATGTTCTCTAGATGAACTGCCAGTACAAAACGGTTTACCTAAAACACAATCAATATAGAACTTAGATATTGTCATATTAGTAAACCATTAAATGAACTGAAAATGGAGTGACATACATACGTGAATGACCAGATGAAGTCTGTGAAATTGATGAATTTTCCAAAACAACCAATTTCCCTAATCCTTTACGGACCATTGTGACATCGCTTCTGCCTCCATGGGCATACATGTCATGTTCGAGATTCAAGGAAGCTTAAAACAACATGTAGTATATTCCATCAAATGTGAATATATATAATAGCTTTATAAAAGAAAATGAGATGTACATTATAAGGAAAGTGGCGTTACTTGGATGATACTAAACACCTTAAAGCAGAAGATTGGCTATGGAAGGCAACGATCATTAGTGTATAAAGTAGAGATTTTTTTGCATTGTTTATTTCATCAGTGGGGACAATTTTGCCGCATTCTTTCCAATGGAATGAATTAGTACCATCTGGAACTAGTGGCCATGTCGACATTTCTTGATTAATAATGTTAAAAGGTATATTATGCAAATGTCAATTTAGAATAAAATGATGATATGTTCAATTTCAATTTCGATGATAACTTATAGTAGTCCAGTTTATCACTTATATATCTTCAATGTGCCTAATGATATGAAAGTTACCCTTACTAAAATTTTAGAAATCTATTGTGTAGTTTGTATCCCATGCAAAATTTAGAATTTAAAGTAGAATAGACATGACTATGTTCTTGATGTTTAGAAATATAGTATTATCTATATTGGGCTATATTACTATTAATGTAAATGAATAAAAGTAAAATACTCTCGAAGACCTTTTATCAAATACTTACGAAGCTTTGATGAGGAAGTGTTAAAGGTCATTTGGAAGAAGCCAACCCATAAACAAATAACAAAGATAGACAGTAAATCATCATCAAAATACACCCATAAACACAACTCATACATCAAATGCATAATTAAGAACTCACAATAAACACCTAAAAGTATAAGTTAAAATCAACACAACTTTGTTAAGAAAAATAGAACAAAACAACAATGTTGATTCAGTTAATGATGGTTCTTCGATAGTGATGACCACAATACAGAACCCAAATAGAAGAGAGGAGACAGTGGTTTGTAGGATGGAGGATTTTGAGAAATGTTGACGATTTAAACGAGAATGGAGTAACCTTTTATTGTGGTTGTGATTAAAAACCTAATACAAAATGACGTTGATTTTCTTGTTTAGGTAAATGATGTCGTATCCTGTTTATTGTACTTGTTTATATGTACTGTTATTTAATTTACTACGATCTATTGTATTTGGTCGACAAACATCAAATGTAACAACTAATACATGGTTCATCGCCAAAGCCTACGGATTCATAAACAATTTTTTATAAATTTGTTTTCCTATTCCAAATAAAAAATAATTTGAATAAAAATTAAATTATTTAATTGAAAACTATTTCCAAATTAATTTGTTCACCCTTTAAATAAATTATAATTTACTTATAATTTTTAGAAAATTATACATTTTAATTATTATAAT
>JAOQMP010000002.1:40800036-40825249 GCA_027563575.1 Erythroxylum pedicellare
AAAATGGTAGAAACAAATAGGAAGCTTAAGGTATATCCCCATGCCCAAGAATATGAAAATGAATAAGGAGAAGAAACTTGTCATAGGACTACCAAAAGATATATGTAATCTTGAAAACGAAGCTGTGGAAGAAAAAATGAAAAAGGGAAGATGGAATAGAGATGATGTTTTAATAAAATGTTCTTATTGGTCTCATTTTTTATTAAATCCAGACCATATGGACATAACATGCATTACATACTTTACGTACTAATGAACTGAGAATCTAATGAGGCACTTTAAATAAGTTCAAGGTTAATTTAGTAAATGACTAATATGTTGTAACTTTCCCCTTCAATGACTGAAAATAAGTTGTAACTTTTAATTCATATTTGTATATACAAAAGCATGCATCTGAACATATACCTCTGAAAATAAATTGTACCTTTATTTAAAGCATATGGGATTGTCAAAAAAAATTTTAAATCAAGCATTTAATTCAGTACTACACATGGTCCATCATTCAACTAATCAATAAATTCAAAAGATCAATAAAATTGCACATAAGATTGTATAAAAGAATTTCAAATGTGTTTTAAAAATTATTAATTGTCCTGGTATATGGTGTTGTAATTATATATATATGAGTTAGTCCAAAATATTATCAACCTATAAAAGTAATATATGTTAGTTGTCTATTAATATATAAGATCACACGTCTAAGAAGTACATATGAGTTGTCTAAAAAGTCCACATGAGCTATTTATAAATACATAGGACCATCTGTTGTTCACATGTTTTACTTCTTATTCTTTTGGCTAGCACAACTCCTTCTTATGCTTTTAATCTTGTTGAGATGTCAAATCTTCCAACTTGATTTTTCATTACCTTCCTCTTTGTTCCAGTTTCCTAAACATGTTCTTTTCCCTTGCTTTGTGATGCTTTTAGTGCAATGCATTTTTGATAATATATCTGCACTTGAGCCTATACAAAAGAAATAAGATGTTATTTTTATATATCATAGACATGTTCTCATCACTTCTTCAACATGAAATAAATAATCTTACCATCATTTGCCTCATGGCATGTGACCCAGGGATTGACATTTTATATGTTCTAAAATTGTCTCCAACTTTTTTGCATTTCTTACAGGTGACATGTCCTTCGGTCTATATTGAAATAACTTCCTTCTAAACTTCATTAACTTCTTTTATTCTCTTTTTCTTCAACCTACCATCTATGTTCTTGTATGTGAGAGGATTGACCTTCTTTCCATGGCTAGAATTGTTCGCCTGGTGTTATATTTATGCCTTTTCATTAACACCTCAAATATGTCTCCCGTATATAGTACCAATCTTCATCATCCTCAACATTTCCTTTCTCTAAGATGATCACTAAAATGGTATGGCTATAAGGGATCTCAATTAACTCTTACCTCCTACATGTGCAACCATTTGTTTTGAGGTTTATTATATGATGGTTATTTAGATAACGCTCAATTTCAAATTTTTCATCACCTACAAAAAGCGAGTTAAGTTATTAGTATCATTTAAGTAAGTAGGTATAAAAACCAAATAAATAATGTCATTAACTATAAAATGAATTGAGTAATTAGTAGCCTCTTTTTTATTTTTCTCCAACTTTGACATTATATTAGGACATATGTTACCATTGTATGTAACCATCCCTTGCTTCTTTTGATGAAATCTTTTCATGATAACTTTTCTCATCACTTTCAAGTAAATCAAGATTGGTTTGTCCTTTACATTTCTCAAGTACGTTCCAAAACACTTTGTTGTGCTGCTTGATAACAAATTACTCTTGCATCTTCTATCAAATGTATGTTTACATCATCTCTTGTTAAAGAAATATCTATGCCATCTCTTTTTAAGAATATCTGTCAACCAATAATGTGTATCTGTTTTTATACTCTCCATTTTTCTCATTTACCTCTCATACCCTTAGTAAGTACAATCTAAACTTATATTCCACATCTAATCTTTGTAAATAGTAGAAAGTTTGTATTTTCTTTATGAATTGGCCAAAAAATGCTTAAATCAATAAAGATATTTAAATGCATGTACACATATTCAAACATTTCTTGTAGGCTCTTTGTTACATGATTAAGATATGTTCAGTATGAGATTAGGTGACATTTCTTATTAAAATAATATTTAGTTTATCTTTTATCTATTTCTCATTAACACCTATGAGTGATCATTTTCAATATCTAGACAATTTGATGTATGAAATCTCTTATTGGTATCTTGTAAAACAACCCCCTTAACCCTAAAATATACCATATAGAATTGTTCTTAAAATGTGCTAAATACTTGTTAGCAATTCATTGATAATCAATTTTTGTATTGTTAAATGTTCTCCCATAATAATGAGTGCCTTGGAATGCCTTGATCTGAAATGCATGTCCATCTTCTATAAGGCACACATGTATTCTCCATTCGCATTTCTTTTTGTGCTTTGCATTAACTCTTCAAGTCTCATTTGGATACTTATGTTTTTTAAAGCCTTTTTTTTAATATGTTCACAGAATAAGAAATTATTCATTGCTTCAAAAAATAACTCTTTCATCATCTAAACTTAAAGAACTAAAGCAAGGATATTTAGGCTTCTTCTTCTTCTCATTATTTGAACTTCCTTCTAGACTATCAACGTCTTCGTCATCAACTTCAATTTTATCATCCCTTAAGTCAATATTTTGAACATCCATACACCATTCACTCATGTTAGGTAACTCTTCTTCTAGAGCATATTCTTATATATCACTGAGAATTTCTTCAATAGAATATTTTAAATAACTGATATATGTTAATTATCTTTCATTATATGATAGGTCATTTGAATCATTTGATGCTTCACAGCCAACTTCAATGGCTGTTATAATGGGTGCATTTGTTAGTGTATTAATGTGTACATCACAAGCTACTATAGTAGCTTTTTCAAAACCTATCTCCATATCATCATCCTCAATTACCTCAATAGGAATATCTATTGCATTGTCGTTAAGTGTGCATAATTTGGTATACTTCTCCGCATTCATATAGATCTATAGTTTCTTCAGTTTTCTTTCTTTAGTTGCACCTATCAAGCCCCTCACATTGTTATCATTTTATAGTAGCCTCAAATGAATTATGTAGGAATTGATAGTTAAAATCCCATGCTTCTTCATATCATAACCTCTTAGCCTTAAACATGAAAACAATCAATAGAATCTCATCAACCTCATATCCAAAATACCTCAGCACCAAAATTATCTCTCTCTTCACTTTCATATGTCATTTCTGGTTTGAATTTGAAGCATCCATCATAAAAGCAATCAAATTTAATTTTTGGGTTTGAAGTTCCAGTTATTCCTCAAACAAAACTTGCAATATAAAGAAAACATATTCAAATCAATCTATAAAGCAGTATGTTATATAGCTTTCATATCTTATAGACCATAATATATATGTACTACTAAATAGACGCAATTATACATAATGCATTATAGAATCATATAGCATATTTCTATTTTATGATGCATATAATGTGAAATTATCTTGATCACATATTTTTATATGGTAAATTCCTTGAGAGTAATTATGCTAATAGAAATATAAAGGTTAATATACACAAACATGAATGAAAAGAACATAAATAGTAATTTCACTTTCAAAAGCTTGGAAGGTTGAGAAAATACAAATATGAGGTCAGTAAAAAGTAGTGGGATCATGGTTGACATAAAAAGTAGTCTCGATTACCAATAAGAACCACTTCATACAAAACCACAAGTAAGAATTCACAAATCTAGATATAACTACTATATGGTGACAAGATATTTGTCAAAACTATAAGTATGAGCTAAGTTTAGTTGAAATTAGCTAACCCGTAGGAATTCAAAAGCTATAATTAAACAAAAACATACAAACCAACATTAAAAATAAATTAAGGGAGTAGTGAAAAGAGAAAGCAATATAAGATAAACAAAAGGAATATTATATTTTTAGAGAGAATATAAATAAAATATGTGCAATAAGTTATCATATATAAAAAAGACAATAGGTCAATCAAAGGAGTCTTACAAACATCACATTGTTACATACAAAAAAAGGTTCTCTAAACAAACCAAAGCAAGCTGATACAAAGATGTAATTATACCTACTTCAAGTTAAGGCTAATTAACTTATAGTTACCAATAAATGAAGCTTTCTCTAACATATGGCTAATTCACTTATGGTTTACTAAAGGAGTCTTATACATTTCACATTGTTACATGTAAAAAAAGTTCTCTAAAAATAAGCCAAAGCAAGGTGAAATAAAACAAAGATAAATAATCAAAGGAACTAATGAGAAAGGTTAATTCAAAATTAAAAAAACACGATGATGAACAAAAAAATGACCTTACTATAACAAATACAAAAGCATATAAAAATGACCATACTATAACAAACACAAATTTGGAACTTAGATCTCCATATTAAAACGATCAAACATACTAATTAAGAAAATAGAATCTAGAGGAGATTCAAACCAGTAAGAGGAGAACGTTAAAATGAGGATAAACCCTAGCTATCCTGCCTTTCTTTTTCTTTATTGTGAATTGAATTCACTTTCACTTTCGTTCTTTTAACGCCTTTGATTATACTTCTTCTCCAATTAGGGTTTCCCTCCACTATCGCTCATTCTTTCTTGTTTAATTTGTAACAATTTCTCATGTCTCAATTATTTTCATAAATTTGTGCTTTGTGAGCCCACACGAAGTTGTTTATTAGGTGGCATTTTTGCGTTTGTTTTTAGATTTTTTTAATATAAATTGATGATACAAGGGACAATACTTATAAAACCAAAACCATAAAGAGTTATTGATAATTTTTAAAAGTTAGTTGAGACATTGATAAAATATAAAAGCATAGGTCGAATGAATTTAACACCCTTTAAATTTTATTAACATTGTATATTAAAATTAGTTCATTCAATTTATTGTCAATAATAATAATAATTTTGTATAAATTCCCATAAAAATTACTTATTTTAAAATAAATTAATAGATATAATTTTTACTTTAGTAAATAATTAAATATTTTGAATTGTTATTAGAAAATTTAAGTTGTTCATAATCTCTTAGAGTCAGATAAATTTAAGTTTAAAGCATTTATAATTAGTGGAATTTATATTTGAAAAAAACTAATTTTAATCAAGTGAATTATGAATATAGAATATTTAAAGTGAATTTTATTTAGGACACACTCAATTCAATTCATATAAAAAATTGATAATATGTTTTATAAATATAATTCTTAAAACCCAACATCCACAAATACAAATATTTCCCAAAAGGGTCTATTTAATTTTCCATCTTGCCACTTCTAAAGCTCATCCAACGGCCAAAAACACTTAGCTACAACTTGTGGATAGAATACGAAGATTACGACGAGCGTCCTCTTCTCTACCTCTTACACGATGAAGCCATAACTCCTAAGCACCCCGCTCTCTCTCGTACCAGACCAATCTACGCTGTGTATACGGCTGTGGGTGTCTAATTTGTCACCTAGTTTAGGTGAGGCCTGTAAGTGCTACGTTTATCTATTTATGTCCTTTGGTCGTTTACTTCTATGTGAAAATCAATTGAATTCTGGAGAATTGAAAAGCGATTGTGTGGTAAAGGGGCAATTTTTTTGGCCCCCTACTTTGTTTTTTGTTCTGATAGCGGGTTGTTTGCTCTAAGTGGATGGTGTCCATGGTGGTTTTGGTGGGAAGCATGCCTTCTCTGGCTTCTTTGGTTACTTTTGGAAGCCATGGAGTGGCTGCTGTTGCCACTACTTCTTCGGAATTCCCTTCTTGTTCGCTTGTTCGGAGAGTTTCTTTGTCGAAAAGGGCTTTAAGGGGCGGGAAAAGATGGCGTTGTGTTTGTAAATATTCTGTCACTACTACTGATTTTGTTGCTTCCGAGCAAGGCAATGCTGTGTCATTTGATTCTAACAATGAGACATTTAGAGGGTCTAGTGGTGAGAGTGATAGTGATGTTGTACTTAAACCTGCTCCAAAGCCTTTGTTGAAGCCCTCTATTGCTTCTGGGATTAACTCTGTAGGGTGGGATCCTTCAGGCAATGGTGCGAATTCTGAAAATGAAAAGTCGGATTCTGCTGAAGATGAGGAAAGGAATAGGGTAATTGAATCCCTTGGTGAAGTGTTGGAGAAGGCTGAAAAGCTTGAAACTTCTAAACCAAGTGAACTGGATAACAAAAATAGTATTGGTTCTAATAGGAAGGAAAATGCAAATGTTAATAGAAGCGCACCGACTAACATGAGAAGTAATCAGAGAGTTCCTAAACCTGTGAATGCAATGGTCAATCGCAACACAAAAAATGTGAAAAGCGTGTGGCGCAAAGGTGATTCTGTGTCAGCTGCACAGAGGGTTGTCAGGGAAGTGCCTAAGACTTCCAATAATGTTGTTAATGAACAACCCAGAGGAGCAGAAGAGGCCAAGCCAAAATCCCACCCTAGTATGCCATTGGCGCCTCCCCAACCACCATTGAGGCCGCAACCAAAGTTACAAGCAAAGCCATCTGCTGCTCCTCCACCAACTTTAAAGAAGCCTGTTATCCTAAAAGATGTGGGAGCTTCTTCAAAGTCGTCAGTTAATGAAACTGACCAAGATGCTAAAAATAAAGAACGACAGCCAATATTGATTGACAAATTTGCACGCAAAAAGCCAAGTGTTGATCCTCTGATTGCTCAGGCTGTTTTGCCTCCCACAAAACCAGGAAAAGTACCAGCTGCTGGAAAGTTCAAAGACCGTAAGAAAAATGCTTTACCAGGGGCTCCTCGGAGACGGATTGTCAATGAGGATGATGATGTTGAGATACCTGATGAGGAGGCAGCAGAGCTGAATGTCTCTATTCCTGGTGCTGCAACAGCAAGGAAAGGGAGGAAATGGAGTAAAGCATCAAGGAAGGCAGCTAGACTTCAAGCTGCAAAAGATGCGGCTCCGGTTAAGGTAGAGATTTTGGAGGTTGGGGAGAAAGGTATGTTGATAGAGGATTTAGCATACAACTTGGCAATTAGTGAAGGTGAAATTCTTGGTTCCTTATACTCAAAGGGAATTAAGCCTGATGGAGTGCAAACCCTGGACAAAGACATGGTGAAGATGATATGCAAGGAGTATGAGGTTGAGGTAATTGAAACTGAACCAATAAAATTTGAAGAAATGGCAAGAAAGAAGGAAATACTTGATGAGGATGATCTAGACAAGCTAGAAGAGAGGCCTCCTGTCCTGACAATAATGGGTCATGTGGATCATGGCAAGGTAAGCTGTACATTGCCAATCTCTTCATTACTGATTTGATGTTCCTGGATGTTTCTTTTTTTTAACATTACGGTTAATTTTAGTTTAATTGTTGTAAGTTGAAGTTCCATCTATGAAAGATATTATTGATGTTTATTTGATGTTATCACATGGCAGACGACCTTGCTGGATTACATTCGTAAAACTAAGGTATGTTGAATTCTCAGCATTTCGCTCCTATTTTATTTATGTTGGATATGGGCTTATGTTTGATGTGTTAATGATCTTCACCAATAAAAATACAAAGCAAAATGAAAAACAAAATCATTGAAGGGCCAGGAAGTCTAATATGCGATATAGAGGATTGTAATTATTGGTTTTCTCTCGGTGTTGTGGATTTGATCATTGCACATATATTGTTAATTGATGCCTGACAATTAGATATTATAGGTAGCTGCCTCTGAAGCTGGTGGAATTACACAAGGGATTGGAGCATACAAAGTTCTGGTGCCTGTAGATGGAAAGTCACAACCATGTGTTTTTCTTGATACTCCTGGACATGAGGTAAGTTCATTGCTCAATTATCGGTTCCAAGTCATGACAACTGAGTCTGAGGCCAGTAAACAAAATAAACATTCCACTTACAATGGAAAGCCTTTAAAGGATATTAAAGTTTAAACCTGGTTTGTCTCCATATAAAAGTAATAGGCCAACAAACTATATCTAGTATGAATCATGGAGCTGTTATGAGTAAAGCTGGATCTACACATCTTTTTTATTATTAATTTTTTGGGGTGAGAGTGGTCGTGGGAGGTAGGAAATGGCAGCACTGGAACTGTTTGCTTAATAATAGCAGAGGTTTCAGGGGTTGGGGGATATGTGACTCACTCAGGAGCCTCTGCCTCCAGCGGTCATTATTGAACAAGAAAAAGAGAACGTTGATATTTTGTTGTGCATTTATTCAGTTGATTTATAATATTCTATGGTTCTTTTGCAAAGTCAATTGTGAACCATAACATGCTTGCACTTTCTTGCCTTTAGATGACACCTATATTACCCGCTCGTGTAGGCATTTGGAGCAATGAGAGCTCGAGGAGCTCGAGTTACAGATATTGCTATCATTGTGGTGGCTGCTGACGATGGGATTCGTCCTCAAACAAGTGAAGCTATAGCACATGCAAAAGCGGCTGGGGTACCAATCGTGATTGCGATAAACAAGGTTAATCAACTAAACCAATCCTGCTTCTTGTCAATGGAAACACTTGGATGGCAAGGCTTGTTCTTTAGGAGTTGCTGACATTTATTTGTTTTCTTTTCCCTGTGCTAGATTGATAAGGATGGTGCTAATACCGAAAGGGTTATGCAAAATCTTTCTTCCATTGGTCTTATGCCTGAAGATTGGGGTGGTGACACGCCAATGGTTCAGGTTTTTGGCCTTTTCCAAATCTGGTTATTCTGTCTTAGCATATAAGGATCCTTACATTATTCTACCTCCTTTTAACAGATCAGTGCTTTGAAGGGGGAGAATATAGATGACTTGTTGGAAACTGTTATGCTCATTGCAGAGGTGAGCTAAACCATATGAGCATACTGAGTTTATCCTTAGTTCACTTATTTTACTGGTCATTGGTTGTAATTGTTCCCTGAACTACTTGATAACATTTATTTTCATGGGAAATGAATATAATAAAGTTTTTGTTTGGTTTTTGGCAATGTTTTCAAATGTTCACTCAATTACTTATGTCTCATTTGGCAGTGTCAAGTGCCTAAGGGCATTTGGCTAACGTTCCCAAAAAGCTGCAGCTATTTCTAAGTTCTTCACTCTAACATAATACTTGGTTCTGCCAGTTACAAGAGTTGAAAGCTAATCCTCATAGAAATGCAAAGGGTACAGTTATTGAGGCAGGCCTTCATAAATCTAGAGGTCCAGTTGCTACATTCATTGTACAGAATGGGACACTTAAAAGAGGTGATGTAGTGGTTTGTGGAGAAGCCTTCGGAAAGGTTGGTTATTAGAGTTTGAAGCTCTGCAATACCTCTTTCAGATACAGATTCCTGCTTTAAGTGGTTTAAATGCTTATGTAGAAAATTTCACTCTTACGAGAACTTTTTTGTGTTGTGTTGTCTCTACCTTCAGGCTCGGGCACTATTTGGTGACAATGGGAAACAAGTTGATGAAGCTGGACCATCCATACCAGTGCAGGTTTCTTTGTTTCTTTTTCTTTATTCTCACTTCATACTGTTTCGTAATTGTTTATTGGTGCTGGTTTGTGGGAATAAAAGGCATCAGGCAAATCAAACAAAATTGACATAATGAATACTGCAATTATGCTTGATCAGCAAACTTCTCATAGTTGAAACTAGAAGCTGGAATGTTGTTTATTGATACTCTTATTTATTTTGTCTATCAATGATTGTATCTTCAACTGGTTGGCTTGCTAATTGGAAATAAATATGAGCACATTAATTATATGCATCCTTATTTGTTATTATTGTTTCTCTGTAATTGTAACGTGAATGTCCCAATGATGTAAGTTGAGTTATATGTATTGTTATGCCTTCTTGTTATCAGCAGCATTTGAAATACTTTTAAGTTGGAATTTGGATTGATTTGTGGCATACTTTTGCTGAAAGGTTAACACTAGAGCTTATAATTGCTTCCATATCTATCTGGGTACTAAACTTTTTGTATTTTGGTTGAGATTTCCTAATAATCTTTTGGCTTTTGTGCTTCTTTTCGGTGAAGGTTATTGGATTGAATAACGTACCATTGGCTGGTGATGAATTTGAGGTCGTTGCATCTCTTGATATTGCACGTGAGAAAGCAGAAGCTTGTGCAGAATCATTACGAAATGAGCGTATATCAGCCAAGGCTGGGGATGGGAAAGTTACTCTTTCTTCCTTGGCATCGGCTGTTTCAGCTGGAAAGCTGTCTGGGCTGGATTTGCATCAGCTGAATATTATAATGAAGGTGGATGTGCAGGTATACATTGTTTTTATGTGCCCTTAGCTTCTTAATTAAAAGAACTTGGGGGCGTTATTTTGTTCATGGTATTGTGAGCTTGAATTGTGATTGAGGCATGTTTGTTTTCACGTTATTGGCTTCTTAAATTCAGACATTAAAGTCTCTGGATGCTTGCATTAAATCCAGATATTAAATCCTGTCTCTAAACTAAATTATGCTGGTCATGACTAGGGATCAATTGAGGCTGTCAGACAAGCATTACAGGTGCTGCCTCAAGATAACGTGACCTTGAAGTTTCTATTGGAAGCAACAGGAGATATAAGCACAAGTGATGTTGATCTTGCCGTAGCTAGTGAGGCTGTTATCCTAGGATTTAATGTTAAAATGCCAGGTCCTGTCAAAACCTATGCAGAAAAGAAAGGGGTTGAGATTCGGCTTTATAAGGTTATTTATGACCTTATAGATGAAATGCGGAAAGCTATGGAAGGGCTTCTGGAACCTGTTGAGGTTAGTTTCAAATTTATTTGCTACTTAATCCCATCTTTACGTTTATGTAGATACATATGCATGTGCATAAGCGTGTCTGGATGTGGGTTTTTTGAAGGCTGTCACCCATTCTGGCTTTAACTGGAATTTTAGTGCTGGAGCTGCAGTAGTTTGGTTTATTGCTTTGAATATGTAGCAATGGGTTTCTGTTCTGTTTCTTTTTTCTGTTTTTATTCTCGTATTTATGCATCACAAACTCAACAAAGGGTATTATTGCATTCCAGTTAGATTTTTGCTCTGAATCCACTTTATCTATGAGGCCATTTGCTAATTTCGCATAACCTTCTATTGAGATTTATACTACTGAAGATTCAGTGCTGAAAGCTGATGTTCATTGAGTAGGATCAAGAAATGATTGGCTCAGCAGAAGTCCGGGCTGTATTTACAAGTGGCAGTGGTCGTGTTGCTGGGTGCATGGTGACAGATGGAAAGTTGACAAAAGGCTGCGGTGTAAGAGTTCTTCGGAAAGGAAAACCAGTCCATATCGGTGTTCTTGATTCCTTGAGAAGAGTTAAAGAAATTGTGAAAGAGGTAAGTTTTGAAGTTAAAAGAGTAGGTATAAAGCCGGTGATGTAACCTTTTTCTATATAACATATATTGAATACCTGGCTACTTTATTGTTTCAGTATTTCTTTTATGTTTTAGCAATGTTCAGCATCCATCTGTTCCTTCCCCTTTATGTCTGGATAACTCGTATCCTTATTGGCTTTCTTTGTAACGCGAAGTGCTTTCAATTCACGCGCTTTTCTTCTGAAAACAGGTGGCGGCTGGACTAGAATGTGGTATTGGTGTGGAAGACTACGATGATTGGGTGGAAGGAGATATTGTTGAAGCCTTCAACTCTGTTCAAAGGAAACGAACCCTTGAAGAAGCATCGGCTTCAGTGGCAGCAGCGTTGGAACAAGCAGGAGTAGCTTTTTAAAATGATCAACACTTTTCCAGATGAAATTGAGCCATTCTGGGTCAACAGACGGAGGCACTTGAATGCATATGTACGCCAGTGTTTTTGGCTGGTGAAGAATGCTGATACTGAATTTAAAACTTTCATAACGTCTACTTCAATACTTCCAAGTGCAGGGACCTCAGACCTGGAATCTAAGCTCACACTGACCTTGTACCATCTGTTGTATGTTATTTGTGCTGTACATAGTCATACATATATCAAATCTCAAGCTTCTTTCTGTAAAGAAAGAATAATGATCCAAGTTCAAATTGTGGAGCAACATGTGAGAACGGTTGGTAGAAAGGAAGACCATCATTCTTCTATGAAAATGATTGATTGTTCCGAACCCTCTTTTCTTTGGTAGCAAGGGAGAGGCGTTCCTCATTCTATTTTTTGAAAATTAATAGACTTCATTATAAATATATATATACAATCTAGAGGACCAAAAAATTGGTATAATCTAAAGTATATAGATTACAGAGGCTTGTGGTTCCTAGTAATCGTTTACATCTTGAGATCGAGGGAAACTTACTAGATGACTTTGACTAGTATTAATCCAACCCTCATTTGTTCTTCATGTTATTTGTTAGACTTGTAGCTATTCTTCTGGCTAACATGGTCAATCTGCAGTGTAGAAAAATGGCTTGAAAAACCATCTCACTGGTTCTATTTTCTTGTTTGAATACTCTGCAGTTGCGCTCTTTCCATATGTAGTACGCCAAGGCTGCCCAACTTAATTGGATAGCTTTAAGATCAGCCCACTATGAACTCTAAGTCTCCCAAACCAAGCAATAGTTTCACTCCAATAATCCATTGGTCGGGTCACGTTGTGTATAATATGCATCCGACCTCATATTTATTTGGTATACTTATATCTAATCATGAGGTGTTCCAAACTTTTCAGTTCAGCATTACGTAACTCACAGTTCACATTGCTAATAGATAACATGATCTTATTCCTTGTAAGCAACCCTCCATTGATTTACATCCATAAGATGAAAGTGTGAGTTGGATTAAGATCATTGTCCCATACTAAGGTTGCCCACTCCTGCCTTGTGCTTTGTGTAGCCTGTAACAATGTTTTGCAGGCTTTTGCGTTGAATTTCCTTGAGTTATTTGCTAGCCATTTAATTTCATCCTGCTCTCCTTCCTCATATCGAGGAAATTCTTCCATGATGAAACTGACACTTCTACTATTGTGAAAGGGTCATATCCACTGATTAGTTCGAATGAGCATACTTACTTTAGTAGTTGGATTCACTGCCAATTTTAAGGCCTGTACTTTCTCCACCTTATATAGGGGACCTTTACAGTGCCAATTCTCATACTAAAAAGGCGTGTTTTCTCTATTCCCAATCCTGTGGAACACCTGATTCTGCATCCATTGTCTGGTCTCTAGAATTTCTTTGAAAGTGCTTGACATATCTTGCATTGACTGTAGTATCCATATATTCTTGTACTTAATGAATACATTGTGTATCTATTTCATCCATAATCCTCGTTTTTGTAGCACAACCACCACAAATTCCGCCTCCTACTCATCCTTGCAAAATGGATGCCCAATCCCACCTGTTGCTTAGGTTTGCAAATTTGTCCCAACTAATCTTCGCTTGCTTCTGCCTTGGTTTGAGTCTTTTCACAAGAAATTCTTAAGTCTCCTGTTGATTTTCTTAAGTATACTTTTGAGAATGGATAAATGGTGGATCCAATAATTGGTAAGATTGCTCAGTATTGTTTGAACTAACTATAGCCTGCCTCTATAGCTAAGAAATCGATTGCTTCATTGGTTGATTATGCCATGAATTAAGTCCAACAGAGGTTTACAATCCACAGCTTTAATTCTTCTTTGAGAAATTGGTACCCCTAAGTATTTGAAGGGTAATTACCCTTATGTTAAGCCCATCTCGATAGTTGTAGAAGCTACCTCTCTACTTGGGTTGCAAGATAAGTAGAAATAGCTCTTCAAAGGGTTGCTTCTTAAACTTGAAATCTCTTGGAATTCCTTTATTGCTTGCATGATTATATTAATTGAGTTTTTCTCAGCCTTGCAAAACAATAAAAGATCATCTGCAAAAGCTAGGTGTGTGAACTTCATACCTTTACATAAGTTATGGAACTGGAACTTTGGGTATCTCCATATGGTATTCACAAAATGAGTTGACAAAACCTCCATGCATAGGACAAACAGGTAAGGGGATAATGGATCCCCTTGCCTCGAGCCCTTCCTTGCTTTGATCAGGTTTGTAGGTTCCCCATCCACCAAGATTGCCATAGAAGTAGTGGTTACATATTTCTCAACTCATTTTCTAATCAGAGGAGGATAGCTAACTGCCTTCAATATAGTAAAAAGAAAGCTCCAGTTGATTGAGTCATTGGCCTTTGCAAGGTCCATCTTTATGGTATAATTCCTCATTCTCCTCTTAAAGTGATAACCCTCTAACAGTTCCCAGCATAATAAGATATTTGTTCCCACTAATCTCCCCTTGATGAAAGCATTCTGTTATGAGCTGATTAACTTCCCCAGACTCGCTCTCATTCTATTTGTTAAGATCTTCGTGATGGTTTTATAAAGAAAATTACAAGAAGTTATGGGCCTGAATTGTTCTATCTTCCTTGTATTACTCTATTTGGGAATAAGGCAGATAAACGTTTTATTCCATTCCTTGATGATTGCTCATCTCTTATAGAACTCGTCCATTACTGCTGCCACTTCTTCTCCTACAATATCTCAATGTTTTTGAAAGAATATCCCATTATAACCATTCGATTCTGGGGCTTTGTCAGGGTTCATTGAAAAAATAGAATTATTGATTTCTTCCCTTGTTATTTCTCTTACCAACTCCACCTTGTCATCTTCATCAAGTTGTTTAAGACCTGCCAGAACCTTTATGGGTATATCTTTTATTGGCATTACAGTCCCAAATTGCCGAGTAAAGTACTATAAGGCAACCCTTTTCTTACTTTCGATGTCCTCATGGATCCGCCCCATGTCATCTTCTAACATTCAGATATAATTCTTATTCCTCCTAGTTGAAATTGAGCTCATAAAATACTTAGTACATCTCTTACCCTCCTTCATCTAAAGCATCCGAGATTTATGTCTTAATAGAGTATTAGTACTATTCAGCAGTTGATTATATTTTCTCACTAATGTAGCTTCTCGTGTTCTTAGTTGCAAATCTTCTGGTCTATTCAATATTCTCTTATGACATTGTTTTAGCTCCTCCAGAGCATCAGTTTGATCTTTCAAGTCTGGTTAGAGTGTTTTCTTGTTGAGCAATTTCAGTCGGTATTGCAAAGTTCTGAGTCTCATGGTGATCTAATATCCTTTTGATCCAAGTATGGCCCCCTGCATCTCCTCGAAAAGTATGTTTCTAAAGTTATGATTGTCCATCAAGTGATTAAAGATACTAAATGGCATCTTCCTCTTCCTATCGCCTATTAGCAGTTCCACTACTATTGGACTGTGATCCAATATAGTTAGATCATCAAACAAAGCACTACTTGTTGGGTAGGTCTCTATCCACTTTCCATTAACCATACATCGGTTTAATTTTTTCAGCAGAAACCAATCCCCCAATTGCTTATTGGTCTAAGTATAAAAGTTACCATACCATTTCATATCAGCCAAACCCGTTCTTTCCACCATCTCTTGAAGTTCTCGACAGTTAACTTGGTTCCAACTTCTCCCACTCCTTGCTTCTTCGGACTTGAGTTAATCACTTAAAACCATCCATGGCTAACTCATAAGATGGCCAGTGTTCTCCAGTTCTTGTCAAGCTTATGGTCTTTGGAACTTATGATTGGTTGCATACAACATTATAATGACAATCTTAATCCCAGTAGCTTTAAACAAGACCTTACAATGGATCAAGTGATCTGTTCCAATAAACTGCACTACATCCTCCATCCTCTGTCTAGTTTCCAAACCTGCTTCTCTTTTTTCATCTTCGGTTTCCACATATATGTTACTCTAATTAAATCCTCTACAAGGTCACCATTCTCATCAAGCTTCATGATTCTTAGGGTATTCGGTAACTTCCTTGATATATCCACATCAATACAAACTCTAGCAAAGCCAATCCACTTCATTAAGGCAGTATTCTTATCAAGTCCTAAAGGTTTGCCTATCTTGCTAGCAATATAACTCATCCCTTCCCTAGACCAATACTCCAGTGGAACTTTGTGAATATTTACCCATAACGATTAGGAAGTAATCCTGTTTCTGTCTAAGTTAACTCCAGGCTGCCACTTCTTAATCAGTATTAGATGCCCCATTATATGCTAGGCCTAGCTTCCAGTACTTTATGTGCATTCTCTTCGGTGTTGAATTGGAAGACAAATAGTTCATCTTCATTTACCATGTATTCACCAATCCCTTAGGCCTCCATATAACATTAGCCCACTTGTTGACAATTGGAAAAACTAACCGCTTCTTCTGAAGAAATCTCATAAGAGAGATTCGCCACTTCTGAGCACCTTGCTGTAAGAGCTCAATCAGTGCTTGGGTTGGTTTGTCCCCATCGGTCTCCACAAATCAAAGTCGACCTAGATTTCCAAAATTTCTAATAATCAAGCTCCATGTGGGCTTCACCTTCTCCAGTGAGTCTTAACTAATAATTGCCCTAAAGGTAGGAAGTTGGTGATATTTAGCAGTGGAGGGTCCAAAGTAGGTGGAGTATTAGGAAGGTTGGTTGTGTTGTGTGAGGGCCAAAGCCATAATTACAAGGATAGTCCTTAGGAGGTGTGGAGGATGGTTGGAAGAGCAGGGAAAAGGGAATTGTGATGGCGAGGGGAAAAACAGGGGGGAGGGAAAAGGAAAAGGTGGATGGTAAAAATGGAACTTTCAGAGAAGAAGGGGTTGTTAGAGAAGAGGAAGTAGAACTGTCTTTGCAAGTTAAGATTTGGACTTCTTAGGATCATTAACTGTGATAATCATTTAATATTTGTTTTTTAATAGACCAGGCACAATAAATGTATGACATTATAATGCCATTATTCTTTGAAGTGATCAATTGACTTTCGCTGTGATCATTGCATGTTCAACATATTGGGTTTTGGGTCACTTCTAAGTGGAGCCCAAAGCCTAATATATAAAAGGTGTTTGAAAACCTAAATAAGTGTAGAGAAGTGTGTTCAGCCGTAAGAAGAAAGAGAGGGAAAATAGAGAAAGAAGAAGTTTTTTTTTTCCTCCAGGTTTGCACAGTAATCTTCTAACCTTCAATCGTATGGTGATTTTTTGTCGGATCGACCTGAAATTTTAACCAGAGATTCCTCTCTTGTTGTTCTTCATTCTAACGGTGGAGATTAGATTTGAAGGTCTCCAAGGTGCCCTGATTTACAGTCGAAGTTGTTGAGATTTTAAGGGTGATATTACTCTTAACTCTTGTTTTCATCTTGTTGATGATTATTATTGTATTTTGAGTTGAGTGGTGACTCTTGTTATATTTAGAGGTGAAAAACTCTTTGTAACTTGATTGATAATAGTGGAGTTTTTCTTTATTGGACTAGGTCCCGTGGTTTTTCCTTTCTCACATTGAGGGAGGTTTTCCACGTAAAAATTGCTTATATTCTTTATTTCTTGCTGTTTAATTTGTGCATTGGTGAGTTTTTGACTGCTGTTTTTCTGTTGGATTGGTTATGGTTGTTCACATAGGGAAAGGTTTATTAGTTTAGTTTGTTGTCGCTGCGTGACCGACATCTCCTTTCCCAACACAACATTTGTTGTTGCTGCTGCCGCCGCTTCAACCCTGGGATAGCAAATAATCTATTGATAGGTGATAAAAGTTTGATTCTTGGTTCAACAGTTGATGGCAGTGAGCTTGTCACAGCTTTTTGTCTCTGTACTCCCCTTAGTCATTTGTTCAACATTCATATCTCTGATCATTGAAGCACACATCTATGTCTGGAGCACTATAGATTTACCAAGTAGCTGTATTTGATCTTACAAGATCCATGGAAAGTGCCTATATGTGAATTTTTTGCTATGATTTATTTATCCATTTAAAGTTTGCTACTAAAGATTCCCTCTCTCTATCAGAGAGACACCCTGCTAAAAATGGCACAAACAGTAAAACCATTGTTCATCTATAACAGTAGTAATGATTTATGATTCTGATTCTGATTCTCATAACAATAGTCCAATACTGCCAAATATTGATCAATCCTTTGATCTGAGACAAGTTGTTCCGATCATAAATAGGTTTCTCAGAAACTTTCCTGCCTTAAATTTCAATGTGTTGACAGGTTATGACACTCCTTATAACCTGGCCACGGTACGAGGAATGTCCCAGTCTGTAACAATGTGGTTACGGGTTATCTCCTGGAGTGAGCGGCATCCACTTAGTGCCATTGTTAGTTCAAACTCGTCTCGAAGCATCTGAAGTACTTTTCTCACACCAGCCTCACCTTCAGCAGCCAATGAATATACAACCGGCCTTCCTATCTGAAATTGAGACAGAAAATCCAAAGGGTGAAGATCGCTAAGCATTGAAACAAAGATCCTGGAGATGTAATATCATTCTGATACACAATTCTAAGATCATAGAGGTATCTTTTGAGTACAAACGTTTCAAAGAGTGCATATTTTCGTTGCTTTACTCAAGATTCTGTAAGGAAGATCACAGTTACAGGGCTAGAGATTTAGGTACGTATTCTGGGAACAGGCACTCTTTTCATGTTCAAAGTATCAAGAAATTATGTAATAACTATGCCTCTACCCTTCTCTCCCCGTGTCCATGAGTGTTAATTTTCTGGTAAGTGATACCATTTAGTTGATTTGTGTGTGAATGCAACTAATACTTACAAATATCCCAGATGCTCCCAGCGCCAATGCTTTGAACACATCTGTTCCACGCCGAACTCCACCGTCGAGAAAAACAGGAACTCGTCCTTGTGCACCTTTAACAACCTACAGAATGGAAATTACTGCGGGTTACAGTTTCAAACGTATTTCTACCATATCTATGGTCCCATATTCACATTGAAGAGTGAAGTGAAACTGGGAACATCAGGAAAAGATGTAGCAGAAATCAAGCATAATGCGAAGACACTATGATTTGTCAAAACCAATAGAAGCACATTTACCTCTTCCAAAGCCATAATAGTAGCAGGTACATAATCAAGCTGACGAGCCCCATGATTGGAGACAATGATTCCGGCAGCTCCATTTTGAACTGCTAGTCTTGCTGCAGTGATGACAAGAAGGCAAAAACATACATCAGGAATTCCATAAAAGATCAAAATAGAAGATGAGTCTAATTCATTTTGCTTTCTCTCTGGCAAAGCAGGGCAAAGATGGATATATTCTTATTCTTTTTACCATCCTCAGCAGTGATTACACCCTTCACCAGAATTGGCAACGAGGTTATTGTTTGTAGCCACTTCACGTCCTGCTCGAGTAGCAATAAAAGTTTGTGAAAAGGTTGTCCTTGTAACAGGTTAATATCTGATACCATTACACCAACTCACCTTCCAGCTGAGGGACCGGTCAATTTGGCCAGCAACATAAGAAGCCAGTCCAGAGTCATTGGTCTGAAAAGTCAATTAACAGAATCATGAACCAAAACATAGTTGACATAACTGAATCAACTGAATCATGTAATGACAGAATCCCTCCTTTAGCTAACCACCTTATTCATTTTGCCAAGATTCAAGCCCTCAAAGTTCTTCAAAGTCAAAAACGGTGGCAGTGTAAACCTGACAAGAATAAATCGAAGAATTACAAATTTTCCACAACACAAATATCTTGTCTCTTTTCATCTCCCTTTCTTGTTAGTTGATGAATAGCAAGAACTATACTCTAGGAGTTATCAGTTATTTTAGGCCTAATAGTCACCTGTTCTTGATATCAGCTTCTCTCCGACCGAGTCTTGGAGTATCAACAGTGAGGGCAATTGCCTTGAAACCAGCCCTCTCGGCTCTTCTCACAAGCTGAGCAACTACATTCCTGTCCTTGTACACCTGAATGATGTGGATAGTAGTAGTTTCAATTTGTTTGTCAACGCACAACTTGAACAATTCTAAAGGGCAGAAAGCAATACAAACTACAAGAGACGGAAGAGGTGGTTTCGCAACTCACATAGAGTTGGAAAAAGCGAATTCCAGGCCCTGTTGAAGCAACCTCCTCTACACTGGAAGTGGCCCACGAGGATAGTGTCTGAAACATCACATGCAATGCAAACTTAGTATAGCAGATAGTTCAAACTTAATTTTAATTACTTGGAGAAGCTGAGCGATGTGAGTTTAGTATTGAAAACCAAGAAGATTGGACAAAATATGAAAGTTCAAATTTCAAATTTTCAGAGGAAAAAGGAAGAACCAAACCATGATTGTGCCAGCTGCTGAAGCTGCCCTAGCAGTTGCATATTCTCCTGCATTTTATGGATCAACACAATCAGAAGTGATGCAAATAGCTTTATTTCAGGATGTAGCACATTGATCTGAACTAGACACAATCAGTTTCCATGTACCAAAATGCTATAAAAGGCATCAGAAATACTGTTGTGGACAGTTAGTTTCAACCAAGGGATACTAAGTTGCTCCATGACCAATAAAGGACACCTATCACTCAGAATCTAGAACATAAAGTATGGTGTTTTTTCAGTTGCAGTCAGAAACATATACCCTCAGGATGAGCCATTTTCTGCATGGCCGTGGGAGCAATCATGATAGGCATTGAAATCTTGAAACCCAAGACTGTTGTGGTCATATCAATCTTGCTTACATCAATAAGAATTCGGGGACGGAACCTGTTTTCAAATGGTGAAAAATACGATGTCATGAAACGAGGTCCTGGTGGATCATTAGCTTCAAATGTAAAGTTTGTTCTTCATCTAAGCACATCAGAGGAAGTGAACAAAATATGTCATCGCCATAGCCAGACTTTAAAACCAAAAAGATGTGAGCTCACAGAATCCGAGAGAAGGCGTTCCTGTTCTCCTTAAGAGTCCACTGGTCCTCTGCGCCAGATGCATAGTAATCAAAAACCATCTTGGGCAATTTCTGCCTAGCAATTTCTTCGTATTCCATCACATTAGTGATCTCCATCTTGTCAAACTGAACTTCGTTGCTGTTCCATAAAATTTCGACAATTGATAATGGTCATATTAAATCAAAAGTAAGACCTACGTATGAATCATCCGCGCGATAGCAATCATCGATCTCACTTGAGAACAAATAAAATTAACTTAAAAGAATGAATCTTTTAAGAGAAATCAGAAGGAAAGATCAACATAAGTAATTGCAAAGAAAGCCGAATCCATCTATGCCCGGAAGCAAGTCCAGAAACCAAATAATTACAAGTCGTTCGGATAACCCAAAAGAACACAGATAGGAGGTGTTTTCCTATCTGTCTTCTGAAGGAACATCAGACGATAACTTAGATTTCTGAGTTTCAGAACAGCACAGATATACAACAGGCTAAGCCTGAAACTATATACAACGTGGCAAAATAGAAGCTTGATTCATGTTCAGTAGAAGATAACAGAAGTTGGACATTTTAGACATAAATTTAGGTAACTGATATCTCATCAAAATGAAGAAAAAAGTTGATAGACACAAAGAAGATGAATTAACATACGAGCGTGTGGTAGAAAAGAGAACAGACCTTGAACCACTCTATCACTAGAGAGACAGAGAGAGAATATTGAGAAATGGGAAAACTGAATACAGATAACGTTGGTCGAGAGAGAAAGAGCTCACAAGTGCTCAACGTAAACTTATGGAAACAAACAAACAAACAAACTTGGCATGGTACAGAACAGAGAGAAATAGCTAAAGAAATGGTAGATAGAGACAAACGTGGTGGGGGAGCTAATGTTCCTGAGATTAGACTTCAAACTGTGGATTGGTTTTCCGAGGTGTGCATCTCTAGTCATATCTGCTTCATCAAAAAACCCTTTTTTTGTGGAGTGTATTTTCTTTGAATTATTATCACAATCCATGCTAAATCCTCATCAATCATTCCCATGATCCTCCAATCTTCTTCTTTGTCATTATCTAGTTTGTATTACTATTACATCATTTTATATCCGTGTTTATTGATATTTTGTATTATTATTAAGAGATAAAACTCTGTAATGTTAAATCTTCCCGGGCTTTGTATACCCATTACAAGTTTCGAAGTTATGGCTGAATTGAGATCTTCATTGACATTCTTGTATCATCGTGAGCTTTGACAGGCCAACTTGCAATAGACATTATTTTTAATGTCTGCGTCCACTCATTGATTGGTTCATACTATTCACAGGAACGTGATGCGTTTGGAGATTGCGGCAGGAGTCTTATGTTTTGCCGAAGAGACTTTTGTTGGACTAGTCTACGGTGGTTCATGTCACAAACTTTAATGAAGAAGAGAGAGAGAGCCATACGCCTTTCCCATAAATCAGTTCCTCTTTAGTTCCAGTTATTAATTTCACAAAATTAAAAGAATTGGTAGAGTGAACGTCAAGCAAAAGAGACGTCAAGGAGGGAAAAATGAGAGTTCTTTACAAGAAGAAACATACCCTTCCATGGTAAAAGGTACCAAATAGCATCTTTGCTTTTCTTTCTGTTGGTACTTGAAATCTACTTCAAGCCAAACACAGAATCTAATAACTTTTCTAGAGACTTTCATTGATAGATCATCAGAACCCTCCTTTTTTTACTTTTCCCTTTTCTACCACACGTCAATATCACAAACAATGCAGAAAGAAAGAAAAAAGACAACTCCTTATTTGGCACGAGTAGATCCTGTACTTTGCAGTTCCAGACTTGCCTTATCTACCAGGGAAATAGCTACATTAAGAATTAAAGAAGCAAAAGTGGTGAAACTTTTTAGCTTTTTTTTTTTTTTTTAACTATAATGTGCCAAAGAGAAATGCAGGCAAGAAAAGGCAAAAGAACATGAAAACAGCATCTTGAAATATGCATGGTGGAACTATTGAGTTTACAATGTTGTTATGGCACCATTGTTGGTGAATTCCCTTCCCTTTGGACTCATCAGGGTTCTTCTCAGGACATAAGCTTTTGGTTCCTTTACCTTCAACACAAGAAGTACTTTGCTCTCCATCAGTATTCAAACATGTAGGGATCTCTAAGTCCGAGTACACAGAAAAGTTGTCCATCTGATCTGTTTTGTTGCTTGTACATAGTCGACTGTTTCCTTTAACAACTAACCTTTTGCCAAGCCTGTGAACAAAATCATCAGGGAGTAGTAGTTCTCCACTCAGCAGATTATGACTCAAGTTTAGGTGATCAAGATTTGGAAGAGAGCCTAAGTTGGAGGGAACTGTCCCAGTGAGATTGTTGTTGTCTAAAGACAGAGCAGTGAGGGTTTTCAAGGAAGAGAAAAGACTGGGTATACAACCTTTTAATCCACATCCTGACAAGCTTATTGATTTCAGGTTTTTAAGGGTCTTCAGAAACAAAGGTATCTCTGTGTTCAAAGGGTTGTCATCAACTATTAAGTACTGAAGCTGCTCTAAACCTGAAAGCGTTAGCGGCAATGGTCCACTTAGAAAATTGTGGCTTAAATCAAACAAAACTAACCTCTTCAAATTGCCCAACTCTGAAGGTATCGCTCCAAGAAGCTTGTTGGAGCCCAGATCAATCTTTTGGAGAACTTGAAGCTGCCCCATAGAACCAGGAACATTGCCTTGAAGGTCATTCTGGCTTAGGTCCAAAATCGTCAAACTCTTTAGATTTCCAATCGTTTCAGGAATTTCACCCCTTAGATTGTTGTAACTCAGATCGAGTTGCTCTAGACCCACCAATCTGCCAATCCCAGAAGGTATATTCCCTTGCAGATTATTCTGAGAAAGACTAAGAACTTTGATTCTGGAAACATTTGTAAAATTTGAAGGTATCTCTCCAGATAGAGCTGGATTGGAATCAAGCACCAAATGCTCTATTGAAGAAAAAGCTCCAAAAAGATTGGCTGAAAGAACAACTCTTGAAGTTACAAAACAGTTGAAAATGGAGAGACTTTTCAGGTAAGGAAGTTTCTGCAGGGATTTTGATAGGCTAGCAGATGACTTGCAAGGAGGGCTACTAATATCAGGACCAATGTGAATCTTAGTGACATGAAAGATGGGAGGATCTTCTTCACCAATCTCACATTGGATACCAGGCCAAGGTGTGTTAGTGCATGGTTGTGGGTGTGCTTGAGCAAAGTCAGGATCATCCAAAAGCTCTTCTAAAACCTCAAACAACCCCAAAAGCTCGTTCATTTCCATATTCATGTCAGTGTCACTCCCATCTGAGTTTCTTGATAATGCAGTCACCTCACCTGTGAGAACAAGGAGTCCAACAAAGTAGATGGACATGGAAGCAGCCATAAGTCGGAGAGATGCCCAAGAGAAACGGGAAGGAATCAAATGGAAATCGATTCCTGCATTCACCCGCCTACATCTTAAAGGAGGTGGGTGAGGATATTTGTTAATAAAGCTGCACGGAATCTTAGTTGTCGTCTCTGCGTCTTCCATAAATTGACACTTGACAGTTTGTGAGAATGATAGTGTTCCAGTTTTGCATGAGAAAAGAAAGTGAAAAAAGTTAGATAATAGAGCAAAAGTAGTAACTTGACAGGGAAAGAAGAACATGTCAGAGTGGTCAAATTGAGCATTCAATGCCAAAAGGGAAATCATGATGGGACGTAACTCTAGCTCAGTATCTTCCATGAAATTGACATCAACACGCGACTCAGTACTTCGAATGGAACTGCTCAATGGTTTGCCGGAATCTTTTGGCTGTACACAAGCAAGTTAATCGAGCTCGGATGGCCCTTAATTTCGGAGCCAAACACGCTATGAGTTAAGATTTTGATCGCTAAATACAAACTGAAAGTTAATAACCTGCCAACGTTTCTCGAGGCAATCGGTGGGTCTATGACCTGGAGGAGCATCAAAGTTATATGACCCCAAGTCATTTGAGACATAAAATGGGTGATTTATGATGGATCTTAGCCAGATTCTGGTTGAATCCCTGGGTAGAGGATTTAGGCCCTCTACTCTCACATGCCTTTGGCTCAATCGCCTCCTCAGCGCTATCTTGCCGAGTACAACATTATGTGGACAGTTCAGGTAATTAGTTATGGAATGAGTTTCAGTACTTACTTCCTCACTATATTTTAGGTATTCTATCGCCTCAACCTCATTCCGGGACTGACAAGTTGATTTGGGCCCGATCGGGTATTGGAAAATTCACTACCGCCTCGGCATAGTCTATGCTTATGGATCACGACTCCCAAGACGCTAGTGGTTGTTGGCAGCTTATCTGGAGCTAGGCCGACCCACAACGTATTCGGTCCTTTCTCTGACTCCTCGCTCAAGACAGATTACTTACCAATCAACAATGGATGCGTAGGAGGCTCATTCTGACTGCTGAATGTCTTCACTGTCAGACAGAAGAGTCCTCTCTACATGTAATGTAGGATTACCCCCGAGCGCGGCGTATATGGCTAGCCTTCCTGCAGCACGCCATCTCTCTAGACCTTTTCGCCATTAGGGATCAAGATTGG
>JAOQMP010000002.1:40842702-40862333 GCA_027563575.1 Erythroxylum pedicellare
CCCGGCCCCCCTTTTGCCTGTGTTTGCATTATCAAAATCATCCCAAAGCTTCTTTAACTTAGTGTAATAAACTGATACATTATCATTATCTTGTGATATAGATGACAGGCCCGTTGCTCTCTCCAATATGAAATACATCAGTTTAATAATAATTTAATTATGCTATTCTCATATACCATAATTTAAAATTGAAATCCTATTAATATTCTAAAGATTGAAATGTTGAATCCTACAAAAATTAAGGTTTAATAAAATTGTAAAAAAAAAGAAAAGAAGAAAAGTGTGAATACGAATTTAATATCAATCACTTTTTTTCTCCCTTATTATAAGTAGAGATGACAATAAAGTCGGGGCCCTCCTCGAACCGACCCGAAGTTAATGAGCTAGTCCCAAGTTGACTAAACTTGTGGCCTTATTTTGAACCTGACAAGTAATAATAAAACGACAACGTTTTTGTTTTAAAATTTTAATTTAAAAAATAATAATTTGGTAATTTGGCTCGAGTTGAGTTAGGCCTAGATTCAGGCCTACCAACACGGGATCGCTGCAACAAGGGAGCCCGGCCTGGCCTATTATCATCCTTAACTACAAGTTAACAAATAGTCAATACAAAGTTTATAGTATTCTTATTTGTTTATTTGAAGAAAGATTAGAAGATAAAGGGTATAAGACACACATTAATGGATAATATCATTCTGATGGCTGAAGAGTGTAGAGGTCTTTTCTTTAACGATTTGACAATGGCAATTCATACTTCAATACTCTAGTTATCATTTGTATTAAGCACCAAACACAGACAGAGTTTACCATACTCACTTTCTCTGCAAATTAAAAGTAAGAGGATGCTGATAGTGCTATGTTATACACAAAGAATGATCGTAGATGAGTAGTATCAGAAAACAACCTGGTTTGAGAGGAATTAATATACAAGTAGTGAGTAGTGATAATCCATAAGAACAATAATGCTCCTCATTACAACTTGTAAGGGACTTGATTGGTGTAAAAGGGGAGTGACCCACTTATAGCCTTGCCGCAGGTTGAGGAAGATCCCCCTCAGTGACAATGTGCTGACGAGTAATCTCCCTGAGTGAGCGGCAGCCGCTTAATGCCATTGTTAGTTCAAACTCTTCTCTAAGCATTTGGAGAACTTTCCTCACACCAGCTTCACCTTCAGCAGCGAGTGAGTACACAACTGGCCTTCCAATCTGAAATTCAGATACAGGATCACAGGGTATATATGTTAGCTCTTGTGCTTTGGATTCCACTAAAAGTACAAAACAAAACACAAAGTCCAACTAACCACAAGCCAATGTACATCAGAAAAATTTATTCAACTATGCTTTGAACTTAATCATTCCCACACACAAACTCTTTTGGTAACTTCAAAAGAGTATAATTTTTTTTCTTATAGTTGTCATTAGCTGCTTGCAATATCTGTCTACTTACAAATATTCCAGATGCTCCCAATGCCAGTGCCTTGAATACATCAGTTCCACGTCGAACTCCGCCATCAAGAAATACAGGAACTCTGCCTTGTGTAGCTTTGACAACCTATCAAGTAGCAGAAATAGTATGGATCACATAAAACGATAAAATGTTTCAATAGGTAGTTACATTCAGCAGTTATATTCACACTGAGACGAACAAATTCGAAGATGATTATGTTAAGTATGGTAAATTGCAACAAAATTGTTGAAGGTACCAGGACAATGCAAAGATATCGAACCTTTTGCAACACAACCACCATGAGAGCACAGAGTAGTCAGAAAAGAAGCACTCCTAAATGATTTTACCATGCCCGCTAATGGCGAAACAGGACGTTGATTTTGGAAAATTTTGCAAGTTGATTACCTCTCAATGTTTATGACGACTTATATGAAAGACATACACCCCAGACAATATGTAAACCTGAACCACAGGAATGCCACTAACCTCCTCTAAAGCCATGATAGTAGCAGGAACATAATCAAGCTGTCGAGCTCCATGATTGGAGACAATGATTCCTGCAGCTCCATTGTGTATTGCAAGTCTTGCTGCACAAATATTTTTAAAAGGCAAAGTTTTAGCAATGTTTGAAAAAAGGAAGACGAATCTAGGATCATAGGAGAATGCAAATTTTCTTTCCATATCTCATTTAGTATAGTAGGGGCAAATCGATTAGTTTACCATCCTCAGCAGTGATTACACCCTTCACTAAAATTGGCAATGATGTAATTGTTTGAAGCCACTTAACATCCTGTCCATGCAGACAAAGCAGAACTTATCAAGAGATTTTTCATATTCTAAAATTTGTGAAATGATAGATTAATGCAGGTCTCTTACCTTCCAGCTAAGTGACCGGTCAATTTGGCCAGCAACATAAGAAGCTAGTCCAGAGTCATCGCTCTGCAATGCCAATCCAATAATATCATGAAGACCAGTAGCAGTGGAAATATGCAGCTTTACTGTCACATACCTTCTCCATTTTGCCAAGGTCTAAGCCCTCAAAGTTCTTCAAAGTCAAAAATGGTGGGAGATTAAACCTGTAAACGAGGATATTGATGAATTACAAACTTTTAACTTGGAAATAAACTTGTTATGTTGTCATTTCTTCTCTGTTTTGTATTTAATTTGGTTCCACTCTATAAATTAGTCAAGAATGCTTATCTAGATTTTCCTGAATGCCTTTTATCCTTTCTTTCACTTCTTACCTGTTCTTGATATCAGCTTCTCTCCGACCAAGTCTTGGAGTGTCCACAGTGAGGGCTATTGCCTTGAAACCAGCCCTCTCAGCTCTTCTCACAAGTTGGGCAACCACATTCCTGTCTTTGTACACCTGGATTGAAGATAAAGAAATATCAGTTCAAATCATACACAATATAGAATGAAAAGGCACAAAAGCGATGTGCAATTAAACCAGTAACTAAAAGGAGATAGAGGTTACAAATTCTTCAACTTACATAGAGTTGGAAAAAACGAATTCCTGGCCCTGTTGAAGCAACCTCCTCAACACTGGAGGTGGCCCATGACGATAGTGTCTGAAACATGGCAGATGACATATAAACAAAGTAACATAGACATTAAAGAGCTAATGGCAATTACTTTGAAACATCCAGAGCCAAGGAGGATCCTATTAAAAAAGAACTAGCAGGAAAGACTGAAGATATGATCTTAAAATTACAAAAATCTAAAGAACCAAACCATGATTGTCCCAGCTGCTGAAGATGCCCTAGCTGTTGCATATTCTCCTGCATTTGAATAAGTTAATCCAGTCAGAGTCAGAAGAGGTTAAAATGTCAGTTCAGATTTAAAAGTGAAGACAAACATGTACTGCAGCCACACTTTCTGCAAGCAGACAGGATATAGGTTCATAACGATACAAATATGCTTAATTATAGCAAGGAGTACCTTCAGGGTGAGCCATTTTCTGCATGGCCGTTGGAGCAACCATGATGGGCATCGAAATCTTGAAACCCAAGACAGTTGTGCTCATATCAATCTTGCTTACATCAATAAGAATACGGGGTCGAAACCTGTTTGTAATCATAAACAGGTAAGAAAATGATTGAAGCATACAACTATAGGGTGCTAAGAAACATCCTAACAACCACGTCATATTTAGTACAATTAGGAAGTCTTGAGCTTACAGAATCCGAGAGAAAGCATTTCGATTCTCCTTAAGAGTCCACTGGTCCTCTGCACCTGAGGCGTAGTAATCAAAAACCATCTTAGGCAACTTCCGCCTTGCAATTTCCTCATACTCCATAACATTGGTGATTTCCATCTTTCCAAATTGAGCTTCTGTATCCTCGCACAATAATCTGAAAAGTTGTTAAAATGAAGTTATGCTTGGATAAGAATATCCAATTAATACCATCAAGAAACAAAATTTTGAATTTTTTGGGTTAAAAATGTTCATTGAGACTGCACAAACATGTTTTCATCCTTTTCCAGTGCTTCATTATCTGATTTATTGAAAAATTACTTTAACTTTCAATAGGATTTACTTTAAGAACTAGTTCTTCTGGCTGGAAAGAAACATGGACAATTAAATTCCCTCATGTAATTTCTTATTTTTCTTGTGAAAACAGAACATTGATCTTTCTATATATTAGCAAGATTCAAGAAGACTCCGGCAGAGTAAGGATCAGGATTCTGAAACTTCTTTTGTTTCTAATCAAGATGGATGCAGAAAGCCTCATAGATCATGTTCGACTGAATTCATTCTGAAGAAACGTCGAAAGCATAGAAGCGTCCAAGACGATCTTACAGGCATCATATGAACACAATATATCGCCAGCTTAAAATTTGTGAAACCCAACACTGTCACTCATTTTAACATTTATATGCAACAAAAGCATAAAGAACTTCAGCATAAATCAGAGATTCTGACAGATTATCCGTTCAGTGAAATAATGAACGCTTATGAGAACAAAGAGCCGCAGTAGAACCAAGGAATTCAACCTCTTTTCTAACACATGACATGAAGATACAGAAGCTGATAATGGTGTAATGAAGCATGTACGTCAAATAACCCATGTCCAAAAGTCAGAAGTAGGGGAAAGAACAAACCTTTATCTACTAAACCACCAGGAGAGCTTGTGAGAAGGTAAGATGAATATCAGATAGCGGGAGAATGAAAACAGAGAGATAGAGATAGAGAGAGCTCACAAGCTCACAAGTAAGGCTAAGACATGCACAAATATGGCAATGAGAGGCTGCATAATGAAGACAAAGAGGACAGGGTTATAAAGTGGATTGGATTTTCAAGGTGGGAAATTTTAGCCAAATCAGTTTCAATGAAATTAAAAAACTTGTGTGGAGAGCATTTTCTCTCAACTATTATCACAACCCAACTCAAAGCTCATCCCCATGTTTGCTAATCTTCTTCTTTTGTTTTCCATTTTTTAAAATTATTTTCTCTGTTTATCCTTTCCTCCTGGAGAAATCAAAACTTCAGAGAGTATTTGAGAGTGACTTCTCAAGACGTTATTATTAATAGTAGAGAACTAGCAATACGTATGTAGCTTTCACTTCCTCAATGATTATTGCTGAGGCTAAGGTCTGTAGCAAGCAAACCTTTATCCTATAATGTTGAAGTACAAGGCTCAAAGCGTCCCATTGGCTTTCAGAATCAGTGGTTAATACACATGGGAACTAAAATAAGAGTAATCCATTAAATTGTCAAACTAAAAATTCCCAAGAATCAATCTCATATCCATTAAACTTCAATCAACTGAAATATTAGCCAAAAGAACTAAAAGGGTATAACAAAATTATTGAAAGCCTGATAATTTCAAAGCAAGAGATGGAAAACAAAGATATTACAATGAAAAGATGTACAGAAAATTTTGACTAAACAATTTGCTGGTACGAACCTTTATCCTCTGGCTTACAATCTAAGGCTGTGAACAGATGAACTTTCAAGCTTTTGTCCCTGATGATGCCCATTTAACCCGTGAAATTTAACGACTTAAAACATAAAGGTGGCATTTTGGAACATATGAGTTACCACTTTATCTTCTTTAAGTTTCCTTTCATAAAATGTGTTTTTAACTTTCACTCTGTGATCAGCTGGAAACATGCAAAGTTGATGGTTTTGTATTCTCTGCGTGGTGTCTCCTCAGTCTTTTCACTCCAGAGGACCACTTTGTCTCTTTCTCTTCTTTAGATTCTGAGAGTTATTGGGGAAAAATCCTCACTCTTTCTTAGTTGGTGGCTTCTATGATTTACTTTGCACAATCCCATAACAACAAATTGAACAAGTTCAGGAAGACGAAGATGGAGTTGTTAAATCTTTTCCAAAGCTGCCTTCTTTTCACTCTTTTATTGCCCTTCAAATTGATGGAGTTCAGGAAGAAGAAGAAGAAGTTGTTAAATCTTTTCCATGTCATAATAAACAACATGAATTTGTTTTCTTTCTTCTCCGTTTTTCTTTGTTGAATAGAATGGTTACTGAACTTGAATGTCGTGGCATTGCTGAATCTATTTGTAAACTTAGTTGTGCATCTCTCATGTCTTTGATCAGTTCTAGAGAGAAATCATGTAAGTTCAGCTTTCTGTATCAGAAGAGCATTGCTGGGTGCTTCTGGTAAAATTTATTTATGTATTTGTTCTTCATCAAATTGGCTTTATTGCAACAAGTTGTATGCTTACATGTTTAGGGGCTATGAGAACACTCTAACAGCAGCTGTAACTCCTCAATGTAGAGACTTCAGAGAGTTCATATTCCCTTGAATCCGTTCATCAACAACTACAAAAATTAATTCCAAGGCCATTTGCCTTTCAATCCACAGTTGATGAGAAATAATCATTTAAGTGACAAATTATAATAACTTTTTTTTAAGAGAATAAAAATGTATTAATAAAAAGAAGGTTCAATGCAAAAGAAGCCAAAGGAGACACTTAAAAACTATATATAAAAGGAAAACAAATAAACTACAGGTAGCCCTCGAATATAAAAAAAAACAAAGCTAAGTAAGAAATTTTCAGATATGTCAATCCCATCCTGATAGTAGAAACTACACCTTCTAGGTTATGGGAGGCTACCTTTGTCTCCAAGAGACCAATCAAACCAAGATCATGAAAACGAATCCAATCCCTAACTAGTCGTTGAGTATTAGGACCATTAAGGCTCCTAATATTCCAATTTTTTATCATAAGAAATGGAATATATAAAACAATACTGCGAATCAACTAGAGGGGCCGATCCCCTCTCTCACTCCATCCCCTGTCAATCCCGGAAATAGAGTAGAAGCTGACGGGTCATCAATTGACAAATCTCCAAAGGCAACAACAAATCTGGATCTGTGACTACTACTAAGGATAGAAGCCTCTGAATTCGTAAGACAAGGCATCCGACTAAGAGTGATCCTCACTTCTGTAAAAATAGCTGAACTAGGTGTCCGACTTGAACTAGCCTGCATCTCAGTAGGAACAATCTGCTCTATTTCTGGAGGGCCTCAACAACATGAGCAGCTGAGGTCCCCAAATCATCATGGGTAGGAGTCTGGATTACTTCCCTAACCAATGGAGAAGCTACAAGAGAAGGACTACTCCTAGGACTCTTATCTAATGCCACCTCTCGAGTAGGAGCAACAATCTGTGGGTCTGCAATAGTCAGAAGGGCACATGAATGACCAAAAACACCACATTTGGAGCACCGCTTGGGTATCCATTCATACTCCACTCGAACACGAATCAGCTTATCGCTCATAATTCTACTAGCAATCTCGATCTCAGAAACAGGCTCAATAGAAAGTCTGGCAATGCGAGTCGAGTCATATCAGAAGTATGTCGATTACAATTAAGGGGCCTCCTAATCTTACTGGCCACTAGACCAAGGCATCGCTCATTCCATAGAGGAAACGGTAGATTATGTAGCCGTCTCAGACAGGTACTCTGGAAACTTGTGATTTGTCAAACACAAAATGAGAGTGCCACTGCTGTAGGACTATGAATTTTCTACCAAAACTCCAAGGACCCTGTTCGAGGATCAAGTGTAAAGCCTCCTCCGAATGGAAACGAAAGAGGAAAAAACTGGTGCCTGGAGATATAACATCCTCTGAGACCAAGAGTTTTCCATGCCCTCATTGCAATGGTGTAATTTGTGTGCCAATCGGACCACCTGGGATGTCGTCGGAATCTGTAGAGCGGTGGCGGCAGCTTGTCTGGGCTGGTGGTTGACAGTGGCTGGAGTTTTGGATTTCCGTCTCCGGGGCATGACTCCAGAAAAAGTTGAGAGAAAATTTTCAAGGAAAACTCCCTACTTTTCTGCTAGAGATCTGTCTTCTACAGTTTAGTGTTACTTTCCTATATTATGAAGTGCTTTGAGAGATTACTATTCACAATTGCTGCTAATGGAGTCAAACGTTGGGAAGATAGGATCTCAAGAAGGTGAGATTTTGGATCTCCGCACCTGTTACAATCAACAAGCTTACGAAATGCGTCTCTGCAGGTAAATCTGGTTTCTACTTAAGACCGCCTTCCGAGCTCATTGTAACAGTACTCTTATGGGGTAATACTAGCTTAAGGATTTGCAGAGGAAATCAGGTCAATTACTTGAGTTCAGAGTTCCTTGTTATTCTTATTTCCCATTGCAGGGCATGACAGGAGCATCCTCAGCGGTGAACTTTGCAATACAAATTGACACTGTTGTTCTGCAGTATACCTTACTGTTTATCCCTTACAGTGACAAGTTTTTGTATCACCTTGCTGGTTTTAAAATGTGAATGAAATGGAAGCTGCTTATCATGTGCAGTTCTCACGTTCAGTGGCCATCCAGGTCTCGCATGGAACTCCATTGATTAACTTGGTACATTACATACATGCTAGTTCGTCATCCATCTTCATCCTTATTGATAAAGTTGGATAATTGTTCTGCTAATACGACAGTCTTTCCCATTTTCTCACAGTTGCTGATAGAATTTGAAATTTTTGGGATGATCACGAGAACTTAAACCAACATATTATGGTAGGTGGGGAAAGGTGTTATTGAAAAGAAATTAAATTTTTCTACAAATTATTTTCAGATGATGCAAAGAGAAATATATTCTCTTTCAATATAAAAGAAGGATTTTCTGATATGACCAAGCTAGACTATAATCTGAATTGTGTCCATCAAAGACCAAAGACCACACGATGCATATACCAAAACAAATTTGAATCTAGCCAGCTGAGCTGCAAATCAGCCACTGCTTTTCCAAACAATTTCACAATAATCACATCAACCTGAAAAGACTCCAACCAGCTAGGAAGTTGTAGCTTAGGAAACTTATTAGCAGACACAAGTGTCGGCTTGTTTTTCACAAAATAATGAATCTTTCACAAGATGGAACATAATTACCCAGCAGCAATGCCAGGAAATATGCTCAACTTGAACAACATGTTCAAGAAATGCCAGATGAATGTTTCTCTAGCATCTTATGTATGCATAAAGGGAGTTTCATAAATGAACATCTTTCTTAATCAAACCATGCAATATCAAATGCTACAATTAGTTGACCCGAGGTTGCAAAATTCCCATTGCACTGAGTATCTCGTAGTGCAAATGATCATTTCTCATAAATCACTCTACAGTTCACCACAAAGATACTAGGACTCTGGTCTTTCACTAGGCATGATTGACATAGTCCACCTTTGGAATAGAAAAATGCAATGGCATTCTGTTTGAACTCACAGCACTAGATTCCCAGAATGGATGCCACTTAAGATGATATTTGAGACTCTTGAATTGGTTCACATCTCATTAGGTGGAACCCATAAGTAGGAGTAGATTTTGTTCCCAGCTCATGAAATTCAAGATTAACCATAAGCAACCCAATGCAAGAGAGTCAATGACTAGGATTACTTCCTAGATTATGAAAGCAACATGGGATAAAATTTGTAGAAGCTTAAAAGCTAGCCAAGGCCACAAAGTCCTTAAATGCTTGTGTGCAGAAATAGAGAGGAGAACAAGCATGCAATTCATCTCTGAAACTGTATCACGATGGATGCCAATGCAATACTCCTACTTTTGCAGGAGAATTGTCAGCCAACCAAAAAATATGGGTTATGGCAAACCAGTAAAAGTACATATCATCTTGTTCCAATCACAACATTATTGAACACAAAAGGCTCCTATTCCTGAACCTTTAGCAGTGATAACTGTTCTTCAATGGAGCAGTCCACATGACAAGAGGTCCGACAAGACGCTGGTATAAGAATAAGACCAAGGCACCGCTGTTCCATTGGTGAAGGAGGGGAGCGTCTTGTACTACGATATTCTACTGCATCTTGGAGAATGATATTTCCTTGCTTGTCAATGCAATGGAAGCTACCTAAGAAAAATCGACCATCTTTAATTCCAATCAGCATCCTGCGAAAAAGCAGCTTCCTAGCCCGAGATACAAGATCTGAGCTACCTGGGTTAGGGCTAACTAAGATCCCTAGCTCTCTTGAAGAAATCTCCACTGCATCTTGCTCTAGGTCCATGTGAACTAATGGAAATAAAAACCGAGAAATGGTGTAAAAGTTTGGAACAATTAGGTAACAAATTAATAACTTGATTCTTCACACTCCCACAGCATATAAATACGCACTCTTTTCCACATAAATATCATATCCCTTTTCTCAAACCTAGTGATGTTATAGCATACCCACTTCACAAAATAAGACGTAAAGAGATTCAGATATAAGCAATTCTGCTAGTCTCCGCATCATTCAATTCCAGCGCTGTCTCATCAATGACCATTATTCATCAAGACAGGAACTTCCAAATGTAATGTTGAGAACATCAATGGATCTTTAGCTCCAAACCGTTATATGCTTTCAATTGCAGAACATAAAACTTAATTCCAGTCAGCTATTAATCAAACAGACACAAGGTGAGCCATCAACAAATAGAATTAAAAAGAAGTATTGACCTAGCATTAAATCGAACAAGAAATAGACTGAAAGAAGAAACCCAAAACGGTAAGGAAGAAAGAAAGACGATTAAGAGAAATCATCCAAAGTTTGAAGGTGGAAAGCCAAAACTAATAGCTGATGGAGCTCCTAGTTGGGTAAAGATCGTACCTTTTACGAGTAAACGAAAAGAAAAACAATTGTTTTTGGATTGGGATCGACAAGTTTAACTGAGCAACTGCAAATTTTGATTATCTACGTTGTCTAAGCAAGGGAAACCCTCAACACGCCAGTCTGCGAAGATTTAAGTTAGTACATGAGAAGGTGGCTGCAAACATATGGAGGGAGGGCAGAGAAGCAGAGAAGCCATGAGCTTTAATAATAAAGATTTACCTTAGTTCAATAGTAAAAAATAAAAAATGAATTTATAATAATTAAAAAACAAAATACATTTTAAAAGGATTAACTTTGAGGGTCACACGCGCTCTATCCATACATAGGTAGAACTCTCTGGACTTGACTCTCCCTCTCTCTCTGTTTTTCTAATTAGGGTTTTGCGCTCAAAGGTACGAACTTTCGGCTAAAAAGCAACTCCAAATACTCCTTTTTTGTTTTCCCATCTTCAAAATTCTATTGCTGCTTTTCTATTCGTTTCGTTTTGAACACTTCACTGATTGTAGTGACTGGTTCCATTGAAAAGAACATTGTATGTTGATCCGTTGGATTTTTTTTCAGCGTTTGTCATGATAGTTATTCAGAATTTGTTTATGCTTTCAGGAGGCAATGCGTGAAACTGGGAAACGTTCGCGTTTTCAAAGAGATCACGATGCAGACAACAGTAACCAGAAGCGAAGACTGAATGCAAAAGATGAAAAAGGAAATGATGAGTTGGTTATTTATCGAATATTATGCCCAGATGGGGTTATTGGTAGCGTTATTGGAAAAAGTGGGAAGATCATTAATGCAATAAGGCAAGAGACTAGAGCTAAGGTTAAGGTAGTGGACCCATTTCCTGGTGCCAAGGATAGGGTCATAATTGTGTATTGCTATGTTAAGTCCAAGATAGATGTGGAGGTTGATGAGGACTTCAATGAGAAAGATCCTTTATGCCCTGCTCAGGATGCTCTTCTCAGAGTTCATACTGCAATTTGTAATGCGGTTGCATCTACTGAAGATTATGACAAGAAACGGAAGGATAAGGAAGAATGCCAAATTCTTGTTCCGTCTAGCCAGTCTGCTAATATCATAGGTAAGGCTGGCATGACTATCAAGAAACTGAGGGGCAAAACAAGGGCGAATATTAAAGTTGCGGCAAAGGATGCCTCTGATCCCGAACACTCATGTGCTATGGACTTTGACAACTTTGTAATGGTTAGTAGCTCAAAGTTTAAGCACATTTTAATGGTTGAATCTTTGCTATATATTCATGGCTGATCTAGTTGTATTGTAGAGAATTATCTGTTTTCTGTTTGTTGGATATGTGCAAGTTCCTTGAATTTGTTTTCGGAAACGTATGACAAATCAAAGGTTTGAGTACCATGAACGAGTTCTTGTTTCTTTATATGTGAATAAAATGTTTGTGATTTTCATGGACGGTGCTGCAACCCAAACAATTTATCAAGTCTCATTTAGGCTTGTAAGTCGCATTGTAGCATGTGGCAGCGCACAGAAGGTCCATTGTTGGATATCTGTAATTTGACTATTTAATTTTGCAGTTTTAGACTGATGCCTCTTGTTGATTTTGAGCAAATTTTTAGCCTAGTGTGCAGTCATGCTTTCATCTAAGTGCCTTTTCAAGTTCATACGTTTTTTGATTGATTAATCTTTTGATGTTGTGATATGGTCAGTGAGATATCCCAGAGAACTATTTTCTTTTGAAGCTATTCAGCTCCTGTAACTACTCCGTTGGAGTTCATAGAAACCATACTTTTGATCTCTGGAATTTTGACATTCATTTGATGTCTGCGTTACGTTGTTATTGTATATTTCTTCCATTTGTGGCTCTTAAAATCTATTATGATGGGAGCAGATAACTGGTGAGCCAGAAGCTGTGAAGAAAGCCTTATTTGCAATTTCTGCAATTATGTACAAGTTTAGTCCTAAAGAAGAAATTCCCCTTGAGACAACTCTGCCAGAAGTTCCTCCAAACATCATCATTCCAGCAGATCTACCTATTTATCCTCCAGGTGGATTATATGCCAACGCAGATCCTATAGTTCCTTCCAAATCTGTTCCACCAATATTAGGGGCTTCAAATGTTCCTGAACTTCAGGGATATGGGGAGAATGGGAGTTCGTGGCCTGTTTATTCATCTAACCTCCCAGTTCTTCCTAGTTTTGGCAGTTCTTCCCAATCTGAGGAGTTAGTTATACGAATGCTCTGCCCCTCAGACAAGATTGGCCGTGTCATTGGCAAAGGAGGTGGTACTATCAAAAGCATAAGGCAGGCTAGTGGAGCTCATATTGAGATTGATGATACAAAAGCTGGCCGCAAGGAATGCATCATCACTGTTACAGCAACAGAGGTTGGAATTTGGTCTCTTATTTGAATCTCTGTTAGTATGATGTAGGTAGGACGAGTTGAAGAGAAGTTAAACTGGTAGCTAAAACTCATAGAAATTAGGAATTTGAGCTCTTGTATGTTGTAGATTGCTGGAATCCAGATTTCAGGTCTGAAATTTAGTAACAATTGTTGAAACTTCAGAGTTGGATTGCTGAAAAGTTTAGCTGCAAAATTGCTGGAATTTTAGTGATGGAAACAATCAAAGGTTTAGTTCTGGTAATTGTTCCTAGGATAGGAAACTAGGAAACGCTTATAAGGTCTAAGAATCACTCTTAGAAGATTTCCATCATACCTTTTAATTGAAAACTCAAAGTTTATATAGGAAATGTAGGTATTCTTATTGAAAGGTTAATTACACTATATATAGAAAACTCTCAAAGCCCTAATTCTAATGGAATAAGAAAACCTACTAAACTTTCAAAATAAGAATATAATCCTATTTGATTAGGATTCTTATTATTCCTTAATAAACTTAACCCTAAACTAATAAGACCAAAATAAAGTAGAAATATTTTCCTTTTCTAATAAAGAAAATTAAACTAAGAACTCTTTTTTTTTATTCTACATAATTCCTCTTGGCTTGACAAGAGTCAACCTCTACCATTAAATGTTGTTGAGCATGTCTTCCTATTGATCCACTGCTACCCTTGCTTCAAAGAGGATGTAATTCCAATGAAGTTCCAATATTCCACCTCATTCCTTGTCTCGATGTTCCAAACATGCAGTGTATCATCTTATGAATTTAATTCAATGTACTGGCCCTTTAAGGTAAAGTTTGGCTCAATAGTTGTATTTGGAGGCGGTTCCATAATGAAACCACATGACTTCTCTACCTTATATATATATCAAGAACATAAGTATTGTTGCTTCTTGTAGTAAAAAACATTAACTTGCAATCGTTTCTGAATTTTGACTTTGCAAAAGCATTCACAACTTCTCCTTTATTCATATGTTGTGTTAATTTTGCATCTTCATTCAGATCAAGAAATGAATTTGAAACAATTTTCAGGGGCCCCCTTTTGATTTTCGCCCCCATATCGCCATTTACTTTCTCAACACGAAGGATATTACTAAATTTTGTGCAAAGAAGCTTCAAAGCCCTTAGTGGTTGCTGGTTAATCTTTTCAGCTCCCTATTCTGTTGTTCCTGTGCTTTGATTTGTTGTTCAGGTGCTTCCTCTTGTTGTTTAAGTGTTTTCAACTTAGCGTTCAATTGTTTCAGCTTTAGGGTTTGTCAAAAAAACCACTTCCTCATGCTTCTTTATCTTTAATGATTTGATCATTTGCCATTTTTAATCTCTCCATTTCACAAGTACCTGATTACCTTTAGCATATAGGCTTGAAGATTCTAATTGATTAGTTGATCGAGAGGTGCCTACTGTCTTACCACTAAGAACACACACTTCCTCAGAGAGAGTGTCTGTTAAATTTGAGGAATCAAAATCAGAATATGATTTATCCACCAAAAAGTTTTCCCAGTGCTACATATTGATTAGTATCAGCACCTTCATCTTGTTTATTAGCTTATTTTTTCATATTTAGCATCAAGTGTAGGTTGCTGGTTTGCAGAATTCTTTCCAGTGGAGCTCTGACTTTTTGAGAACAAATTTCAAGGCTATCTATCCTCTCCATAATTTTTTAGGTTTTTTTTTCTTATGGAAGTTGTAACCAGTTAGTTATTGGTGCACCTTATAAAAGAGGATCATCAACATCCAATTTTTGTGTGATCCTTAGAATTAATTTATCTCACTGTTGATCATTGAATATTCCTCTAGATGCCCTTCCATTACGCATCACCATTGGTGAACCCAAGCTCTAATATCAAACTGATGTAGAAGAATAGAAGCAATATCAAACTAGTAGTTAAAACTAACAAAAATTAGGGATTTGGGCTGTTGGATTTTAGACTGCTGGAAATGCAGATTTTAGGTCTGAGATTTTAGTAACAGTTGAACTTCAGAATTGGATTGCTGGAATTTTAGTGAAAGGAACAATGGGGCAGTTCTAGGAATCACTTCTCGTCCTACTGATTTCCTAATGGAACTATCATTTTGCAGTCACATGATGATTTGAAATCCATGGCTGTTGAAGCTGTTCTATTGCTCCAAGGGAAGATTAATGATGGAGATGAGACCACCACTAGCATTCGGCTACTTATTCCGTCTAAAGTTATTGGATGTATCATTGGAAAAGGTGGTTCAATTATAAATGAAATTCGAAAGAAAACTAAAACCAGTATTTGTATATCCAAAGGTCACAAGCCTGAACGTGCAGACCCCAATGAAGAACTGGTTGAGGTCTGATTGATCAAGCCTGTGAAATTTTTTCTTAACTACCTGTTTGTTTGTGTGCTGACCTTTCAACTCAATAGGTGGCAGGGGAAGTTGTTAGTGTGAGAGATGCACTTGTCCAGATCGTGTTACGGCTTAGAGATGATGTGCTAAAAGAAAAGGACAGCGGTCATAACTCTGTTGGTGCTGATTCTTTGTATTCTAGTGGTACTAGTTTTTCTGTACCATCTATCCTACCTTCAGTTGCTCCACTGAGTTATGACAGGGCAGAAACTAGAAGTGGCTTGGGCCTGCTTTCATCGAGGAGCCTTTATGGATATGGATCTTTATCAGTATGTTCAGCTCATTAATCTTTAATTGACACTTAATTCCTCGTTTCATTATTTGATAAGACCTTTATGCTGTCAACTTAATGATTTGGGGTCATTTCTATTGATTCCTGATGCTAAGGTGTGATAAATTTGTTTGTAGGAAGTTAATTTGTTACCCTTCTATTTGTTTTTGGGTGAAAGGCCTACAATCCATGTTAGCACAATACTTTTTAGTATTTTCTGCAAGCTCTGAAATACAGTATCCAAATACAAAATTGATAACCTTTCTAGACTCTACAGGTCTGTTTAGTGTTTCCAACGAAGTGGCATCCTTTCTCAATGAGGCTTTTTGGTCCTTTCCATTTGTTTTTGTGTATTAGGATAGTGATTGAACTTTCACTACTGATCGAGTTAAAAATCCAAGTGGACATGTCAGTCAATCCACAAAGTTTGAAATTTGAAGTCAGATTTTTTTTTCTAATTTTTATTTTCATTTCTGTTTCCTCTTATTTTGACCTTGCTTAGTTAGATGCAATGATAATTTGCTGGCTCAGCCTGAAACAGAGTTCACCTTATTGGAAATTGCTTTTTGTTAAAAAAGTGTATTCATTAGTTTATAGTCAAGTTAGCATTTGTTTATTTCTTTTACTTTTCCTTATCAGGTGGGAGAGAAAAGCTATGGTTCAATGCCTTTGTATTCATCATCTAAGCTGTATGGAGGGTTAGTACCTTGCTCAAGTCTTCTATCAACATTTCATTATATGACCTCTTTTACCAAGCTGATTTTCTTTACTGATGCAGGTTGCCGTCACCCTCAACCCTTGACTTATTAGTGCCTGCCCATGCTATGGGCAAGGTGATGGGCAAAGGAGGGACAAATATGGACAACATTCGCAAGGTTTGTTCTTCACTTTTATCTTTTGATATGGTTCTCTCTGGATATTTTGGCAAATAAGAACCTAAACAGTTAAGCACAGCTACTTTACTGCAGCTGAAAAAATGCTGATATTTGTATGGTTTTGTGTTCACATCAAGTGTTGAATTGTGTTACCCTTGATAATAATTCCTAATCCTTTTTTTCTTCTTTCACTTCATTCGGATTTCTCTTAAAAAGATTCTACACAAGCATCAAAGCATGATCTTGATTTCACTGAATTAATATCTATTATCACTTACATAATTTATTATGTTGCCGTTATCTATAAAAGATCAACGCCCAAATTTTCATAAAATGATGGACAAAAATAGAACCCTCACTGTTTTTTCAGATGTTTAATGGCCATTTGTGCTTTTATTTTACTTTACTGGATATGTTTATGATGTCAATTATATCATTAATATGTCTTCCAGAGGGTTAGAGTTTCCTTTTCATTATTTCTTAAGAATTAATGATTACTCTTTGCAAGGATTTCATGTTGGAACTATAAGGTGAGTTAATGTTGTGTTGATTTTGTTAATGAACGAAGCTCATACATAGAAACAGTATGGAAATCAGAGGTACACTTGTAGAAATTTGATGTTGTTCTTAATTGTATGAATGCATTACAATGCCAAAAATACAGGTGCAATTTAGGCCTACTTTCCCATTTGATTGTGTTGAGACGTATACACAAATAAGCAAATAACTCTGGCTCTCTCTCTATACACAGATGCACAAACTAACACGGATATATGCATTTGTAATAGACTTTAAATTTGGCTTCAAAGTGTTGTGGATCATGAATTTATCAGCTTGTACATCAAAGTTTTCTTTTGTCAGTTAAATTCATGAGAAGTTGTCATTGTAGATTCACAGTATTGTTACTCACAATTATGGTGAGTCTTTACTGTTGGTGTTTTGTTCTCATTCCATATGTTACTATTTCAGATATCAGGAGCCATTATAGAGATCTCTGATGCGAAGTCTGGTAGGGGCGATCGCATTGCTCACATATCTGGCACACCAGAGCAAAGGCAGGCGGCTGAAAACTTGATCCAGGCATTTATAATGGCCACCTGAGTTTTGAAATGTGTTTTTAGGTTTGAGCTGTATGGTAAAGATCTAGGAATTTGTTCCTCAAATATTTCCTTAGTTTATTTAGGATGTGTCTGCTCAGGGCTTCATTCCTAGGTTTCTAAAACCAGACTACTCCTGTTCTTTATACCATGGTGCCTGTGAGGAATATCATGGAAGATTCATGTCCAGACGATGTCGCGGATATAGGGTTCTGCCATTGTTGCCTACTCATCCTTTCAATCTGCAGATCTTAGAACTGATTAGGTTGCCTTTCCTTTCCTTCCATTTTATCAGTCCTTGTCTTTATCAACTATGAATCCTTGTTTCCCTGCTCACAGTTATGTGATCGTGCCATGAATTACTTTCAATAATCGTAGTTGCCAAACTCATAATGCATGTTTCTCTAGCCTTACATATCTTGCTCAATGCTATCTTTTATTATAATCTTTTCTTTCCATGATGTCAAATTCTTTGCAGATACAGATTATTATCTGCTAGATTTTTTTTCTTGTTTTGCACGTATGGTGCAACTTAACAAAAAGCAATCCTCTCTCTGTAAAATGTGAATTGCCCTCTTTGATTGACTATTTGGAATTCATACTAATATGCTTCCTGTATATAAATTTCTGGATTCTTCCTCCTCAAGAAACCATCATGGAGGCAAAACCTTTAAATGGTTTTATGTCTTATGGTATCCTTGCTCGTTTCTGTTAATTATACATTCTTCAATCTAAATCACTAAGATTTTCTTCCATGATCTGAAAAATCTAACGTTGACTTTGATATCTGTAAATTTATAATCGTTAGTCATGATTCCCTATTCTTTTACATCAACTAGGGTAGTTCTTGGTAGAGGTCCTATGATTTTACTGTTCACATTAGGAATTGATGATTAATGCTCTGTTCATCTTCTACTTCATTTGACAGCTTAACCATTTCTTTTTAAAGGTGAATGGCTTTTTGATATTGGACTAACTGAATTTGAGAGATGAATTTTTATCACTTATATGTATCCTTTTAAGTTTCTTTTTTCAGTTGAGAGGATTTTATCTTCGATCTGCCAATCAAACCATTGTAGTTTTCTTTAGTATTTGTTTTCTAGATTTTGGGTTGTCAATCATATATTCAATGCTTGCTCCAACTCATCCAGCTGCCAGTATTTGGAAGTGTTTGAAGCAGCCCATATTGTATCATACGCTTGGTCAACTTTCAAAACATTTTTCATGTTTCCAGTATCTGGTTTAGTCAAATTCTTTGACAAAGCTATGCATGCGAGCTCAACTTAGTGCCTTGCACTCCTTATTTAGGTTATCATGAGTAAAGCATCTCTGCAATACTTGCTGTAAACATGATTCCTCCTGTTTCAGTTTGAGAATATACTGTTCATTAACCATCTAAAAGCAATCTCTGTCGGACCAAGTTGTCAAAATTTGCTATATTTCTATTCTCCAGGTTCTGATTTGTTTGATAAATCCAGTTTTTTCAACTTGACTGTCTAGCATTCCGTAATCACTTCATATAATGCTAACATTTGAGGTTTATCATTTTCCTTATTTGAAACCATTGATTCTGGTATCTAGCTGAAGCACAATATTGAGTTCCCTACACTCTTATTTAGGTTTTCATTAGCCAGAATGATTGCATTTATATCTTAAATTTAGCACTTACTTCCCAATTCTTGATTTATACTATTCTAAAGATGAATATCTCTGGAGATCAATAGGCAGAAGCATTAGCTCATGCTAAGCTCTGATAGCTGTAGTTGATAATGCCCTGCAATTCAATTTTAGTGAACCCCTAGTTTCCCTTGTCATACAGGTATGTAGGTTGTCATTCTATTGCTCACCTTTCTGATTGATATCCTAAACCATATATCCATTTTCCTATTGCTCACTTTAAATCACCAGCCATCGAGCAGTGTCCTTATCTTTCCTCTTAACCCTATGCATTTGAATTCAAAAGTTTTAGAATCAACAAAATTGGTACTTGGTATAGAACAAGTACTCTTATCTAGCAATGTGTTGTCCCTGTCTGACATGGTTATTTGGTGTCATTGTTGTCTAAGATGGTGTATATTTTTGGCCTGAATGTTTTTGCCTTTGGATAATAT
>JAOQMP010000002.1:40876190-40891648 GCA_027563575.1 Erythroxylum pedicellare
CAATCAGAAAACTTGGTCTTTTAAAAATAATGGAAAGCTGCTTTTTCTATGTATCTTTGTACCAAACTTTGAGAGTTTGTTTATAAATTATCCTCTCAATTTGTATTCTCATTTAAGTAATAAAATAAAATGGAAGATTGTAAAACTTTCATGCATGCATTGTGAGTATTGGAAAAGGAAAAGTTGATTGATCTAATAACTCTTTTACTTACTTATTAAAAATTGAAATTAGTTTAGATTTCAATTCATAATTAACATATATATGGTTGGATATTTATTATGTCACTTTATTTTTATATTTTTGTTGAATATAATTATTTAAAAATATTTTTAATTGTAGAATTATTTAAGTGCCATGCCACCATGAACCCAAAAATGATGCCTTAGGAATAAAGATACAAATAGCCAGGGCATAGTAATGTACCTTCAATAATGTTATGGAAATAAGGGTCTCATCTCATTTTTAAATTTGTCAAATTAGCCACTAATACGGAAAGTATATAGTCACTGACGGAGCCAAGAATTTAAGATAAAAGGGTTTAAATATTTAATTTTTTAAAATTTTGAGGGATCCAGTATACTATTAATCTCTAATTAACTTCATCTTTATATCGAATTTACTATTAGAAAATTGTCAATTGACGGGACATTTAATTGACAATGATCCCATTAAATTTTTTTTATTTTTAAAATGACAATGATCCCATTAAAGTTTTTTATTGTTAATATATATGCAATTGACAATTTTCTAATAGTGAATCCGACTATCTTGTAGAATTTTGACAATAGTTCTTATTTATCATGTGACAATGTGACTCACTTGTTGGAGTTGGACCGGACTGTATTGTGTTGGGTTAAGATTACGAGTCCAAAACAAAACCCAGTTGAGTTCATTCATCAAAACTGATCTCTCTACCCAAATCTGCAGTAACTTTGCTTCCAATTATTAGCTTGATCGAAATCATAGTTAAACCCTAAAGGGGACTAAATTTAAACAAATCACATCCGAAGAGACAAAGACAAAACCGCATTTCATTTCTTTTGTAGAAAAAACAGGAGGACAAGAATATTAAGCTAACCCATCCCAATCCCAAGTCCCAACTCACCCTCTGTAAAGACAAAACCCTGGATCTATCTCATCCCACCAATTCCTCTTTCTCACACGCACACACAAAACGTACCCTTGTCTCTCTCTTCTTTCCTGAAGAACACTGCCTTTTCTGTTTTAGTTTATGGCCATCTTCAGCCATTTTCTCCCCAATCTCAACTAACCCTTATGTACCTTATCTTCTTGGAGTTTTAGATCTGCCCATCTCTTTATTCCTCCTATAAAATCGCCTGATCTCTCTGCCTGTCTCTCTCCATCTCTATATTTGATAAAGTTTCAATTTTTATCTGGGCAGAGAGTGGGAGAGACATGAACTCTCTGCGGTTAGATCTGACTTCTAGAATCCACCCAGAACCCGCCCCCCCATGTTCCTCCTTCTCTGTCTGTGTCGTCGACCACTTCGACCTCTTGCCCGATTCTCTGCTTCTCCTCGTCTTTAACAAAATTGGCGATGTGAAGGCTCTTGGTCGGTGTTGCGTTGTATCTCGTAGGTTTCACTCGCTTGTCCCTCAGGTCGACAACGTTGTTGTCAGGGTTGATTGTGTTATCTCCGACGATGACACCTCGCCGTCTTCCTCAGCCGAGAAATCTCGCTCTTCGGTTTCTTCTTCTGGGCTGTCGTCTCTTTTGAGGGTGTTATGTGGTGGCTTTTTGAAGCCGTTTCAGGCTCTGGGTCAGTTGATTGGGCCTAAGAGAGATATGTTGAATTCTTACAATTCCCGAAATGGTTTGCTTTCTTCTTCTTCCAGCTCTTCTGGATCGTCCTCTCTTTCCGTTGGGAGTGAGGACGATGGTGAGATTGACCAGGGTGGTGTGACTCATCATTCGCCTACGCAAGTTCTTAGGAACTTCAATGAGATTCGTTTTCTGCGGATCGAATTGCCTAGTGGAGAATTGGGAATTGATGATGGGGTGCTCTTGAAATGGCGAGCTGATTTCGGATCTACGCTTGATCATTGTGTTATCCTCGGTGCAGCATCAGTGATTAGCAATGGACATATTAAGAGCTGCTATGGTTTGCAAGAGAACAACGGTGATGCTGCTTGTGGAATTAATAACAACGGTGATGCTGCTTGTGGAATTAATATCAACAATGGCGGTGATGATAATGGAAGCATACCTGAGTCGTTTTACACGAATGGAGGACTGAAATTGAGAGTGGTGTGGACTATTAGCTCGTTGATTGCAGCCTCCGCGAGGCATTACTTGCTGCAGCCTATAATCGCGGAGCATAAAACTCTTGATAGCTTGGTGTTGACTGACGCTGATGGGCAGGGAGTGTTGTGTATGAATAGGGAACAACTCGAGGAGTTGAGGGTGAAACCGCTGTCAGCTTCTTCTGCATCAAAGAGAACGCTTGTTCCTGCTTTGAGTATGCGGCTGTGGTATGCCCCTCACCTGGAATTGCCTGATGGAGTTGTGTTAAAAGGAGCAACTTTGGTTGCTATTAGGCCTAGCGAGCAGTCTGCTGCTAAGAAGGAGGTGACTGATGTATCTTGGATCTCCTCTGCATTTGAAGAACCTTATGGTACTGCTGCGAAGATGCTGGTAAAGAGGAGGACTTATTGTCTGGAGATGAACTCGTTCTGATCACAATAATGGGAGCTGAGGTGAGCTTGCTTTGCCCATGGTTTTCAACATTAACCGTTTAATTTTTTTAGGAGAATATGGATTTTCCTGTATACTGTTAATATTTATTTTCTGCTGTTAACGAATGTTTGGTATAACTATTTTAGCTTTCAAGGCTTGCCTTTTATTCCTTCAACACAATTGAGTAAAACTTTTGTCATCTCCTTGATTCCTCAATTGCTATTTGCATTGGACTTGGTAGTTGTTATTATCTTGGAGATGGTATTATCAGTAAGTAGGGTGAAGAAGTTAAGGCATATATTTGCTAAAGTATGTTGGAAGTGTACCACTTTTATATGCAAATGTTATCTTGCATACATTGTTTGTAATTTACCACATTGCATTCTGTACTTTATCTTTTAGTTCACTTATAATTCTATATAAGGTGATTACTTCTTGTTTAAAGAACATGTTTATGCAAATTCTAGGAAAGGCAGAATTGATCAATGGGAACAAGAGATGCAAGTTCTTTCGGGGTGGGGAAGAATCAGAAAGCCAATTTTCCTTGGTGCGGCCTAATTGAATACATTGCCCACGAATCCAACTCTGTTTCAGACTGATACTGGAGCACCAATCTTATATAATAATCTGCAGCAATCTTTCAGCCTTTTGTGCTTGAACTGATGGCCGAAAATGCATCTGCTGGTTGTTTTTATTTCAGGCATACGCTTGTGAGGGTGCAAACGCTCAACTACGTAATGTTGCAAGGGTTTTCAATTTGTAGTTGCTTACCGTAATCTATATCATCTGCATGTGAATATTGTAGGTATGAATATGTTATGCTTATGTTGCACTTTGACGCACATTGAGCAATGTAGTTTTTGGTTCACCTTAAAGTATTTTTTCTTCCTCTCTGTCCCTCTGTCTATTCCTCACGCAAAATCTGAAGAACTCCATTTGGTGCTTTACTCTTGGAATAAATGGTTTGCATTTGATTTATATTTCGATTTCTGCTGATACATTGCAGGACTTAATTGTGATATGCCGGGTCTTGGTTAGAGTTAATAAAATAGAACTTGGAGAGTGGGTTCGTTAAACCGGAGTTTCTCATGACTATTATATTCCTTCGTAGTATCTTTTCAGGGTTGGGTCCACCTAAGCTGTTTGCTATGTAGTTTCTTTGTCTGATGAATTCCTGACTATACCAGGGTACTACAATACTCAAAATGCAGTTGATGTAGCTAAATTTTCTTGAATCATTTCCGTTGTGAAAAGATATCGCATCACAGAGACAGCAAATTGACTCAGAACTTTGGAATTTGACAATTTTGGGCCTCTGGGCCAAAGACCTCTACAGTTTATCGTAGAAATTGTGAGACAAGCTGCAACTTAAACACCCAGTACTTGTTTTTCTGATTGCCTTGAGAAGCAATGCTGCATTGCCCTTCTGTCTTTCAACGCTGTTATTCCTCAATTTTCAGATACGTACGTGTTAGATGGATAACAGAGTCGACCCTTGATGTAGCATGTTCTGGGTATTGTTTTTGGTGGATCCTTGCTTTCATCAACATGATTACTTCCGGCAATGAATTTAAGGTGATAGGCTTGGACTGTTATTTGAGATGAAGTGATAACCCTTCTGGTTCTTTTGTCTGGTGGGAGAATTAAGTAGGGCATATCAGCATATGCAGTATTACTGGGGTCAAACACGTGCCGGTGATTATTTCTTCCTGCAGTTTGGTTTGTCTGAACTTTATAAACGATCGAAATTACACAAACATCGATATAGCTTAGTGGGGATTGGTCACACATTTAGCTTGGAGTCAATCAACTGACCTAACATAAGAAATGGAATAACAGTTCTATGTCGATATAGACGACTTCCACTTGGACTTTGGCACTGGCTGTCAATACAAAAGCACTTGATGTTCTTTGCCATTTTTCCATGAAAGACCATAGACCTGCAATGACTATGACATTTCAGTATCTGCAGAATAGTATCTCTGTTGTGTCATCCATTCATGGCCGAACATTCTCCAATTACTGATCCGATATAATGATTAATCACTAAAAGAACCAAGTCCTCATTCTGAAAATGAAAGGGTGATTTTGCATTTACACGAAGGCTATCCAGATTATTTTGCAATTATGCCCTCCTGGGATCGACTATTATCAGTATTACACGAGAGAAAGAGGGAGAGAAACTGAGGCATGACCTGTTATGGTTGTGCATAAAAGTTGTGTAATATTTTGTTTTATGGATCGGTCCTCTGTATGGCACTGTAGTTGGAATTTATGCATATGATTGGAGGTATAGTCCTTTGGATGTGTCACATGGCAGTCGCAAGTTTCTGGAAATTCTATAAACCACAAATATACTTGCTGTGGCAATTCTTTTATCACTTAATTAGCTGTTGCTGCCTCTGTCTTTATCTGTTTATCACATGAAGGATCTTTAGCTTCATAATACTTAAAACAATCCACGTGAACAAAGGCTATTCATACTTTCATGGGACAACCCTTTTTGACTTTGTTTGTGTGCCTTGTTTATTCATATGCATTGCTCACTGATTGATCATCTTTTATTAGGTAGTTATATAATTGCAAAAAGCATTCACTTTTATTATTGGGATGCCACAATTGGCTTAGCACGTAGCTCTTTTACCCTTTTCCCATTTGAATAACAGGTTTCTGGAATTGAGGAGCTATATCAGAAACAAAAATGGGAAGAAGAGTCCCACATGTTGAATTATGTGCAGGCAATGGTTGTGATTCTAGGGTATGATGCACTGAGGAAATTCTAATTAAATAACTAAGCAAAAAGCAATTTAGTATTCTGATGATTATGCCTTCCTCCCACATGTTCTTTGGAAGCATTTTCAGTGCTCTTCCACTTGCTACATTATTATGTGAGTTTTAATGGCCTCTTTCACCAATTTTGCCATACAAAAGTTGGATACAACACCTAATGTGTAATCCAAATCATCAGCATGGGATCTGAGCAACAAGATGAAATCTATGCTTTGTTGAGCCTAAACAATATGGGGTAATCAATATTTGTAGATGGGAACCTCTCTTAATAATACTTAATAGAGAAAAGAATTTTCCTTTATGCAGGGCAATCACTGATCACTTTGTGAGATGAGACCCTGTTTTACTTGGTAACTAATTATTCTTTTTTTATAACAAAAACAGATTATGTTTACAGCAAAAGATGAAAGATCCCAACTTTTTTTCCTGATAATGATATGGAATTTACTTATCTGTATAGTATATAAGCTATGGTGAGACTTGGGATTCCTCCTCAATGTCGTTTTCGTCGCCAAAGTCATCAGAAACAGGCAAAATAATAGAGAAAATGCTTTAGCAGAAAGCAAGTAACAACTTGAGCATTTGGTCTGAAAAGCTGATAAAATCCAGAACCACCAACTTTTTCTTTATTTCAGGACGAGTCTCTTTCAGACATGTCGTGCTCTTTTCAACTTTTAGATGGAACTAATTATCTTGCATGCTCTGCTACAGATATGTGTACATTCTTCAATGGGTTCTGTTAGGTGGAAAAAATGAAGCATCAAACCATAGTTACTATCCTATAGTGATAAAGTTAGGTGAAATGATTCACCTGTCTCGCTTGGATCCGGAATGTTAGCTTACCCAACTACTAAACCTTTACATCCAGAAACATTTGGATGATGCCCACGAAACATCCTATCTTAAAAAAAAGGGAAATCAAGGAATATGGAGAAATCAAGAAGTGTTGGGTGGCAGGTCCAATCCTACAGGTGATTAGTACGTGTATGCCGCTTAAAATCAAAATGAGGGTCATAAGAATATAATACTAATTTTGCAGGACGCTTAGCAAAATCAATCTTTAACTAAAGGCAGCTTCCAAGTCCCTTTCATTGCCAGAGTAACGTGAGTAAAGTTATAGACAACCACGCCAAGAAACGTTCTTAAATCTGTTTCATGACAACATATTAATAAGGTGATTAATGGATTAGGTTTGGGCTAATTGGTTCCGAAATTCGGCTCAACAGGTTTAGCTCGTAACACCAAAATGGTGCAGTCGGTTCAAAAAGTTAAAAACTAAATCGATATCATTTTGATATAGCTTGAAAACAATCAGGTTTCAAGTTAGTCTTGGACTGCATATTCTATCAAATTGGATCTACTCGTTGACATCCTTAATAATATGTTTAAATATTATAAAATAAGCTTTAACAGATGATAGCAGGCTAGAAAGAACATGAACTATATGGAGGTTGGGCCAGGAGTTGGTTAAGAGAGGTTAGCTATCTGGGCCAGTTTGTAGTTAAACACTGTTTAGGACTTCATCAGTTTGGTTTCTAATTAACGATGAATGTCCAAGTTTGCATTACTAGTCTGATTTGTTTAATCCTTCTTGCAGTATTTCTATTGTCTGATGTTTTATTGTATCCAAAACACATTTCAGTTCTCTATGCTCATTGCATTGATTTTTCTGATTCAGCAGACTCCTTAGTTTGATCTGAACAAAATAGATAGAGCATCTTTGTCCTTCAATTGCAGACTGTAAGCCACCTCAATTTTTCTTGCTCTTTCAGCAACTCCGCATGATGGGCACCTAAATCCTTTGCTTTTTGTCAATCAAAGTCATTTTCACTCTATGTCCGTCTTGGCCTAGTTTCTTCGAAAGCATATATTCCAATCGATTCTGAAAAAAGAAAGTACAACCACAGTTGTTTCTTTCCATCAAAAAGCAATCCTATCGATTTAGTTGCCTTAGAATTTGGAGACTAGATAAGTACAAGTTGAGCAAATACCACCTTCCAGAAACAAAAAGTACAGGTCCCTTATCTCTAGCTCTGAAATGATAAATCAATCTTGTCAAAAACCTGCCAATGTTAACGTGGCTAATGGAAGAATCGGATTTGACGCTCTAGAAATTGTTTCCTAACATAGACTTTTTGAGACAACACAAGACGAAAATGTTCTGTAATTATTTCTTAAGAGACAAACCAGTTGAAAAGCTGAAAGGCGGCAGCAAAGTTCTTGAACACTATTGCAGCTGGAGGCAGAAATGCTTGAGAATGGATGGTTTTATGCTCAACTAATGGTGTGAACACCGCTGAACTATTGGCAAACAGGCAGAAAAAGAATAACTTCAATTGAATTTCTGGTTACATCTCTTCGAAAAACACACCATGCTTTGCACGTATAGATAAGTGTAGCCTAATACGTGAATACAAGCTGAAATGGATAAAATTAGCAGAAAGTAGCAACATATACTAATAACGTAATCACCCAATGCAAAAGGGATTGTATGATTCCTCAATCCTCATGGCTTTTGCTTGTCTCTCCACCTTCATGCTCCTGTCATTGAAGTATATATTCAGAAACTCGTATCAAAACCATCATACAGAGAGGCAATTTTCCATTGGCTGATATTGAGCAAAGAAGAATGTTTATTAAGGAAACAACTAACTATTCAACAACCTTCATAATGTAAAAGTTTTTACGCTATAACTCATTGCATTTCTCTGAACATGTCAAGGAAATAACGTGATCCCATTCTTTGTGTCTCAGGAAGTGTATAATGGTTGATGAAAAGGAAGTAAACTAATTAACCCCCAGACATATAACTGCAGTAAGTCAATAGTAGATTTGCAAGCACTCATCAAAACAATGCTGCTTCTGAGGGATTTCCCCAAGTTAAGTGCTTCTGCAGCAGCTTTAAAACAATGTTCAAAGGCTTAGTAGGAACATAAAACAGGAGAGTCTCATTATTCTTTGCAGAATTAGCCTCTTTTTTCGAGTGAAAAGTCCATAATTTAATGTTTTCTCCAAGTTAACGTATAATCAAAAACAGCACAACTTTAAGGCCAGCAAACAAAAGAGAACTATTTGAAGAAAGCCAAAGCATGTAAAGAAGTTGATATCAGAATAGCAGAAAAAGAGCATGAATGGAGACTATAACTTAATGGTAAGAATATGGAAAGAATTTTGCCATCTAACATGTTGCATGCAATTCTAAAAAGTACTGCATCTTCTTTGAGTCATCAAATCATGTTAGAGATCAACTTATATCTACATTCCAGCAAAATTCACAATATGAATCTTTTTTTACTTGTGTTTCTTCTTACAGGAAGACTCAAATTCAAGTCAATCATCAGAAGGAGAGAATGTAATTTATCTTAGAGAAGGTTGATGACTCATGTTAGGGCATTCTACAAAACAGTATAGGCTTAGCCCTAGGACTGCCAATCTTGCATTCCTTTAAATTTATGGTATATTTCTAAAGACCAGGAGAGGAAAATTTGGCCATGAATGACACGGACACCATTGACTTGAAAATTTCAGTTTTTGATAAGAAGGCATGGTGACCATGTTTGTTTAACTGTGTCCAATGTATGGAAAAACCAAATTCAATTGATCATTTTGTTTGATATGAAAGTTAAACTACTTGGTGTCAGAAACTTAAAAGAAAAGAAATTTGTCAACCTTGAAGCTTTCAAATTCACATGCCGTCTTCCTTTCTTACATTACAAATGCAAAAAGCTTACACCATTTTAGTAGGGTCAATTAGTAATAAGTTAAAGAGTGGCTCAATCATGAGCAACTGCTCCCAAACCTGGGAAGAAAGGAATTGATCGAACTAATAAGAAAGAAAAGAAAATGGTAGTTAGACTAGAACATTTCAGTTACAACATTGTAGACTAAGTAGAGCTCATTCTCCAATCAAAGAACTTTTGGCAAGAGTGATGTTAAAAGTATACTTTTATTCATGCTTTTACAAAAACAAAAAACGAAGAACCAATGGAGTAGATCAATCTTGATAACCACTCAAAAGACGGTGAATGTTGAATACAATACTGTTTAGTAGCTATGGCTATGCCATTTTCTATGAATATGCAGCAGCAAAAAAGTAGGGCTAGGTCTAGGGCTTGCGCTAGGGCTAGGTTGGGTCAACCTTCAGACTAATTAATACTTACGTGCATGGCCTTTGCCTGAGTAACAGCTGTGTGTTCCATGTAATTCAATACCCAAAACCCTAAAATACAAATGGATACAACCAGAAGAGTGGAGTGATTTAAAAATATATAGGTTTTGAATTAAAAGATCTGTCTTTTGGGCATGTGGACTGGACAGGTTTTATGGGCATTGGGATTTTGGAGCTATTAAGGTTTTACCCTATAAAAGGCTAACCTATTCCATCCCCTCAGATGGCCACACAGACACTAACACCTGTCTTGGACTCAAAAACATGTTAGAGAGAAGGGAACCGGTAAGGGAACAGACAAGCAGACAACCAGCCGATCGTTATTCTCGAGATTTTGTATCTAACACCCATAAAAATACAACCAATGGCTAACTTAGTTTATGATTACCAAGAACGATAGGTTACCCCTTTGTTGTATAGTGGCAGTCAATATAGATCCAAAAACTAGCAAAACCCAGTACAAAGAACAAGACAAAGAATCAAACGGACAACTTAACCAGAGATCAAATACAATGAACTGTTGCAGCATGATGAGCGTATTAAAAAGCTTGGCAAGTGTTGGCTTACAGGGAAAAAGATGGAAAAAGAGGAATGATTGCGTTGATATTTAGTTCTTCCCTTTTCCTTTCTGGTCAGAATGTCTGCTTCCATCACCATAGCAGAGTTGCAATCCAGGTGGGAACTGGTGGTGTTGGTGGTGGTGGTGATGGTGATCCATAGACGGTGTAGCAGCTCCAATGAAGAAAGGTAGATTGGTTGATACATCTATGGAAGAAGAAGAAGAAGAAGAAGAAAACCTCTGCAGATGAGGTGGAAGAAATGTCGATGATGAATTGGACTGAAGGGTCCCCCTGTTATTGTAACCAGCGAGGCCTGAAGAGATTGTGAAGTTGAGATTGTGAAACTCAGGTTGCGTGGTGGCCGCCACCGGGATCATATGATCGGAAACAAAAGGGAAATGTTGCAGCTGTTCTTGGTGATTCTCCGGCGCCGAGACACTGAATGGTGGGGTTGACATCGTCATTGCTTGAGGGACGGAGGTTCCCAACTGGATTTGCCCTGAAAATCCTGAGGAGTGGTGGTGCGTTGTTCGGGACGACGGGCCTAAAAGTCCGGTACCAATGTAGTCCATCGGCGTTAAAGCCCACTGTCTGGCTTCCGCCGCTTTATGGAACAAGTTAGCCTCAGAAGCCGAAGGGCTGTTGTTGGTAGTAGTATTGTTGCCGTTGTTACTAACACTACTAATGCCAGCGGTTAAAAGCTCAGTAAAAGTGGAGTTTTGAGAAATGGGGTTCAAGTTTTGGTGATGCCCAACCCCAATGCGCGAGTCGTTCTCTTTCTCCTTCTCCTTCGCTGCTCTCTCTCTAGCCCTCTCACGAGCCTTAACACGGTTAACTTTCATATCAGACCTAGACAGTGACAAGCCCGAACCTTTACTTGTCTCTGAGTTGCTACTGCAAGCAGATTTAGACAAAGAAAGATGCTGGTTTTGGTTCTGATTAAAACTGGGGTCGTCAAGCTCAACATCAGCTGAATCAAACCCTTGTTCAGTTCCCTCGCTGTTTCGCTTTTCATCACTCAGTTGTTTAGGAGTGTCGGGGAAAGAACCGTTGAGAGAGGGTAGTTCAGCTATTGAATCTGCAGCTGCTTTGATTAGCCATTCCACTGCTTTACTTGGCTGATCATACCCCAGTCTATCTTGGAGATCATAGAACTGAATTGCAGTTGTCACAGATAAACGTACCCTCCTGTCTCTTAGCCCTTTTGAGGTCCAAACTTTGCTGTGTCGATCTTTGCCACCAGATGCCCTAGAAACCCTAATTATGCGTGAGGAGTGATGCCAACCGCTAAGCCGATTGGTACCGCCACCATCAACACCAAAAACTCCACCACCCCCAATACCACTAGAATTAGGCCTTTTAAGGTCTCCATCTTCTTCGTCATCAGGGTATTGGCGGTCACCGTTACCTTTGTGACCTATTTTGCCGGCGTCATTTCTGCCATTACCAACTCTAGAGAACTTACAGCGTTGTGTCTGAATGTCCTCCATCTCCATGGCAAGTTCATGCCTTTACCAAGAAAACAAGAACTCAAAACCAGCACCCTCAAGACCCTTTTCTTTTATCAGCTTTTGCTCTGTTAACTTGTGTCGCTTGTACTTATCTTTTGTGTACTTGTAGAGAGAGAGGCGGATGAGAGTTGAAAATGGGTGTGGGTTAATAGGAAGAGAGAGAGAGAGATGAAGAGGAGGAGGTTAAGGGAAGTGCAGGTGGGGTTTACTGTGTTCAATGCATTGATGATGATAACACAGTGAGAACTGTGGCTGTGTAGTGATAAAAAAAGGCGTCAGGACTCAGGAGATAGATAGATAAATCACTCCTCACTCTAGCTTAAGCTTTTGGCAGTTTCACAGAGACATCGGTCTATAAAGCAAAAGCCTGAAATTGGCAGCTGAGCTGATCCCTGCAATCAAAAATCCACCAAGTAAAAACCAGCAAGCAATGACACAACACGGAAAGAGAGAGAAAAGAGGTAAAAACTGAAAAGACGTACACAACACATAGCACTAGTCATTCAACTATTAACCAGCCGAGCTCGGAGATCTGACTTATTGACTGTACTTCTACAAATGCATAGATAAGCTAGCTTTTAACACTAAACCTTAAAAGATTATTAGCTTTAACAAAAGTCGAGCATGTATTGAAAGCCTATAACTAATATTTATAAGTATAGCCTATGCTTTTCTGCTTCAAAATTAAGCTACACTACACATACACATAGAAGTCGCAGTAATTGCGTACGGCCGATCTGAGCCCGCCCTTCTCAGCTCTTTCACCTTTGGTGAGTATTTAAAGCTTTCGCTGACCCTAACCATGGCAGACACTAACTCACCCACCAGCCCACTAGACTAAGAAGAACAATAAATGACAGCAAATATTTCACGAAATCGGTGTTTCAGAAATACCAACAAGGAATAACTTCCAAAGACGAAGACAAGATATATATAAAAAAAGGTGGGAAACAACGAGATTAGCTTACAAAGAAACAATGTTGGGGTTGTTGTTACAGGTGTCAAGCTGTTGAAAGCTAAAAATGGAAAGACGTATTCTTTCGGGTTTTTATTTTACTCCTCTCCTTCTCTTGTTTCTCCCCCTTGCGTTGCGTTTTCTTTTCAACAACTGTAGCTCTAGTTCACAGATCCTTGCTCATGTGCATCCATGTCTCGCAGATCTGTGACTGTCATTAAAGATTGGCTCCATAGACCAGTCCTTGTACCGTAAAACAACAAATCAAACAGAGAGGAAAATTAGATACGTATACATTTTTTAAACTTACATTGCTTTTTTATTAAAACAATCTCCAAGATATTAGCTGATACATCTTAATAATATACTTATCCAGAAGCTGCAATTATTAGCTCATTGAGGAAACGATAACTTCTCATCATCAGATCAAGTTCTTGGACAGCTATGTATACAGATACTTGACGACAAGGAGATTATAAAATGAAACTAAATTACAAATTTTACACTTATAAAAGGTTCTCCTGAACATAGAGAATTGATGATGATAATGATGAAGATGACGAAGAAGAAGAGGAGGAGGAGGTGGTGGAACCTGTTCTGTAAGAACTTGCAGGTTAGAGTTAGTAAAATAATCTCGAAACATGCTAAAACCCCAACAAAAAGACTAAAACTTGAAGCCCTCAGCTCCTCCTTTACTGGAAAAGGAAAGAAACAAAACCCATATGTAAACAGAACTTGAAATTCAAATACTAACGACCAAGAAGATTTCAGACAAAGCAAAAAAGCAAAAGACTGTTTATACTAGGAAAAATGAAAGAAAATGCGAGGAAAACTGAAAGAACACAAGCATTAAACAAATGGGAATTTAGAGAAAACTAAGAAGAAGGATAAGAAAGGCAAGAGCTTTGTTGAAGAAGATGGGTGATAGAAAGTTTGAATCTTTGGTTTCATTTCATACCCATTCGAGCAAAACCACCGGGCTTATCGGGAAAGGACCAGACACTGCGCTGTTCTATCTCACAAGTCTCAAACCTTTTTAATATAATCATCTTCCTCTTTGTATCCTTCTCTTGCCCATACTTTCACTGCTAATTTACTTTTGGTTGCCATCCTATGTGTTCTATGAGATGGTAGATATTTTGTTTAGGCCTTAGATTCATTTAGGTAGCTCTCAAAGACTTTTTAACTTTGAATAGTACAATAATGCATTTCTCAGCCTAGTACAATAACTCACTTTATTTTGTTTTTATTCTTCTTTTTCAGAGCTTAATTTGGAAAAATATCAAAAGCAAAACAAGGCTATAAGTAAGACACTCCTTTATTATTAATATAATTAAAATTTTTAAAATATAATTAAAAGAGATTAAAGTTTAATTGAAAAAATATGTTTTTAAATGAATATTAATTGATTTATTTTAGTTTATAAAAACTTATTAATTTAACAAAAAATTGACTGATTGATTAATAAATTGATCAATTTTTAATAGCAAAAATTGTTAAAATAAATCAAACTGAAAAGTTAAAAACCTAACAAAAAATTAAACGATTCAAAATTTTTACAATTAAAAACGTTGAATCGGTTTAATTGAAAATCAAATGATATTAGTAATTTAATTATTAAATTTTTTCATATTTTTACAAGTTCTAAAGTAGAATTATGTTTCTTTGTTTAAATACTTTGTAGATAAATTATTGAACCTATGTGGTAATTTAAAAACCATTTATTTTAAATAAATTATTTAGTAAATTAATGAATCTAAATTGAATTACTATTTCAATTTAAGTAGTCATTTGAAAAATAAAATTATAGCTTTTAAGAAATTCATAATCTTATTCAACAAATTAAATTTCAGATTTTTGTACCAAAGAAATGGACTGCCAACTCTTTGTAGGCAGTCTTTTGATATGTTGGCTTCCTTTTATTGTGTAACAACTAAGGTCTTAAGTTGGCCCCAAATTCAATGTCATGTCCCATGTATTTATAGAAATCCTTTGACAAATGATAAATTACCTTCCTGAGTCTCTTAGATGCTTTTAATTTTCTGTTCCTTCCAATATTGACATAAAGTCATCATAGACCAAGATGTCCATAGTACGTTTTTACTACAACGTTCTTGATGTTGTTACTCTCAAATTGGTATTAAGGTGTATTAAATTTAACATTGGATCCAATTAAAACGATTAGGCGGATATAGTGTCTATTTGGATAGGCTTTTGGGAGGTCAATAAGTACTTTTTTCTACCACAAAAGTCTTTTAAAAAATGGTTGTTTAATTATAAAATAAAAAAGTACTTTTTAATATATATGTCTTTTTTGACAGTTAAAATACAGTTTTTTAAGAATCTCAAATTTAGAGCTTCTTAAAAAAATATTTTTTTATGTAGATTTTTCAGATCAATTAATGAACTTATTTTTTAGTCCTTGTCCTTATGTTTTACAGATAATTTATACGATATCCACAAACTCATATTCAAGTTTATTTTGAGATTTATATAACATTATTTGGCTTTTTATATATTTTAATATTTATTTTTTATATTGGTTTTACTTATGTTATAATCCATATAAAAGATTTGGTTAAATATATTTTATTTATGTTTCATTTGGTTTAAAAATATATAATAATTAATATATTATACTTTACATATTGTTTAATATACTTTAAATAGTATTTATATGCATAAATAATTTTTATTATAAAATAAAATATACTTAAAATTTAAAAAAATTATTTTTAAGTTGTCAAATAATCTATTTTATAAAATTCAAATAGTC
>JAOQMP010000002.1:40891713-40915806 GCA_027563575.1 Erythroxylum pedicellare
TTAATAAAAGTTGTACTAATATAAACATAAAGAAGCATAATATATTATCATAGATGAAATGAAGAGGAGAAGAGAGTCTTTGAGTATGAGAAGAACAATAATGAACGAGGGTGGTGATTGCTAGCTTTTCAGTTTCCACCACCCAAATGTCAAGTTGAGAACTCAAATTCTCTGAAGACCCAGACCCAACCCACCAATCACTATGTTTTGGAAAAGGGTTTGTACCATTTAACTAGTATTGGTTTAATTAAGGATCATTTAACTAATGGTCGTGGTCATGGATCTCCCCTGCCTTCCGTACTCAGTAATGATGTGACTCTTTGCTTTGCATCTTTAATTACTATAATGAGTCAGTTAATCACATATGAGGCTCTATTGTAGTACTAGTACTGGTACTCACAGTAGTTGTTGCACTAACACTCTGCTCCTTTTGCCGCCCACCCAATTATTGAAGCAGATTTCACCAACTTGCCCACTTCAATTTTTTCCAATTCTCATACTTCACTTTTAATTATTTTATTCTTTTTATACTATAAAATAATATTAGCAATTCCTTTTATTATTATTATTATTATCTATTTTCATAAATAATATTAATACTTTTTTTTACTATTTACTAATATTGAGTTGCTAATAATGATGTCATCTGAATCTATATGTTATTAACAAATGTAGCATATAAAGTTTAATATTGGGTTTCTGTCATATATTCAAAATTTGAAGTGGTTTTATACAAATTGTACTCAAGATTTTGATGTGAAATTCTCAATGTTCATTTTCACTACATTTGTCAGGAATTTCACATCAGACAACTATAAGAGCATTCAATAATTTATAATAGTGTGCAAACCTTTCCCTCTTGAACTAGCTTTTGGAGGTGAGTTAGGCACTTCTATCATGGTATTAGAGCAAAGTTAATTTGTCTCGATGATCGGGGCGATGTCCGGTTATGTCCCTTTGCCTAAAATGTTCATCAGATGTCCAGTCCTGCTCTGAACTGAGAGGGGTGTGTCAGGAATTTCACATCGGACAACTATAAGAGCATTCAATAATTTATAATAGTGTTCAAATCTCCCCTTCTTGAGCTAGCTTTTGAGGGTGAGTTAGGCACTTCTAACAACATTACTAACTTCAAAAAAGGATTGTTTTAATGTACAAGATTTCTTACTTCGTAAGTATTGGAGAGATTTATCAATTATATGCATTCTTTTTTGTATTTTACAATGAGACTGTTTTTATGACTCGAATTTGTGATCTTTCGGTTACAAAAAAATAACATTATCAATTGTTTTGAAGGCTCAACTTTACTACTAACTTTTATCTAAAGAAAGCTCTGATAGTCTTGACATGCATCTTATAACCTTTTTAGCATACCCTTTTATGCGATCATCAAATGGGGATGTGTAGAAATTGGATTGTAGTTGAGGATGATATTTGTTGAATTCAATGTAATTGTTAGTAATGATAACAATTTATGAATTCTTACTATCACGACCTAAAGTGAAGTGCTAAATTTAGATTGAAATAATCTAATATTTGAAATGATTATAGAGTTGATGTACATTGGTTCACACGCACTAAGGAAGAATTGGTGAAGTTGGAAGGATAATGAGTAATAAGCATAGAATAATTAATTATAGTTGTGAAATTGTACTGGCGATTGTTGTGGAAATCACAGTCATAAGTACAATTATGAAAACCAAAACCGAAGAATATGTATAATAAAAATAAGAACATACGCTTTTGTGACAACAACAATGAGCATGAGCATGAGCATGAGCATTAGCATTAGCAATAGGGGTTTAGGGTATGTATAATAAATAGTGTGCTTAAAGGCGTGTTCTCGCAATTCCATGCTTCATCACTTGCCGGTTAAAAAGAAGCCAAACCTTTAACATTAAAATAAAGTAAAACCCTCCATGTTATTTGTACTGTAATGCTGAATTAGTGGGCTTGATGGATTAGAATAATGGTGAAATGTGAGAGATTATGCGAAAGTGGGGGATGGATCTGGAATTGGCTGATGGGGAAAGGATCGAGAAGAGAGGTGAGTAGTGTGAGAGTGACACGCTCGAGAGAGAGGTAGAGGTGGAAGAAAGGAAGAAAGAAAGAACGAAAAGCAAAAGCAGAGGCACGTGTTGTTGTGTTATTTTTAGGGCTGATTTGATTTCTCGATGACCATAGCACGTGTCATGGTCTTGGTGAATGAGAGTGCCTTCCATCCCTCAACTCACTCACCGGATTTCTAGCTTTTTCTTTTATTCCATGCTTCAAGTCTTAAGAATAATTCTCCTTTTCATGTCATCATACTTGTATTTCTGTTTACTTTAGCTAAAGCAGTTCATCTTAAAGTGTTATCAAACGAAGTAAGTTAGTAGCTCCAGCTTCCAGGTGGTGCCTGCAACAAGAAACACCAAGTTCATGTTCATGTTCATGTTCAGATGATGATAAGTTATTGCTATGGCCCCCCGGGCTGTTAATTTTCATTACCTAACTCAGCATATATCAGAGTCACTATCGCAAAAAATTCTACTTTCTACTTACAGAATGTTTGGCAGTAGATAACCACAAGCCGTCATGTACCTACAATGCTTTTCTTAATCAGCAAATGATCAATTTGGTCACTCAAACTTTAAAAACAAATTCCTGAAAACCACCTTTTTTATTGTCAAAATCATGATTCAAAGTCAAATCAACTATTAGAGCATAGAATGAGAATCCCCTTTTTGATAATTCCACGTCCATCTATGGCGTGAAGTGGTAACATTCTTTGGAGGGTACAAAACTCAGATAAGTCAAGTCATGTTCTGTTAGGCTTGACCAGCCTATAGGAAAACATTTACTCACTCGCTTTATCCCAAGTCACTTACTTATCTCTGACCTATATCCCTGTTCCTCTTTTGGTACATTTACAGATATTAATGTGATGCTTTGGCAACAAATAAATAAAAGCCCTAAGATTCGGGAGATGTTAAGATTTTGTTTCTGCACTCTTTGACCTTTAATCGAACCATCATCTATACTTACACAGTTGTTTCCACCAACTTTCTTCCTGTTACTTGCATATATCAGTATTCAAACACTTAATTTTCGGTTGTCAGATTCGTGTTATACACCTTGGACTATAAATAATGACATGGACCCTATCCACTTGACCGCCATCTGATTTGCGCCGACTGCTACAAATTGGTTCGAGCTATCATTTTCATATATTAAATTGCCTCTTCAGATCATAATAGAACAAAGCGAAGCTTAGACCAGGTCCTAAAACTTGGAATGGCACTTTCCTTTGGTCAAAATTGTTTATATGCGTTCATTACTTAATACTATAGCATGCAATTAATATTTCAACTTTTGATCGATTGTATGATATGATCTTATAGTATAATTCAAGAACTTCATAGGTGATACGATAATTATCATGCAAGTTATGAATAGTGTTTGATAATTTAGAATCACTGTACTTAAATAGTTTTCAGTGAGTTAGATTATGTGAAGTTGTAAGCGTATCAATGGAGTCTTACATAATTAAAATTCATGAAGAGAAGGAATAAATATTCAAAACTCTCCTGGGACTTGGGGTTTCTTACTGTTTTGCTTGCTTCTTAGGTTGGTATAAACTCAAAGAGAACAGTCCGAACTCCAAAATTGTTCACTTCTACCTTCAAGGTTCGTAAGTTGAAGAACAATTCTTCTCCAAAGCTCCTTATTTCTACTTCTGTCAAATGATGCCTTCCTCTTTTTCTCTGTAAACTGTCCTTTAGATTATGTAGTTAGATAGACCATTTCAGGAGAACTCTTGTCTTATCTTATGAACTATACTCTTTGAAAGGCCATTCATGGCTTAAAAACATCTCATTAGATCATTTTCTGGAACTTTTAGGGTGTAACTAGAATTGTACCATCAGTTCATCATCTTTGAAAAAAAAAACAATATAATGATTAATAAATCCTGCATAGAAAAATAAACATAATCATTGATAGTAAACATATAAAATCAATTAAGTTGGCCTCCCACAACAGCTTAAACTGTTGTGATGAAACGGTCACTTATTAATCACAACTCTACAAGCTCATCCTTTTAAGGTCAATTGTTTCAATTTGTTGACTTCTTTGCATTCCTTTGGAGAATATCAAGTCAAGAAGCTTGCTGTTGGTATAAAACTATGTCTCTTCTAGAGGAAGTAGGACTAGTTCCCACTGCCATAGATTTTCCTAGATTTGGTGTTGACCTTACAAATATGAAGTGTCACAATATTGGAAAAAAGCTCAAAACTACTCTTTAAATGAAGAGGTCAAGAATAGTAACGATTTTATTACCATTTTGAGCCTTTCCTATGTATGTTTCCAGTTTGTACTTAAAAAACTTATTTTAGTAGGTTAGTTTGGCTACCCATAGTACTGGTGATGCATTTGTTGCTTATGCACTAGAACATTTTCCAAAAAAGATCTCAAAAGCTATTTTTCTATATGTGACAATGGTTCATGATGGTCAAAGGCCTTTTGATGTGTTTATTAAAGAGGTACATCATCAACTTCTTGTCACTTATATATATGAAATAATGAATTAGTGAACAAACCACAAAAACTTATCATCATTTGATACAAAAATGATGATTCAAGTAAATGGAAATTTGTTATCCTTATTCATTTAAATGTTTCCAAGTTTTGATTCATAGGAATGGCAAAATTCACAAGTTTTGGTTCATAGGACTGGTAAAGACAAACATCCTACCAAATTCATGTTTGAGAAACAACACATGAAAGGATTATATTTCTACCAATCGTCTATTAAGGTATGCTACATAAAGGAAAGTTGAATTATTTGAATCTTGATGATTTCTACTGCTTTGTCTACTTCCATTGGGTAGAACAGCGACATGTTAACCACTTAATGAATTCAAATTTTCACTTTAGAACATGATGATATGAGAGCTTTCTTTATTATAGTGACATAAGTTCCTTTCTTAAAATTCATGGTTCTCTTTACCACCAAAGAGCAAAACTAGATTGAGGAAGAAGATCAGAGGGTTTTTAGAGTGTGGAAGCACTGTGTAAGAGATAGTAGTTATAGGTGGTAAAAGAACTTATGACGAACTTTTAGTTGCAAACGGAGTGCTGCCAAATAAGTAAAGAAAAAGTTCATAATTATTTTATGTTTTATTTATATTCTTAATTTATTAAATAATACAAATTATCATGACACAAATATAATATGTTACAGTCATGTAACAAAAATACTAATATGACGTGACTCGACACATCATCTATGTTAATGGAGAACTGTGTTTGGCTTTTTTATTAAAAAATTGAAAGATAGAGCATTTTACCCTTACTTTTAAAATTCAACCTAGTATTCCAAAATTGAGAAAATTTTATAAATTGTTTTACAATTAACCTAATGGACAAATAAGAGAGATACGGTAAAAACTAAGCTTTTATTGATTTATTCACAATAATCAACACAAAAGGACCTTGAGTTACTTTCAACATAAAGAACTTTACAACAATATCAATTAAAGAACTCGCCACTAGAAGTTAACACTAAGAACTTTCTCTTAAAACTATCATTTCTCTTATAGATGATTGAATGTACCAAGTTACATACTAATGAACTACGAAGGATACCTTTATATAAGTTAAGTTAAAACTATCTACTTTCTTCACTTCCCCGGCAAGTTAGCGGGGAGTTGCTACTTCTTCCATTAAGTCCCAAGTTAGTGAAGGGAATTTGCTTTAGGCCACTAACTCCTCTTTTTCATATAAGATAAGTGTTTAGAAGATGTCTATTCGTTGTCATATCATTTGACTCACTCTCTTACTATTTAAAGAAATGCTCTTACTTTTTTTTTGTTACCCACAAGATGTTCTAGGAGGGTCCCAACTATAGAAAGACATCTTTAAACTATCCACACTCAAACTAATCCCTCTTCGAACTAGGTAGGTCCCTTGCGGGAGGCAAAGGTCTGGCCCCAAGTTTTAAACGGTTGCGTACATGAGGACAGGTTTGAACCCGCGATCTCACTTAAGTCAGGAGAGTCCCTTACTAACTCACTTGCGCCTTGGGGTTAGAAATGCTCTCACTTTGTTATGTAGTAGCCCACTTTCTTAGGCTACTATTTCTATGTTCTTATCACATGTCATCACATCATCACCTCTTTAAGTCAAGTAACTTGAGCCTTTTGGTTTATCCATCTTGAGCTATCTATGTGCATGGTCTATTCAAGCACGTCTATTGTGTAGTTTTATCACTCTTTGAACTAAGTTAGGGATAATCTGTCAATGTGCAATAAACCTCGTAGGTTCACATACCTTTCAATCTCCTTGTCAAATTTTAGAGCTTTCATGCATCCTCAAACTTAGCATGACTTCGTTATACCATCCTATTTTGATCTCACATTCGAATCTTGCCTCTCATTAAAGATTTTCTTCAATGCATATCACAACATTGCATGCTAATGCTTGCATACTATCAAGCTTTCATTTGTAATGCATGTTTGGCCTCACCTATTTATAAGTCCTTGCATTGTTTCATTAACTCAAGCGCCAAGTATTGGTCAACGTTCATCAACATTTATATGATTCTGTATCCTAAACTTTAGGGTCTAACATAATATCTCCACTAGAAAAACTCAACATCTTTGTCAAAATAATTTGTAGGCACTCTTTTGAAATTGCTTCCCTTAAAGGCTACTAAGTCAAAGTTTTTATTAACATATCTCCAATGTACTATCTCCCCTATCCGTTGGGTTTGCTTTTGCTTGGATGCTCCTTCACAAGGCTTAATACACCTAATGTACCATCTCCCCTATCCCTTGAAGGCTCTTTTCTAAAATGCCCTATGTTTTATAGTAAAAATAGAACAACTTTGATATTGGATTTATATTGTAACTTACTCCAATTTTCAATACCTCTTTCCCTGTTCTTATCTCTACTTACAATCATACCCACATCATATTCATCTACATATGTGTCAAAGACCTTTTTCTTTTATTATTTGGATTGCATAACATTATTCAAATCTCTAATGTAAATAGTTTCTCTACCGTACAACATATTTGGATTGCAAAAAATTATTCAAATCACTAATAGAAATAGTTTATCTAATATACAACATAATATCAACAAAGTTTTCATATGAATTAGGCATGGAGTTGAAAAATATTATCACTCAATCCTCATCTTCAATTTAAACCTTAATGCCTTATAAATCTAAGATAGTTCGACAAAAAATATCTATGTAATATTTCACCTGTGTACTTTCTGTCATCTTCAACGTATATAAATGCTCCTTCTGATAAACGATTCATTTGGGATTTCTTCTTATATTTACTTTCAAGTCATTTTCATAACGATTCAACATTTATTTCTTCAACCACCTTTTTTAGGACTTTGCCTTCCAAACTTAACAATATAAAGTTGTGCATCTTTGACATAATCTCTTTCTTTTCTTATGCCTCCAAACTCTCTAGCACTTTTTCTTCTCCTTCCAACAATGGTACTCGTCCAGTTAACAAGAAGCACCCTCATCTTCACCTTCTATAGAGTGAAATTGTTTGATTCATTAAATTTTTTAATTTTGAATTTGTGGAGAAACATCTTGACAAGAAGCTGAAAGTTTGCAAAGAGACCCTAGGCTTTGATACTAATCATATCTCTCATGCAACCCCATCAAAAATTACATCAATCTGTTCTTATTCTTCACTTCATTAATCTATTTTATTGCTTAACAATCACAATGTGGGTGAGGATATAACTCGACCAACTCATCCTTTAACTTCTTCACTTTTCTGTAGTATTGCATTGCACTAGAATTATTGCATTTACCCAAAGCTATTCTAACAGCCCACTCATGATCTGTAGTTAGATCCATTCAAAGAAATACTTGGATGATCTGTAACTGAAGTAAATCTCCCTCCTGTCCTCTAATGTTCATTTTGGGCCTTCCAACCACTCTGATCCGTATCCAGTCTTATTTCTCTGTAATCAGAAAACCAACAGGAAAAGTGACTATCATATCATGACCAGAAAACTACCTAAAACTATGCAACACTATCAATTGGTAACTTCTCCATAACTTGTGACAATAGTTATACATTCAACTTTTGCTACAGATCCCAGTTTTTTGGTACAAGGCCTTGTTCCTCTTCTCAAAGTAACGGATTTACTGCGAGTTTGGCAGACAAAATGTACAGCTGTTACGGAATTTTGTTTTGCTTTTGATTTAAGTGGGTGTCACTTTTTGCCAGAAAGTTGCTCAATTTTTGCTTTTGGTTGTCTCCAAAGTTGCAAGTATCTGTTTATTGATTAGTTTTGGGCTCAGAGATGGTAACTAGGAATTTCATTAATAGTGCTTTAGAATCAATGGGTATCACAAGAGCGCAGAATGCTGAGTTTGTTCTGCAATGCTTAGTGGCTCTGAACTAAAGCACAACACTTTGCATCTATATAGTTTCCGGGAAACTGTAAGAGTTATAATTCAGACAGACGACATTCTGCAGATTTTTTTCCAATACCTTCTTTTACTTCTGTCCCAACTCCATCACAGTTGTTAACACGGGATTTTCGGCAACTATTTCTTAAAACATGGGTTATTGGCTATATATGTGTGCTTTTGGAAACTCCATGCTCGCAGTCTCCTACTCAAATTTCGATCTTTTTCTCAAATGTCTCGGACCTTTTCTCCCAGAACTTGTACTGCCGAGAAGTGAGCTCCAGCATCTTTTCAATCTCCTCGATTGGCATTCCTTTTGTTTCAGGGACATAAATTAGGACAAAGATCAAACCGATAATAGAAATGACACCAAAAACCATGAATGTCCAGGAAGTTCCAATGGCTTCTGTCAAAGATAGGAAGGATTGAGCAACGATAAGGTTTGAAATCCAGTTTGCTGTGGCAGCAATACCTCCGCAGACTCCTCTAAACCGTAGTGGGTATATTTCAGAATTAACAATCCACGGAACAGTACCCATTCCTGGAGAGAAGAAAATGATGTACAAAGCCAGGCCAATTAGGGCAGGCCATCCGTATTTGCTTGGACATCCTTTAGTGTACCATGTCCTGTGGTTTCCTCCGCAAAGATCCTTCACCGTGTCATTTGATATCAAACATGCTCCTGGCAGTAACTGCAAGAAAATAAGCATGATGACACAAGTTTTTAACATTCGCATACAAAGGGAAGACATAAGTCTATGATAATAAGAAATATTTCTGAAGCGCGCGTCATTTTGTTTTCCTATTAGTAGCTGAAGCTGTTTAGTGGAATTCAGGTAATAGTGTACGACAGAATTGACATAATGTTCTTTTTACCTTGTTTGAAGAGGAAGAGCAGAAGCCGCAATCTGGATGTGTGGCCTGCAAGCAATCCATGCAGTTCCAAGCAGCAGCATTTGTGGCCAATCTATAATCAGGGCAGGTGTATGGTGAAAACTTTGCTTCAGATTGAGTAATCAGTGGGGCCTGCCTTGTAGCCTCGTAAAATATACCTGTTAAAAGACCAAGTGAAAGTGCCACTCCAATCAAACTGAAAATCAGGAGCTTTTTCCTCCCAGTCCTGTCAATGAAGTATATGCTGACGATTGAGCCAAAGGCGTTGAGTCCGGCGGTCACAAGCGACAATAGGAGGGCTGTTCGATTGGATGCGAAGCCAGCAAACTGAACTATAGTAGGACTGTAATACATGACCGTATTTATGCCTACGAACTGTTGAAAAACTTGAAGGCCAACACCGGCAACCAACCCTCTTCGCACTGTTTTTGTCTGCACCAGTTTAACAATGTTAATCTTCTCAGAGTTCCCTTCTTCTTCGATTTCTTTGTCAACTGATGCCTTCAAATCCTGAATTTCTGTTTCAACTTCATCCGCAGGGTATATTTTCCTCATTATCGCTTTGGCTTCTTCTTCCCTTCCCTGCTATGTTCAAGACATGTTAGTTAATTCCTAGCTCGAACAAGGACGTTCACGTACACCAAAAAGTTAATTGTGAAGGAGAAACCTTGCGGAATAGCCAACGGGGCGATTCTGGAAGAATCAACATTAGAAAGAACTGGACCAATGCTGGGATTCCTGCAACCCCAAGCATCCACCGCCATGTTCCTGGTGCCTGAAAATTTTGGTAAAGACATTACAATTTTGTCTGACGTCTATTACAGGTTTAAGAAGGCAACTTCCAGTAAGATTAATAAGTGTGACTGGCATGCATATTTAGACATGCGCTTACCTTGGTAAAGGCCAAGTTGATAAGATAGGATAGGAACTGGCCACCAGTAATGAGAAAACCATTGGTACTGACAAGGGCACCTCGGATTTTTGCAGGAGAAGCCTCTGAAATGTAGAGAGGGGCTGTCATTGAAGCCATACCGACGCCAAGTCCAACAAAAACTCGACCAAGGATGAGAAGACCTGGGCCTGTAGCAGAAGCCATGATCACTGCTCCAATGAAGAATAGAAAATCGGCATACAGGAGGGCTATTCTCCTCCCAAATTTATCATTTAGCCATCCACCCATTGCTGCTCCTACTATTGCTCCCGCAACAGCCATGCTCACAATGCTCTCCTGTTCATGTTTCAACAAGACGCACATGATCATTTTTTAAAAATTTAATGTATTCATAATACACAACTGTCTGTCTTGCTTCAGGCATACATGAGTTAGCTGTTAGTGTCCGTTACGGTTGCATTATGGTACAGTAGTTAATTAACAGATTCAACGTTCCAACTTGCTCGCTGTCTTAGTCTTACTAAGATAGTCTCCTGTACACGTGTTAGCGTCTGTCAGGGTCAGTATTAGAAATTAAGCATAACCTCATAACTTTCTGCCCTTTTTAAGAAAGAATAAGAAAATAATAAATACAAAGTTGCCCATATGACACGAAATTTCCATTTATTCTATAGTTTGGACCTGGGTTGTTCCTGATTGATCTAGGAAAAGTTCCAGCACAATCGTTCATATTCATTTTTGACCTCGATCCGAAAGCCTGTATGGTCCTGAGGACACCTGGCTAATCTGATCTGGATTTGTTGAAAATAGTTCTTAATAAACAGTAAATACAGATTACGTATTCATGCATTAGTCGCTAAAGATTCACCCCAATAGTAAAAAAGTAGATGGTATGATACAAAATCCAGCTTTTCCTGCCGAATACCCATTTAGGTTTGGCATAATGTCTATTACGTAAAATCTACCTCCTTGGTTAGTAGCTAATCCAAAAAGATGCTGCCCTTGGACTCATGCTTGGTGTGGAAGGGCATATAATTTCAGAAAAACAAATTTGGAGACCTCACCCTACCTCCCTCACCAGAACGGGGGTAGAAATAGCAACTGAAGTTTACAATACTAATTATATCATCATTCTGAATGAAAGAAATTGCAGTCAAGAAAAAGTAAAAAAGGGTAAAATAAGTTGTCAACAAATACTTTGGCTTTCTTGGCTGGTGTGCCTGCCAGTGCCAGGTGTGGACAACAGAAGATATTACCTGTAACACAGTTCGTCTGTCCACGGACTTGAAGTCGTCTCTAATGTAAAGAAGAGCACCAGATATGACTCCTGCACTTCATAATTTTACCAAAAATATGAAAAAGTCACCCGAACAATCAAACAGAGGGTAGAAGAACGAACCTGTGTCATAGCCAAAGAGCAGGCCACCAATTCCAGCAGAGAACGCAAGACGAAGAACATAAGGGTTCTTCCATGTCAAAGCGAAGCATTCTCTGAAAGCTGAGGAATTCGCGCCTGTAGGTATCCCTCCCTCCATAAATAATTAGCTACTTTTATATCCTTGCAAGACAACCAAAGACACAGAGATAGAGACAGAGACAGTCTGTGTGTGTGTGTTTGCTTTCCTAGAAAATGAAAAGAAGAGAGAATAACGAGAGGAACATGAAACATGTAAGAGATGGGTAGCCAGGGAGTGCAATGATACGGGGAAGGATAAATATATAAAGGAGAGGGAAGTTTGTATGCAAGTAAAGTCAATGAGTCCACCAACTTTGTCTTGTGCTTACTCATCTATGTTCAACTCTTTAGACTACAATTCTAACCATGTTGTGCCAAAATTCCGTGATTCAATTCTCTATCCCTAAGAGATAAACAAAGTATGTGACGTTATCCTAATCACGACCAAACATTAAAATTAGCCTTTGCTAGTTAAAGATACAAGTCTATGGACATTGACCAAAACTGAGTGGAAGTATTATTCAAATTCAATAAACATAAAAATTGTTAATATTACCGCAATGCTACAAGTGTTAGGAGAACTAAACGTGATTGCAATTTATTTTGCTTTTGAATTGGTTTTTCAACAGAAAAGCCTAATTTTTAAGATCATGGTAGAAAAGTTGTTACAAGTTTGTTGTTAATATTACTAGAATTCGTAGTTATTTTTTTGGTTGTTTATGGTCCATGTTTTACTATTATTTTGGTTTTTGTTACTATTAGTCATGTGTTTAAGAAGTTGAATTCAATAAAACACTTATTTATAAATTCTTCCGATCTCTTTTATGTGTTTACTGATTAATTTTAGTCAATAAACTCAATATTTGATTTCAGTCAACAAACTCAATATTTGGTATCAGAGCAGACTTTTTAAGAGATTTATGTTATAAGCCGAGAGTGAATTGTGTGAATATAAACCAAACACAAACCTTTTAGAGTGAGTGTAAGTGACGCGGATTGGAAAGCATTATAACACTTGGAGCAATGGGATAAAAACTGCACATAGTGGCAGTTTCATAATTATGGGCTAATTCGAGCATTCAATTTGACAATTTTGCTATTTTTGGTAATTTTTGATTTCACAATTACTGGTATATGGAATTAATTTTGGACGTGCTATTTTGGGCTTCATTTTTAGGAAATTTTGAGTTTTAGGAATATTTTCGATTTTTGAGCGTAATCAGGATTTTTCTTCTATCTTTGGGATTTCTGCCTAAATAAAGGCATTGTACCTGAAAGTCAAGACAAGTTTTTGATTAATGAAATAAGAATTCCTTTTCTCATAATTCTCTTTTCTTTTCAGTATTCTTTGCGAATCAACGAAATTGAAAGAGGCCTATATTCCTGGCAATCGTGAGCGATTCAACAAGTCTATAGAAGGCTTCCGCTACGTCAGTGAGTGTTCAAACTAGACACAAATCTTTTCTAACTCATATCTCTCGAGTGAAACAAAATGGCCTCAAACAACTTTACACCTGCTCCACCTCTAGTATTCATTGGTGACAATTATTAGTAGTGGGCTGTGAAGATGATTGCTTATCTATAAGCATGGGATCTCTGGAAGTAGTGGAAGACGAGTTTGAAATTCAGCAACTACTTGAAAATCCTATAGTGCATCAAATAAAGAATCTCAAAGAGAGAACACAAAAAATGTTTAAGGCTAAAACTTGCCTACATTCAGTTGTGTCTGAAACTTTGTTCATCATAATTATGAACTTGGATACAACATTTGACATTTGGAAATATCGCAAGAATAAGTGTCAAGGAAATGCTCGAACAAAGAGCATGTGATTCTTGAATCTTGAATCTCATGAGAGAATTTGAGCTACAAAAAATGAAAGATTCTGAGACTACCAAAGAATGTTTAGATAGGTTCTTAAAGATAGTCAACAAGCTCAAACTTCTTGGTGAAACGATGCCTGATAGCAGAGTAGTTGAGAATTTCTTACCATAAAGGTTTGAAGCCAAGATTTCTGCATTAGAGGAAGTCAAAGATATCACAGTTATCACATTGGCAGAGCTTCTCAGTGCTTTGGACGCTCAAGAGCAAAGAAGAGAACTTAGAAAAGATGTAACATTGGAAGGTGCCATGCAAACTAAGGTGCAGATTCAAGATTTTGGAAGAGGTAAAGGAAGAAGTGGAAGAAAAACAAGGGAATTTTAGGTACCGATGCTAACAATAATGAAACTACTAAATTAAATAATAGTAATGTAGGTAAGAGTAAAGCATACAAAAGAGGAAATTATCCCACTCACAAGCATTGTGGTAGAACCAACCACCTCTATTTCAAGTGCTAGAGTAGACCTGATGCAAAGTACAACAAGTGTAATCAAATGGGTCATATGGATATGATTTGCAAAAATAAAAGGAAACAACAGGTGAATGAAGCCCAAGTTGCGAATCAAGAGGAGGAAGAACAACCATTTGTAGCCTTTTGCTATGTAAGTAGCAACCACAGTGAAACTTGGTTAGTGGATAGTGGTTGTACAAACCACACGACCAACACTGATAAGTTCTTCAAAGACCTTAACGAAACATCTGTCTCTAAGGTAAGAGTTGGTAATGGAGAGTATATCCCAGTGAAAGGTAAAGGTTCTGTTGTAATTGAAACTCTTTTTGGAATTAAGGTGATTGCTGATGTACTATATGTTCCTTAAATTGATCGAAATTTAGTAAGTGTTGGTCAATTGCTTGAGAAAGGTTACAAATTGATTTTTGAAGACAAAATTTGCGTGATAAAAGATGTAGAGAGACTAAATGTGTTTTTAGTTAAAATAAAGGACAAGAGCTTCTCATTTGATCTTATAGAGAGCGAGCAAGTAGCATACTAGGCCTCTATAGGAACCACTAAACTTTGGTACAAAAGGTTCGGTCATTATCATCATTCTGCAATCATTTTAATAAAGAAAGAATTGATGCAAAGCTTGACTTCACTAGAAGAGAGCGTATCAAATTGCAAAACTTGTCAATTTGGAAAACAAACAAGACTATCCTTCCATAGAAGGCTTGGAAGGCCTCACAAAAACTTTAGCTTGTGCATACTAATCTTGGAGGGTCTTACAAGATTCCATCAATTAAAGGTAGTAAGTGTTATATTGCCTCTATAGATGATCTAACTAGGATGTGTTGGATATATTTTCTCATATTCAACTCTGAAGTGGCTGGTGTGTTCTGGAAATTTAAAGCTTGGGTAGAAAATCAGAGTGGCTGTAAGATGTTAATGCTAAGGTACAAAAATGGAAAAGAGTATACCCCGATCAATTCAACAAATTATGTGAAAAAGCAGGGATTGAGCATCAACTTACAGCTCCTTATAATGGAAATGACTTGTTGCCTGCTGCATGAGAAGGATTTGCCTAAAACATTTTGGGCAGAGGCAGCCAGTACTGTTTTTTTTTTAACAGATTAACAAATAAAGCTCTTCACAATCAAACACCTTATAAAGCATGGTTTGGTCATAAACCCTCTCAGCCAAAATTTAAAAGAGTTTGATTGTTTGTGTTTCCCTTACATTCCTTAAGTTAAGAGAGAAAAATTGGATAGTAAAGCTAATCCTAGAATATTCATAGGTTATATCAATACTTCAAAATCCTACAAAATATTTTAGCCACATACAAGAAAAATAATTATCAGTAGAGATGTTGTATTTATGAAAGAGGAGCAATGAGGTTGGAATACAAATAAAGAAGAGCAATATCCTAGTGGATTATAGCCTAATGTAGACGATGTGGATGACCAACCAATTAGAGGTACAAGGTTACTTTTTGACATTTATATAAGGTGCAATGTTGCAGTATTAGAACCTAGAGATGTTAAGGAAGTAATGAAAGAGAAAAAATGGATAACTGCCATGAAGGAAGAGCTACGAATGATTAGAAAAAATAATAATTGGCAGTTAGTTGAAAAACCTCAGAAAAAAATATTATAAAGGTAAAATTGGTTTTCAGGACTAAGCTTAATACTGATGGATCAGTAAACAAGCATAAGGCAAGGTTTGTTGTAAAAGGGCATGGACAAGTTTTTGGCATTTTTGGCGTAGACTTATTTGAAACCTTTACTCCAGTGACAAGGCTTGACACCATTAGACTACCGTTTGCTATTGCAGCTCAAAAAGGTTGGAAAGTCTTCCAAATCGATATAAAGTTTGCATTTTTGAATGGTCTCTTAAAGGAGAAAATCTATGTTGAACAGCTAGAAGACTTTGTTGTATAAGGACAAGATAAGAGAAGGTGTATTTGTTGAAGAAGGATTTATATGGTCTCAAGTAGGCACCAAGGGCCTGGTATAGTTGTATAAATGATCACTTTCTAAGCTTAGGCTTTGTTAAAAGCTTGAGTGAAGAAACTCTGTATGTGAGAAAGGCTAGCACTAACTTAACTGTTGTTTATGTGTATATTGATGATAGTTTGATCACAAGAAGTAATCGAGAGCTCATTGATGATTTCAAAGCTAAAACTTTGAAGGAATTTGACATGATAGACTTGGGATTGATGTTTTATTTTCTTGGTTTGGAAGTAAGGCGACAGAATAATGAAATATTCTTAAGCCAGCACAAGTACACTAATGAAATCTTGAAGAAGATTCATATATAGGGGTGTAAGGCTATTGACACTCTTATATAATCTAAAGTGAGTTCTGCAAGGATGATGGTGTTGCCAAGTTGAATGAGAATCACTACAGAAGTTTAATTGGTTGTCTGATGTATCTCACTACCTCTAAATCAAATATTTTGCAGGCAGTGAGTCTTTTGTCCAGATTTATGCATTGTGTAAGTGGAGAACATATGCAAGCTGCTAAACGTATTGAGAAATACATTAAAGGAATTGTTGACTATGGTATCAAGTATACCAGTAGATTTTTTTTTAATTTAATAGGTTTTTCTGACAATGATTGGGCAAGTTCAATTGATGATATGAAGAGCATAACTAGTTTTTGCTTCATTTTTGGTTTAGGTGTGATCAATTGGTGTTCTAAGAAGCAAGAAATTTTAAGCTGAGTTTGTCGTTGCAATTGTAATAGCAAACCATGCAATATGGCTCAGGAAAATTCTGCAAGATCTGAATGTGGTGCAGCTAAAACCAACTTAGATTTTAGTTGATAATCAAGCAACCATATCAATCTCCTCAAATCCAATTTTTTATGGTAAAACAAAGCATTTCAAGATTAAATTTTATTTTCTTAGGGAGATTCAAAAGGAAGGGGTGGTCTCCTTAATTTACTTCAGAACTAAAGATTAGATGGTTGATCTATTTATCAAGGCCCTATCTAAAGCCAAATTTGAAGATTTAAGAGACAAATTGGGAGTTTGCAGCATTAAAAGTAAGGAGGAGTGTTAATGTTGCCTTAATGTTATAAGTGTTAGGAGAATTGAACATGCTTGCAATTTGTTTTACTGTTGAATTAGTCTTTTAACCAAAAAGGCTAGTTTGTAGGATCATAAGTTAGAGTCTAGTAGAAAAGTTGCTTCAAGTTTGTTGTTAATGTTACTGGAGTCAGTAGCTATTCTTTTGGTTGTTTATGGTCCATGTTTTCCTATTATTTTGATTTTTGTTATTGTTAGTCATGTATTTAAGAAGTTGAATTCAATAAAACACTTATTTACAAATTTTTCCAATCTCTTTTATGTGTTTACTGATTAATTTTAGTTAACAAACTCAACAAAGTATGTGGCCTTATCCTACTCATGACCAATCATTAACATTAGCCTTTGTTAGTTAAAGATACAAGTTTATCTATATTGACTATAATGCCGCCGTAACTAGTGGAAGTATTATACACATTCAATAAACATAAAAACAAATAAAATTGATTTAATTCCCAAAAAAAAACATAAAATTTTGTATTTCTCTAGGTCTTCCCTGGTGTCTCCATTTAGAGTTCAATCTCAATTTCTACAAGCAGAATAAATTAACTACAATTGGCCATTATGTGATGAATTAATGACCATGTCATCATCAGGTGCATAGCTAGTAAAGACTGCAGAATAAGAACATTATGTGAGAATGCTAGGTTTTAGCCAAAGTGGTCAAAATGGAAAAGGAAAGGAGCATAACATAGCTTACGATTTGAAGTATAGGACCATTGAATTTGGAACATTATCTCTGGCATAAAGTTATTAGTCTTATGCATATATATGACATAAATAAATGTGATGACAATGAAATTAAATTCATAAGTACTACAAAGCTTGTAAGTTTGTAGTAACATTTACCTTGTTGGGCATATGATGTTGTCCCTAATAGATGATAGGTAAGATCTAGACACGTCTCCACCAAAGAAAAAAGAAAATGCTATCCTACAATATTTTAAAAGAAAAGTCAACATATCTACTGCACAAGGTTGTTTATAATGTTTTAAGAAAATGGTAGGTAATTTATTAGAAGGATGCATAATTGCCATGACTCTTAAACACATAGATTATAGCAATGAATAAATTTAAATGATAGCATTAACTAAATCATGATTCTAACGAATAAGAATACAATTATGAATGGTATATTTGACCAAAAACAATGTCAAATAACAAGAAAAATATTATTGAGTCACAAAGAATTCTATCTTCTTTTTTTACGGTGTTTCTAGATAAAAAATTTAAATAGGGGTTAGTTTAAATTTTAAAAAATAAACAACATAAATTGGATTAAGAGAATGATTACTTACTTTAACGAAATTGACATTTTTCAACATAATATATAGATATTATCTTATTAAAAACAACCTCTCTATTTAGTAAAAGTAAGACTGTGTATTACTAAATCACTTTAAACCCTGCATTTCTATGGGGTGATGTTGTTGTTTATAGTTATGGTCTTCATTTTAATGATTGTGAAAGCAACTGTATGTCTAATGCTCTAAATCTTTACTTTCTAATTCTAATAATCAAAATTTGACACAAGTTGGCCACAAAATCTTTGCTTATATTTACAGGTCTACTAAAATAATTACTCAATTAAATAAGACAACTTAATCCCAATTAATAAGTCATTTATAATTTAAAATTGATTTAATTATGGATCTCGAAATTCATCCCCATGTTTAATAGGTTCTTCCATCTTATATTCAATTACACTACTAAGACCAAAACACCACATTACCATACAAAAAATGGTATTTTACTCTTGTCTAATAAGTTTTGAATATTCATTAAACTAAATTAAATTGGATAGTTGATGTTTTCAACTTCCTTTTCTAGAAAATGCGATCTTTGATCCTTTTTTAGATGTTACAGATGTTCATGTAACATCTGTAAATTGCTGTTCGTCCCTGTAAAATTGGTAATACAATCACATGTCGTGCATTTATGATTGTGAGTTTGGTCCTCACGGAATTACAGTTACAGTACATGTGTGGACATCACCATCAGAGCAACTATTGAGTACGTATCTTTCCTGGTGGCTGGTGGGTCAATACAGGAAATTTTTGAAATGAGATTTGTGTAGATGGAGAAGTGTGGGTTTTGAGTTTGACACCTTTAGGCAATGGCTTGCAAGCAAATGACTCCAAACCAGTCAAAATCGACACAAAGAAAATAAAGGACTACAAGACACGTGGTGGTTTCGTAAGGAGACCAATCTCAAGACTTAATTATGGAATCTGAATGACATCACATCTTTTGTCTCTAAAAGTTTGAAATGATGACCAATTCTAAAGTCATTTTACACATATTTTTTAAGGTATGAAAGCTATTCTGTGTTTTTAAATTAGGGATTGTTCAAGTGCTAACATTTTACTAATGGCCTTGGAAGGGAATGGCCACGCCAACGACTCTGGCAGTGGGTATGTGGCTCCTGCTCTTTTGACTCTTCTTGTTATTGATACTTTACAACTAATGAAAAACCATTAAAGTCTCAACTTAGTGACATTTCCCAACATCTATAAAAGCAAAATTGGATCGTATCAGTTTCGAATGGAGCAAGAAAAAGAGTGGCATTTAAGTGGCTCATGGGAATCTTGTGAAAGAGATCAAACCATTCTTGTTTTTTTTTCATTGGGTGAAGGATCACTTGGCCACCAAGTGTAACAGCGAAGTTGCTTTGCTTCCCACTAAGTCCTACATTGTCTAAGGCTAAGTTGCTTTGCTTCCCAGTAAGTGTAACAGCGAAGCAACAGTGACATGCTACTGCTCTTGCTGAGAAGTGAACAAAGGGCTGCTTTAAACATTTGATCTTTATTATACAAAGAGAAGCTTTAATCAGGTCCTTGTACTCCACGGTAGCTTGCCTTACGTAAATTATACCTCGTAAAAGCCCCTGGGTTCTCCAACTCTCTCCTCGTAATGAATAGCACTGGTGTATATTTGTAGCCTCTAATCGATTTTGTCGATACCACCATAGTATTCTGTTAGAAATTTTCCTAAGGTTACACAACAATTAATTACAATTTTAACGATTTTAATAAATTTACGATTAAGCGAATCAAATTTGATCCGTTAAAGATAATAAAGTAGCCTAATAAAAGATTTGAGTTAATGGGCTGATGTTTGACGAAGAAAATTGACCTTAATTAGTGTGGACTAAACCTATATTAAACCTGTGATGGGAAGTCCGATATGAGAGCTATATATATATATATATATATATAAAGATTAAGTATCTTGTAGCTCCTTAAGAAAATCGTGAAAATTCGAATTCTCTAACTCATCAAGAGGTTTATGTGTTAAGAAAGTTGCAAAAAAACTATTATCGACACCTCGGTGATCAACTTTCATAAAGGTCATTGTGAAAACTCGTTTATTTTAGTTTTGAAAAGCTCGATTGAAGTTATGGGAGCAAAATCAAGTATTTTTTGTGGTTTCATCCATTCACTTTCACGTTAGATCATCGGCGCATAACTTAGGCTCAGTTTACGAATTTTATGTGGTATCAAAGCTTGTTGATTTGCCTCAAAATTGAAAACATATCAACTGTAAGTGACTTTTCAAGACCAAAAAGGACTCTCAGGATAAAGTTAAGTAGTTTAAAGCTCGATTGATTACCAGATGGTTCATTCAAAGAAAAGAGATTGACTTTAATGTTACTTTTTCTAGAGAAGAGATTGACTTTAATGTTACTTTTTCTCCAGTATTCTCTAAGGACGCATTTAGAGTAATTATGACAATAATAACTTATTATGATATGGAGTTACATCAGATAGATGTTAAAACTACTTTCTTGAATGGAGAGCTTTATGAAGAGATCTATATGGAACAACTTGAAGGATTTTAGGATCAAGAAAAGCTTAACAAGGTTTGCAAACTAAGAAAATCAATATATGGTTTGAAACAGGTTTCCAAATAGTGGTACCTTAAGTTTGATGGGGTTGTTACCTCTTTTGGCTTTGTAGAAATAACGTTGAAACGTGCTTTTATTACAAAGTTAAAGGAGCAAAATTATTTTTCTACTTTTGTATGTAGAGTGCGCTACACATTCTATAAGGTTTTAGGGGCGTGGTGAGTGTTTGGTGAGTACACCACATATGCCAGATGCACCTAGAGGCACGTCAAAGCATAGCACGTATGTTGCATGAGCCATAGGCCCACGAGCACCCTTAACATCTCTATGACGTCACACTGATATCAACATACTGTTAAAAAAAATAGTAACTAAAAAATTTTAGAATTCACAAAATTGTCCCCTGGCTTATCTAAGGTCGATTTTGGGGTCCTGTAAATTCATAAAGTGAGTTTTTTTTAATGGATTTATTACATTAGTAATAATTAAGGTTTAACTTTTGAAAAATCAAATTAAAGTTATTAAAGTCAGTTTTGAGTGAAATTTCATGCTTTGGACTAGAAATAAATAAGATAAATGTGGCATTAGTGTCTCATATGGTACGTTTATTGTTCGAAATTGTATGGTTATCACTCTGATTGAGATTTTCCTTGTATAAAGTCTCAAATAAAGTTAATTCATAATGTTTTCAGCACTAGTTTGTGATAATGAGAATATGCATAAGGATTTACATGTATTGATGGTGCATTATCATGTATTATATGCCTATATAGAATGTGACGATAGCATAAAGGTTTATTCCCTGTACTTGTGAATATGTTTGAGTACCGATGAGAATGTAGTCACCACAGTGGCCTTTTAAGTCAGTATTTGAATTGTTTTGCTTGCATATTTGGGGATGCCTTTGGTCTTGTGTTCAACTATTCTGCCTATAGGTGTTGACCTTATATGAGATTTAGAGATGTACATAAAGGCATTAGATGGAGGAAGCAACTGCTTGAATGATTTATTCGCCTACAGGTGATAGAATCATAAGAGTTAGTAGTGTGTACTCTGATTGTTTTTATGTGGAGTTTTTATCTGCATGTATTATATATTCAGTCCATAGGTATCTCATGATATGTGTGATAATATTCTCGGTACAAATATTCATTGTGGCTTTGAGTATTCTCGTTATCCTACATATATGTTGGACATTACATTGTCAATTTTGTAGTCACCTTTTTTGTTAACAAGAATAGTGTCACGATTGAAACCTTAATTAGTTTCAATTTAAAAAAATGGAAGCAAGATGTGGAGTTTGCATTGGAAATGACATATATCGACATGGTCATGGTGAGAGACAGGATACTTACACCCACATCATACAATTCAGACAAAGTTAAAGCAACATTTGTTGCCTAGGAAAGGTCAAATAGGATGTGCTATTTGACCATCAAGAGATCAATCCAAGATCATCTACTAAGTGGACTACCATAAACAAACATATCCAAAGACTTTCTGAACAATGTCTCCCAGAGGTACAGGGTATCTTCCAATGCAGAGATAAGTACCTTGATAAAAGAATTATTCTGTATGAGGTATACAGGAGAACGGGGAGTAAGGGCGTACATTATCATAATCGTCCACCTCTAAAGTAAGTTAAAGGCGTTGAACATCATCATTTTTGATGACAAGCTTTGAATATGCTTCCTTCAGAGTTTGATATTCTGGTTATGATGTACAATTTACAGGATGAGGCTTGAAACATCAATCTTTGATTTTTCGATGTGTTGTTGAATATGAGAAGCTAAAGAACACTGCTCATATGACCTTACTAGCAACTAAGGGAAAAGAAAAGCCAAAGCCTCAGAGGTTTAAAGGTAAAAAATCTAAATTTTCTCCTCATATGAATATCGATCAATCCAAGATCACCAATGGTCCTTTAGATGTTAAAAGTAGGAGATTCTTCTTCTTTAAGAAGGGAAACAAAAAGTCCGATTGCCTGAAATGTGAATCCTAAAAAGAAAAACAGGAACCATCAGGTAACTATTTGGCTTGTATGATGCATGAATGTAATCTTGCTATAACCACATCAAGTTTCTGGTGGCTAGATAGTGGAGCTTCTAATCATGTTGTCTCCCCAATGTAGGGGTTCATACACAAAAGAAAGCTAAATAAAGAGAAGAAAAAATTGATGGTTGGAAATAATGAAGAAGTTTTTATAATGTTTGTAGGAGATGTATGTTTGACTCTTGATATATGGTTTGTACTTGTTTTTCATGACATATTTTATATATCAACTTTTAGGCAGAACTTGATCTCTATATCAGTTTTGGACAAAGAAAGTTATAGTTTTGTCATTGATGCTTCCATTGTATAGTTATCTTTCAATGCAAAATATGCTGGTAATACCTTCTTGCCATATGGATCATATAGAATGTGACTTGCCCCTCATAAGATGTATGCTTCTTCATATATTGCTGAACAAGTTAATAAAAAGAGACCCTTGATAATAGATAAATCATACATGTTATGGCATAAAAGGTTAGGTCACATTTCCGGAGATAGAGTTAAGAGATTTTTTAAGGAAAACATTCTCCCAACTTTAGATTTTGAAGATCTGAAAACATGTGTTGATTGTTACAGGGGTAAGTTGACCAAAATAAAGAAAAATAACTCGTGCTTCTAGCTTGTTAGATCTTATATATATATACAGATATTTGTGGCCCTTATACAGCTACATTGTATAATTTTAGATATTTGTTGACCTTTGTTAATGACTATTCCTATTATGGTTATATGTTCTTACTTAAAGATAAGTCTGAAGTTCTTGATAAATTCAAGATAAGACTTAGGTTGAGAACTAATTGGGAAGGTCCATCAAGATTGTCAGATCTAACTGTTGAGGAGAATATTACAGCAAACATGAAATATTAGGACAAGAAGAGGGTTTGTTTGCCAGATATGTAAAATCATATGGAATAGTGGCTCAATTCATTATGCTAAGTAGTCCTGAGCAAAATCATATGGCTGAAAGGTGTAATCACACCCTAAAGGACATGATGAGGTCAATGTAGAACATGACTAATCTACCTGATTACCTTTAGGGTAAAGTCATAAAGACCGCCTCATATATACTTAACAGAGTCTCTCATATATACTTAACAGAGTCCCAAGTAAATCAGT